>JAEIFT010000567.1:0-165711 GCA_018904225.1 Lordiphosa mommai
ATTCCCACACTCTTTGAAAATACATTGTTGAAACCTTCTTTGACATATATTTTACCCATCATTACCCGATCCGCCATACATCATTTTTGACAGATGAAACGATAGAAAAGTTCCCGCCCCGCAATTTAAAAATACCTTAAATCTCTACAACCATGAAATGGATTGTTCGAACCTTCCGACATATATTTTAATCATCTACTTATCGATCCGACATACATCACTTTCCGATCAGACGAGTTGTTACCCCGCAATTTGAAAACAATACCTATCTCCCACAATTTGTATATGCCTGAAAAGTATATTAATTTTGCCCAGAAGTTTGTAACGCATATAAATATTCATTTCCGACCCCATAAACTATATATATTCTTTTATCAGGACGATGAACTGAGTTCACTCCTGTGTCCGCCCGTCCGTCAGTCCGCCTTTCTCGGATCACTGTAGCATAAAGCCGCCATAGAAAACTGTAGGTCAAAAACTAGTTCTAGGGAGAAAAACTTTTTTGTTTTCCGTCGTAGCATCACTGATCTTGTAATGTTAGTTTTTATGCTTTCACATAATACATGAAAAATTTATAGAACGATGAAGTAAAGGTAATGGTCAGGAACTGTTTCTGAACTCAATCAATCTGATACTGCGAAGACCAGAGGCTGGAACAGGTGAGTTGTTCCCGTTCCCAAATTCGATCAATCGGAAATGGTGAAGGTACTCATTTTCAAGAAAGAATTAGACGATTTGGTTTATATATTTTGCCAACAAGAGAGTCGGATAAAGATAAAAGGGAACATTTTCCAATCCGATTTCACATAATTTAATCAATATGGAAAACGGTAACAGGCCTTAATATTTAAAATTTGGTCGAACCAGCGAAAGGTCATAATTTTACAAGTATTTATATTATTTAAGTCCATGTGACCAAGTGCTGAGATCTTAGGTCATTTGCAATAGAAGCACTTGAGAAAATCATTAATGAAAAGAAGGAATAATAATGAACCGATATGACTCCCTGCGGATCCCTAAAAGAAACGAAATCGAACACGGTTGACTTAAATCGCACTTGGTGGGATCGATGAACTAGTGTTTAATGCTAAGGCCGTTTTCTCATTTTCATGTTTTTGAAATCTAGGTGTATACTAAGAAGAAGTATATTGCCTAAATGTATGTTACTTAAACAAGGCCTAAAAGTTCGCAACATTCATTTCCTATTATCCAATGTGCAATGTAATACCATTTTGTTAGCCCCAGTTGAAAGAATTTTTAGAATTCTAGATGAAAATAAAATAAAGCTTTAAATAAATTTAATTTAAGAAAATAAAATAGTGCTTTAAATAATTTTAAATGTGACAATTTTCAACTTTCTTGTTGGATTGAGGATACATTTTTCGAGTTCCTGTGAATTTTCGATTTGATTACTTATTACAAAAGTACCTTTTTAGTACCTTTACATTTACCTAGGTACTAAAAAATTCAGATACCTTTTACCTTACCTAGGTATAATTTTAGGCATTTACCTTGTATCTTACCTAGGTAAAAATAATGAGTACCTTTCGAATCACTGGCCACAAGGTTGAATCACATGCATTTTTTCTCGCTAAAATAATTTCTGGTTCTGATTGCGTTTCAATTTTCCTTCAGCTGCCAATCTATATATATATATCTATATATATTTATAATCTATAAAGAAAATTTCAACACTCAAGCCTAAGTGAGTTATGCTCTTAAACTCTTTGAGGCATACAAAGTTAAAAAAGCCATTTGGTATTTTTTTTTAAATTTCCAAGTAGGCTATGATAATTGACATGGTGCCCAGACAAACTGATTTGATAGTCATTCAACTGCTGGCAGCCCAAGGGACAAGTTCTTTTGCTGCATATTATTTTGTTTTCTTTTTCATCAAATTATTTGTAAAGGTTTTAAGAGGGTGCCCTATCACAATGGGAATTAAAAAAAAAATAATAACTGTAAAATGTAATGATTATTTCATTCCCGACATGAGAGCATCTTGAACGGCCTGAGCAACGCACACATCTTCAGAAGCCATTCCCACAGACTGGAATATAGAAACTGCCGACTCTTCGGGATAATCCCCTGTAAGAATATCAGCGCCTAGCCCATCATATATGGGTGCGGGTAGACCACCCAATTCCGCCTCAGCATTATCCAAACAGTCCACATAAACTACTGATTCCTCATAAATGTCAGCGCCCACCTCGCCAAGTTACTCCTCCAGCGCCAATGGCATTTATATGCACCGAACGTTTTTCGCGCAAATCCTCGGCATGAAGAGCATAATATTCGCCTGGATGCTGGACAACGGCGTCTCCAAATCCGCGGAAAACTTTATTGTTTTCCATCGTAGCGTCACTAATCTTGGTATATGTTAGTTTTATATGCTTTCACATGATACAGGAAAAATTTATCAGAATCGAATCACTAAAGCATTTAGCTGCCATAGAAACGGTCGGTCATAAAACTAGTTGATCATAGACTATAAGAGCTTAAGCTACAATTTTTTCAGTGTAAACTTGTATTGTCTGCACCCAGATCAATTTTGTTTTAAATTTTTGCCACGCCCCCTCCGCCCCCGCAATATTAAAAAAACCTCATATCTCCCACAGTTTTGAAATGGATTGTTCGACCTTCTAGACATATATTTTAATCAGGGCTGCAAACCCCTTTAATTTTGACTAGGGTTCGGTTGGGTTTTAAACCTTTACCCTACTCTGGGGGTTCGGTTCCACAACCGGTTCCCTTCAAATTCAGAACCGGGGTTCCGGATCGCCTGGGTTCCAGATAGCATTTTATATATTTATGTACATAATAAGTAATTTAATAGAATTTGAAAAATCTATATAATCTGCCTCTCTGGTTGGAAGTCATACATAAGTGATCTGTCTTGATTGATTAATTGTATGTATGTTTAGGAAGAGTTAAGCGATTCTACCAACTTGCACTCACAGCGAAAGTCATTTCTCCTTGTAGTGGGATTGTTGAATCTGATGTGATTTTTGCGATCTATGAAACCTGCAAAAACACGGCCATTCTAAAAATAAGAGAGATGAGCTTTATCTGCGTACCCTGATTTAGTAACTGTGATTGACCATATCGGTAACTGTGATTAAGTCACAGTGACTGGCAGACATCAAATCACACTGTTACTTCAAATATGCAGTCACTGTGTGATTTAATGATTGCCAGTGACCGGGACTTAATCACAGACATGCCGGGTTGTCTCATCCCTAACTTAAAGTGTTCAGCCACACACACACGTACATAAATTTCCGAGAATTCAGTCAAATTATTTTTTCTACAAATGGGACCGCCACAGCACGGCTTTGACTGGCATATTATGAGAGTGAAATATTAAAAGAACTTTATTTGTGATTTGGTAAAAAAAAAATTAAGAAATTTAAATAAAGTGCAACTTTCTGTGTGCAAATTGTACACAGAAATACGGTTTCAGATACAAATTGAATTCTTGCTTGTGGTTGTGTAAAATGTGATGGGTAAAAGTGTCGCCATCCGTACATGGGCATATGAATGGATACATTTTTCTTCATAATAATGAAATATTTTAAACCATCAAAGTGCAAAAATAAATTCTATGCTTGCCAATTTATTTTTAGAACCGAACCCCATCGATAAGAAAACAGGGTTAGGTTCGGTCCCGTTCTCGTGATTATTTTCAAAGGGGTTCGGTTCCCGGTTCGGTTCAGGCATTACGATGAACCTGAACCGAACCGGTTCTGAAGGGTTCGGTTCCGACCGGTTTGCAGCCCTGATTTTAATCATCATTACATATTGATCCGCCATACTTCATTTTCCGATCAGACGAGTTGCTGCCCCCGCAATTTGAAAAATACCTCATATCTCCCACAATTTGTATACGCTTGAAAAGTGTATATTAATTTTGCCCAGAAGTTTGTAACGCATAGAAATATTCATTTCCGACCCCATAAACTATATATATTCTTGATCAGGACGACGAACTGAGTTCAATTCTGTATGTCCGCCCGTCCGTCTGTCCGCCTTTCTCGGATCACTGTAGCATAAAGCTGCCATAGAAACTGTAGGTCAAAAACTAGTTCTAGTGAGAAAAACTTTTTTGTTTTCCGTCGTAGCATCACTGATCTTGGTAAATGTTAGTTTTATATGCTTTCACATAATACATGAAAAATTTATAAAATCGGATGACTATTTTATATAGCTTCCATAGAAACGGTCGGACAAAAAACTACTTCTACTGAGAAAAACTTTTTTGTTTTCTATCGTAGCGTCTCCAATCTTGGTATATATTAGTTTCATATGCTTTCACATAGTTTTGAAAATATTTATCAAAATCGGATGACTATAGCATATAGCTGCCAAAGGACCCATCGGTCGGAAAATGGGTTTTTCTAAGAAAAGTTTTTAATGATATCAAATTTTTATTATCAATGATAAAAAATGTCTATAGATTTTTCAAACTGTCGATTCACTACAGCTTTTGTACAAAAAAGTTGCACTTGTAGTATGCGTGCATTAGAGACATCATAGCATGTACTCACGGGCAAGTACCAAAAGAAAACTGGACCTTTCGTTTTAATTGACTAAAGAACCGACTGGCCAATATCTTTTCACTACATGGCGATCCTGCCAGTTTTGGCGCCGAGCCCAAAACATTTGACGTTTTGTCCCCATAATGGATCTTTAAAAGAACACAATTATCTTCAATGGCAGCAGAATAACGGCCGCCTTCCATAAAATAAAGTGAACACAAAATAAGCAAACTTCAAGATTAATCACCACAGCCATAACCAGGCTGTGGTCAGTGGCGAAGGAAGAAACGGTAGCCGAGCCAGGCACCGGTTGACCAACCAATCATCAAAATGAAAAGAAGACAACAAGACGAAAATCTTAGTTAAAACAGAAACCCTGTGCACCCCGGCACTGGTACCAGACGATAAACGGTCGACCGTTTGTAAGAAAAAAGAAAAAGTAACCAGCAACGGGACCCCACAAAAAAAAAAAGGACAACTATAATGGAGACCGACAGTGCAACAAAGTGCGCCAACGAAACATTATTATAAGCTAAATAAAAATAAAATACAATTTAAAAAAAAAAAATATATATATATAAATAAAAATTTAAAAACTTAAGAACATAATGAAATGTAAAGATTCGCTTGTAAAAGACTTGCTAACATCCCGGAAGGCTTCTTGAGCACCAAAGGCATAATAGCCGGTGTAACCTTCTAGGTAGAAAAATGTAATAATTTAAGTAAATTCACGAAAACACAAATATTTTTCTTCCATTCACAATTCAGATGCTATAAGCTTTTCAAACACACCCAATTATATAAAAATACTAATATTCCTTTATGAAGTATTCTTCCAAAAGAAGATGTAAAATCATTATTTCGGTTTGTTTCCCTGTCGTTTTTTCTGGGCTAGGTGCAGCCGTACGTAAGCCATCAGGTGACCCTATCCGAACAGTACTACCTTTCGTTCCTACATATATAGTTAATCATCCGGCAGTCAGATTAGGGTAACCTTTGGCCTACCTGATAGGCACATCAACACCAGACGTTAGCACATAATTTGTCAGCCATCCGCCAGGCGGTTTGGAAACAGCCATCGGCCAGGACTTTTCCGTCAACCATCCGGTTGTCCGATAATGGTCGCCATCGGCCTGGCTGATCGGCACAGCAATACCAGAATTTGTACACGAAATGGTAGCCATCCGCTAGGCGATTTGGAGACAGCCATCGGCCTGGACGTATCCGACAACCATCCGGCGGTCAGTTTAGGTAACCATCGGCCTAGCCGATCGGCATAGCAATACCAGAATTTGTACACGAAATGCCAGCCATCCGCCAGGCGGTTTGGAGACAGCCATCGGCCTGGACTTATCAGCCAACCATCTGGTTGTCCGATAATGGTAGCCATCGGCCTTGCTGATCGGCACAGTAATACCAGAACATGTACAAAAAATGTCAGCCATTCGACAGGCAGTTTCTAGATAGCCATTAGCTTGGGTATTTGTGTTAACCATCCGGCAGTCTGTTAAGGATAACCCTAAGCCTGTCTGATCCGCATGACAATATCAGAAGATTGCATATGAAATGGCCTATCTCTTTAACACAGAAGCTTGAATTGTTTGTGCAATAAAGAGAAATACCGAAATTTCTGCAAATTTTTTAAAAGTCAACTCTTGTAAAGAAACATTGGTAAATGGTTATGACGTCAAGACCAACGCTCAATCATCACATTAGATGCGGGCTAAAAGCCGACGATGAAAAAACACGTGTCACTGTTTTCTCCGATTAGAATAGCGAGATGCATTGTGTGTTCCTTCCAAAAGGAATTTTACCTTGAAGTTATGCGCCATTTGCGAAATGCAAGACGAGAGAAAAGTACGCTTTTGTGGCATCACAATGTTTTTTGCATCACAAAAATAAACCTGCTCATACATCGTTGCTTGTTTAGTGATTTGTTGGCAAAAAAAATACAGTTATCATGCCACAGCTACCGTATTCCCTTTGATTCTGATTGCAAGAGCCGACTGGAAGACTGGAACATTGTTTGCAATGGACGTTCACATACGGATAACCAACTCAGTAGACTCCATTCAACCGACGCGACGTCACGTCTGACCGTTGCTTTAGTTTTCTAAAAGAGAGAGAGAGAGTCAAGTAAGTGATTGACGTGTGTTATTTGTGCTCCGCAATTAAAAATTATTTTGTGTCGTTTAAAGGCCGTCCGCACACGACTCGTATCGTTATCGTAGCGTATGCGACGCGGTGTACGAGGGCATACGATTTGTTGCCGCACGTGTTTAAAGGAGACACGCACACGACTCGTACGCTACACGTAATCGTCGCAACATGCTTGCAGCATGACGACTATCGTCAAGCAGTGGCAGTCGCTTCTCGTCGTGTACGAGCGTACGCTTGTTGTTTTCTTACATTTTTCAATGAGTTTCATATGTTTTAATGAAAAAATGTCAGTCCAAATTATCAAATTTTTTTAATTTTACGGCTTTACTACCATTATCAACAACTTAAATGTATTTTATGACATTCGTAAAATGTGTGAAATTTTATACCGCCTACTGCTAATTCTTCACTGGCAGAAATAATCTTCTGGTTGCATTTTTGCACCCAAGACGTAGATATTTTAATTAATCTTCATCACTTTACATGTTTACGCTTTGTGTTTTGACGATTGAAAATTGCTTCGTATGAGGAGCAACAGCCGTATCGTAATCGTATCGTATCGTCAAATTGTTGAATTTTGCCGTTAAGGTAACTTTTTAATTTCTTTTCTGTATTCATTTCTTGTTCCTATATCCCTCCTTCTTCCGATATTCAAGTATATATGCACCATATAAACTGCATAAAATATGTTTTTACTCAATTACGAGACATTGATTATATGGTTGTTGTTGGTGATTTTAACTTGCCAAACATCGCATGGTCAGATCTTAATGGGTTCCAAATCATTTAAACAAATTGTTAGATCTTGTTTTTGTCACTGACAGTTCTAATGCTGTTGTCTCTGGTCTTCCCCCTAACACTACCCGAGGATTCTACCATCCTACATTAGAAATATCTCTAACAAATCCTGATTTACCCCTCATCTTCAATGACTTCAGTAAAACCTCGACGTGTTTAAAGCTAATTTTACCCTGCTTAATCAACTTATTTGTTCAAAAGATTGGTCTCCTTTATACAATGCAGTTGACATTGACGTCGCTGTTACCTTTTTTTATGACTCTATTAACTCTCTCTTTGATATTTCTGTTCCAAATAGTGTTGCTTCTTCTGAGTCTCTTCAACCCCCTTGGTATTGTCCTTAGCTTTCTAATTTAAAAAATATTAAGTCTAGATGACTTTTCAAAATACTCGATAGCCAAGTCAAACTTTTCTCTTTTTAATTCTCAATGCTATAAGAATTATCTTGCTCGCTGTAAAATTCAATTCGCACAAGACACTAAACAATTTTACAAATTTGTTAACTCTAAGCGTAAAACTTCGACTTTACCTTCTTCATTCTTTTTACATAACCAAAGGGCTAGAAACGATTCCGCTGCCGTGGACTTATTCGCTGACTTTTTTCAATCAACTTACTCCTCTGTCCCTTTTAATAACATATCTTATCCTTATTACATTTCTTCTTCAAACTCTTTAAATGCTCCCATAATTACTGAATCTTCTCTACTTTCATATTTGAAATCTCTAAAGTCTTCATACTCTCCTGGACCTGACAACATCCCTAGTTGTGTTCTCAGAGAGTGTTGTAATTCTTTATGCAAACCTTTACTAAAGCTTTTTAATCTATCGCTTGACTCTACTATTTTTCCAAATCTTTGGAAAGAATCCTTCATTATTCCTCTTCACAAAAAGGGTGGAAAATCAGATATCTCCAATTATAGAGGTATCGCCAAATTATCTGCTATTCCTAAGTTGTTTGAAGAATTTATAACCTCTACATTGCAGCATTACTGCAAATCGGTTTCGTCTCCTTTTCAGCATGGATTTGTAAAGAGTCGGTCCACTACGACCAATTTGCTTGAATTCACATCATTAGTTAATGATGGATTCCTTATGAAATGCCAAACTAATGTCATCTACACTGACTTCAGTAAGGCTTTTGACTCCGTGAACCATGATCTCCTCCTCCTTAAGCTTGATCATATTGGATTTCCCTCCCCTTTTCTTTTTTGGATCTCTTCATATTTAAAAGATAGTACTCAAAAAGGTCTGCTCAGATCTAATATTTCAAAACCTGTCTACGTAACTTCCGGTGTACCTCAAGGAAGCCACCTCGGTCCTTTGTTTTTCACTCTTTTTATTAATGATCTCCCCTCGACAATATCTCATTCTCGGATACTTATGTATGCCGATGACGTTAAACTCATTTTATCTTACAACGACCCGATGCATTCTATTAGGTTGCAAGATGATTTAAATGATGATTTCATTTTTGGTGCTTGGTTAATCATTTATTTCTTAATTGCGCAAAATGTATGTTTATGTCTTTTCATCGTTGCAAACCTTCGCTATATTCCTATTCGATTGGCAATTAACCCTTGCAACGAATATTAACTGTCGTTGATCTTGGAGTTATTTTTGATTGCAAACTAAGCTTTAATGATCACATATCCTGTATAGTTAATAAGGCGAATGGTGTACTTGGATTCATTAAGCGTTGGTCGAAGGAATTTAATGATCCCTATACAACAAAAGTTCTTTTTACATCTTTAGTTCGCCCGGTGCTTGAATACTGCTCATCCGTCTGGTGTCCGCAGTATAAAAAGCATATGGATCGTATTGAGTCTGTCCAAAAGAAATTCTTGCTTTTTGCCCTCCGCGGCTTAAATTGGGATCCCAACCGTCGTTTGCCATCGCATTCTAGTAGGCTTTTGCTTATTGACCTTCCATCGTTGGCTAACCGTAGAACAGTCCTAGGCGTTTCTTTTCTTCATAAGTTAATTATCGGTGATGTAGACTCTTCTGAACTCTTAGGTCGCCTTAACTTCTCTGTTCCCTCTAGACCAACTAGAAATTATTTGCCATTAATCTTGCCTAGATGCACAACCGACTACGCACAGCACAACCGTTTTCGGGTTTTATGTCAAAATTATAATGATGTTTATCACCTGCTCTCAACAGAACTCTCTCTCTTTTCCATAAAGTTATCTCTTTTTGCACATCTCCGGCAAAATCTCTGACCACATCCAGCAGGAGCAGGGGCCTAGCTTGCCGGACCGGCTAATAAATATTCCCCCCCCGGGTCAGAGATTTTTCGGATGATTTAATTCATCTTTATTTTAGCTTATATTTATTTTATTTTTATTATATTTAATTTAATTTAATTTTTTCCTTTTTTTTAATGTTTTAATTTTAAATTTTATTTTCATTATTGCTTTATTTTATATTATTTTTGTTCATTCTATAATATTTTTTATTTATTGTTTGTGTTTATGATTTTGTAAACATATTTTTAAGCCTTCTCTTTTTCTTTTTCCTCACCCTTCTCTTTTTCTTTTTTTCGACTTCTATACTATTTAAATTTGTGTTAGGTCTAGTAACGTCTCTGGCTTCAATTGGCTGTGAACTGGGGCATAGCTGGCCGGACGGGCAAATAAAATTCCCCCACCGTGTCGGTGTCGTTACTAGTCGATTTGTAATTTTGTTAGATTTTCCTTGTTAGGCTTTCTTAGTTCATTAAGCCTTTTTATAACGTATTCAGTTTTTCTTTTTTTTGGTTGACAGCCACAATTTGTCGACTTTTTTTTCAACAAATAAACAAATAAAATTTGGATATTCTTTCTGTTTCCAGTTTGAAGGTTGATGAACAATAAATACAATTTGTATATTTTTAGAAGTATCCAAGTTGTAAGTTCTTACTAGGAACTTATCACGAATAGTCCCTAGTTCAAATCCCAGTGGGGGCAGGTGTATCAATATTAAAAAAAAAAAAAGAAATATGAATAACAAAAACACAGAATTTTGTTTTTTCTTTTGGTTTGGTCTTTTGTTTGATTCAACCGACTGCCCGATGAACAGTCTATTCCGCCTGCCATATTCCTAACCCAAACCGCCTGCCATACTTTTAGTTATTTCCGGCGACCGCCTGGCAGTACCTTACGGATTTGAGGACATCCCATATAAAATCTGGTATGGGAGCTGGTAAGGTGGGCGCCGGTCGCAGTCAGAACCCGGCTGCCATTCTCCAGGCGGGCGGCGACTGAAAATACTACAGGGTTGTTTGTGATTGTATGTTGGTTATGGTTGAAATTGACTTAAAAATCTTAATCTTAATAATGAGTGTACGAGTAACAATCGAAGAATACCGTGCAAGACAAGCTCGCAAAAAAGAAGCGGAACTAACTCAAATTCCACAGACTAAAGGCCCACTTAAACGTGGTGTACAATTATATAAAGATAAACAAAGAATTAATTATCTTAAATTCATTCTTTACACAAATCAACCGCCACCAACTTGGCAAGAAGCTATTGAGTTAACAAATGAATTAGATGCCTTAAAAAGAAAACTCCAACTAAGAAAAGAAAATAAGAAAGGCGCACAACAGCCCGTTGCACAATCACAAGCGAAAAAACTAAATAATAATAAAACGAGAAGGCAAAGCTAACTTCGACTGCGCCGAAGTTTTAATACACTTGAAAAACTTTACTCCAACTGATTTAACCGGTAAAATATATATAGGATATAGATATCAGATATTTAACATTTTTAAATCAGTGATATTAAGTATTTGATACTATAAAAAAAACTTTTCTTAGTAAAACCCATTTTCAGACCGATCGCTCCTGTAGCAGCTATATGCTATAGTTATCCGATTTTAATAAATTTTTTCAAAATTATGTGAAAGCACATAAAACTAATATATACCAAGATTGGTGACGCTACGATAAAAACAAAAATGTTTTTCTCACTAGAACTAGTTTTTTGACCGACTGTTTCTATGGCAGCTATATGCTATAGTCATCCGATTTTGATACATTTTTTCAGAATTATGTGGAAACATATAAAACTAATATATACCAAGATTAGTGTCGCTACGATGGAAAACAAAAAAGTTTTTCTCACTAAAACTTATTTTCCGACCGATCGTTCCTATGGCAGCTATATGATATAGTCATCCGATTTTGATAAATTTTTCAAAATTATGTAAAAGCATATAAAACTAATATATACCAAGATTGGTGGCGCTACGATAGAAAACAAAAAAGTTTTTCTCACTAGAACTAGTTTTTTGACCGACCCTTTATATGGCAGCTATATGATATAGTCATCCGATTTTGATAAATTTTTTCAGAATTGTGTGGAAACATATAAAACAAATATATACTACGATTGGAGATGCTACGATGGAAATCAAAAAAGTCTTTCTCACCAAGACTTATTTTTCGACCGATCGTTCCTATGGCAGCTATATGCTATAGTGTTCCGATTTTGATACATTTTTCCAGAATTATGTGGAAGCATATAAAACTAACATATACCAAGATTAGTAGTTAGTAGTTATTCGAACTAGAACTAGTTCTTAGACCGATCGTTCCTATGGCAGCTATATGATATAGTCATCCGATCCGGCCGGATCCGACATATTAGCTCGATAGCTTTAAAACTGAGAGACTAGTTCGCGTAGAAACAGACAGACGGACAGACGGTCGGACGGACAGACGGAATTCAACTCAGCTCGTCGTCCTGATCAAGAATATATATAGTTTATGGGGTCGGAAATGAATATTTATATGCGTTACAAACTTCTGGGCAAAATTAATATACACTTTTCAAGTGTATAATAATGCGCTTCCATTCGTTTTTGCTTTGTTTTATTTTAATGACACAAATGTTGCAAAATAACACTCGTTCACATAAAGATTTATATGTTGTACATGAATGTCAACATTGGTCATTGATTTGAGAAACAATATCCAGGCGTACTCACCTTCTATCGATTAAGGAAAGTCGTTGCGTTGCATTCGAATTTCATCCCGAAATACCATCCATCTTCTTATCAAGCTTTAGTAAAAAGTCCATCAGGGGCATTGAAGTTTTCTCACATAGAGCCTCTTGCTCGTTAAGCACCTTATAAACCAAATCATGTAAACTATAAAGACTTACTAGTCGACCAGCTAGTACAGATCTGCAACTGAATAGCTACAATATAAAGAGACATTAAATTAAAATTAATAAATTCTTTGCAATTATAACTAAATTATTGATACTTACTGACATTGTAGCAGTATTCAATTTCTTGAATCTCAAAGTTAAACTAAAGCCTATGACATTCAAACTTGTAGGTTTTATAGAAATCGCAATAACACATACACAAATAAAACACTTAGTTCAAAGTTGCTAATATATTCTCTCTCTTCAAAATGTCTTTACATTCCCATTCTCTCAAATTTGCTAAGCTTGCAATCTTCTTCATTCTTCTCACAGCTTCACATCCAGCCTCTATAAACAATTACAGTGCCCCCCACCCCCAACCTCATCCAAATCCAAGTAATCGAAGATATGTTTATTTGAATTTTGAGGAAAACAAACCTCACAAGCTGAGCAACAGTATTTGAGTCCGCTGGCCATATTGACCGCTCATCCAGCCTCTGTAAACAATGAGAGCACTCCCTCTCCAAGCCCACACGCATTCCACGAAAATCAAAAATTGTCACAAAAAAAACACTTGAAAACAAAAACACATACACACAAACAAAAAAAAAAACTAGATCAAATTCGCTGGGACCGCTGCAGATCGGTTTCCCTCATCTTGAAAACAAAAAACACTTGAAAAAAAAAACATACACACAAACAAAGAAACTAGATCCATGTCGCTGGGACCGCTGCAGATCGCCCCCACCACAGATCACCGCTCCTGTTCCCCCCACCCTTCTGACCAAAAATTCATACAACCATAAAACGCAAAATTCAAAATTGAAAAAAAACGTTGAAAATTCAAAAAAGCCCTCCAACCATGGATGGAAAACTTCAAAAAGATCAGAATTAAAATATCCAGCCACATCAATAGGGATGAAAGCACACCAAAAGACGAAAATTCAAATTTCTCGCCATCAAAAAATCACTAATTAGTGTTACCATACACCATAATTAAAAAGCCCTCACAAATTCAAACTTCGCGCCATTACAATAGGGAAGGGAAAACCTTAAAAATTCACAAATTCAAACTTCGCGCCATTTATCAGAGGTGGGAAAACACTAAAACGATCAAAATTTAAATTTTGCTCCCAACTATCGTTCAAAATTCAAAAATAACTCCCACAATTTAAATTTAACGGACAAAAAGCAGTGTGACCAAACACCCAAATTCAAATAATCCCTAATTAGTGTGACCATGTTCCAAACCCCAAAAATACCAAAACTAAAAACACCAAAATTAGTGTGACCGTATTTCCCCAAAGTCAAAGGTCAATTGATCTAGAACATACATTCCCCTACTACTGGGTTGAAGGACCAAATGTTGTAGTGGGGTGCAGGTCAGAATGTAGGGTTGAGTTGCTGAGGACGGGGCGCTTGCGCGTGGTAGCGAATTTCCAATGTTAAAGATGAGGACCGGTAAAATAAACGTGACTTGCGCACACAACTTTCTTTTTCAACTTCAATCTTTATTCTTGCTCACCTTCTCGAGTCAAGATAACAACTTCACATTTTTAATAAACTAATAATGAACTTAGAACTAATTGAATATGTCTAGGATTTGAACCGTTCGGAATGAAACATAAACATCCCGCCGGCCTTTCTATATGGATGCAAAATAAAGAATAAGGTATTTTTAGGATCTTCACGTATTATCTTAATGGAAAGAGAAGCCGACTTCAGTAATAGTCCGTTTACACTGCACGGCATGATCCTGAAAGAGTCCAGCCAAACACAGTATTGTGCGCCACAGGGAGGCCTTCGTTGTTAGGCAGAACTCCTGTGCTAATCACGTCGGAGTAGACGTCGGCTCCCAGGACGATTGCTACGGTAGCTGGGCGATGGAAGTGGTCATCAGCCAGTATAAGATGGCGAAACTTTTCCCTGATACGCTCATCAATTGGTGATATCGGAGTGCGTAGATGTAGCTCTGGGTCAACCTTTAATATCACCTCCAAACGAAATTCACAGCTGTACGTGCTTCCTCTGCACCGATCGATACGCTGTCGAGATGGAATGCTCTCGCTAGGGATGCATTTATCCGACATACAGGCTCACATGGATCGATGAGGTCCCGCTTATCGTACTCAGTGCATCCGTTGTCGATCAAAATGGAGGCAGTAGGAAGCACGTGCGGATTCCGATGCTGCAACAGTGTGGTTAAGGACGGAGGTTGAGCCCGAGGAGCGGATTGTGAGCGTGGCCTTTGGATAGGAGACACGGAACGGGCTGCTTGCTCACGACTACGGCTGCCATCTCGCATGTGGAGCAGGGTATGATGGTCTCCTTGACATTGGCGACATTTGTCATCGCTATGGCAGGAACCACCTGAGTGTTGGTGTGCAAGGCAGTTCGAACAATACTTATTTATAAGTACAGCCCGCAGCCGTTTTTCCTTGAGCTGCTGCCATCTATTAAGGATTGAAGAAGCGCTCTCTTTTATTTCTGGCTCAGCAACGGAAAGTAAAGGGCCGCCGACCAGAAAGTGACCTGGACTTAGTGCCAGTGAGGCTGTAGGATCTTCATACATCGGAGAAATTGGCCTAGAGTTTAAGCATGCTTCAATTTTTGAAAGCAAGGTCGCGAATTCCTCATGTGTGTATTTGGACGTACACATTGCTTTATGGAAGAGAGTCTTAAAACTTTTCACCCCTGCTTCCCATAGCCCGCCCATATGTGAAACACCGGGAGGGATGAAACGCCACGACAGATTTTGATGACTGTAAGCCTCTATAACCTGTGACCTTGTGGCCTCGAGAAAGTCAGTGGCCAAAACCCTAATTGCACCGACAAAGTTCTTCCCATTGTCAGAATGAATTTGGTACGGACACCCACGCCTGGCAACGAAACGAGCGAAGGCGGCAAAAACGTATTGGTCGATAAATCTGAAGTGGCCTTTAGATGGTTTGCACACAAACACACACACGTACAACTTTGTTATACGGCATGCTCGGCCAGTAAAACTTTTTATTTCAAAGGGCCCAGCAAAATCCACTCCGGTGTATGTAAAGGGTCTTGAATACGTGACGCGTTCTGAGGGAAGATCACCCATTAGCTGCGACTGAATCTTTTTACGGTGAATAACGCACACTTTGCACGAATGGATAACGGCTTTCACCACGTTCCTTAATTTGGGAATCCAATACTTTGAACGGATTAGACGGACAACGAGCTGATTCCCACTATGCAAGAATATTTGGTGTGTGAATCTTGCCAGCAGGCGAACCAACAAACTAGACGCTGGCAACACTTGCCGCTCACAGTAGGGCACCCAACAATTCACAATTGGATTTGTCACTAAAGCTTCCATGCTAATAATACTACCGCAAATTGCTGTGCCAGGAATTTTCAGAATCGGGCTGCAGGATTTTGGTTGACTTCGTCTTCGAAATCCATGTTAATAGGAACTCAGTTTGGCTCTGCATTTCTATTATGGGTGCCTTAACCACCTGCTGGGCTTTCACCTCCTCCAACTTAATAGGCAAATAAGCACTAGAAAAGGCTGAAATAGCTGAACAGGAGTCATTGGTCAAGACACTTGTGGCTTGTTTTAATGGGTCCAAGTTTTTTCCATAATCACTCAGGATGCGCTGCACAAATTGCATTAGTAGTTGCACGTACCTAAACTAAACTACTTACCTCAGGCTAAGGTGATAATTGTTTCGGGATTGACCAAGGCTTTGCCCAAAGTACCACTGCCATCGCAGTGAAGCGTGTGGCGCATGGCATATTCTGAGGCTGCAGTGCGAGCGAATATACCCAGATTGGTTCCAGTATAAAGTTTTCCACGTATACTTGCATGCATACTTGGCGAGATACCCTCAGTTGGTGCTAAACTTGCGCCGGCCGGTATAAAAGCCGGAATACCAACTGCTTTTATAACTTTTTTGATCAAAGTCGCACGACTATATGGAATAGCAGACTTTGTGAGAAAACGTATTTTATTTTCAATGGTAGTGTCTTTTAATATTATTATAATTGGACCAACCCTCTTTTACCGATTTACAGTGCCAAATAACAAATAAATAAAACTAAAGATCATACTAACAGTGCAATTATAAACAATAGCTTGGAAAATACGCAGTGTTAAAGTAAAAAAAAACTGTTTTGGTATCATATTACGAAATTTTTACTTTTAAAACTCGAAAAAATTAACAAAACGAGAAGGCAATGCTAACTTCGACTGTGCCGAAGTTTTAATACACTTGCAAAAGTTCACTCCAACTGATTTTAACTGTAAAACATATATAGGATATAGATTTCAAATATTTATAAACTCAAAATCATTGAGAATCAAAATTTGATCACGCTTCCATAAAAAAAACTTTTCTTAGTAAAACACATTTTCCGACCGATCGGACCCGATTTTGATAGATGCTATATTCATTCGACTATGATAAATTTGTATAATGAATTATGTGGAAGCCACGGTTGCCACTTTAAAAAATTTAAATGCTCCAAACAAATTCAAAAAAAGAAAAAAAAGCTCCAAAAAAGGCTCCATGCCAAAAAAAAATACCGGACTACATTATGTCCAAAAAGAACGAGTCATTTTTAATTTCTATTTATTTATTTATAATACTTAAGATAACAAACATAAAAAAAAATTTTTGTTATACCAAAAGATTACCAAATTCTTTTTTACAGCAAAACATAACAAAATTCACTAAAAAACTTAACCTTCTCTTGTCTTATTAGAAAACAGATTTATTTCGCAATAGCTTCCATAATCCATCACCGAAATATACGAAATCACTGCCAATAAATGGACCTACAAATAAGCTAAAAACACTCAATATATAAAGTTAATTATTTCGAAATAATTAGCTCAAAACTTCGAAAAATATGATTTTGTGAAAATTTTGATTAAAAACGAGAAGGCAAAGCTAACTTCGACTGTGCCGAAGTTTTAATACACTTGAAAAACTTTACTCCAAATGGACTTAACCAGTAAAATATATATAGGATATAGATATTATATTTAAAAATAGAAGGCTAACATCGGCTTCGCCGATGTTTTAAATACCCTTGCAGTTTTTGAAAGGCGCTACCATTGATACAGTGGCGTAGCGTGATGTTCTGCCGCCCGGGGCGGATGTTCATTTTGCCGCCCCCAAATTTTGTATCTAGGTAAGTTTAAAGCATTTTTTATATTTAAAAGTGTATTTTTTTATATATATCTCAGAAAATTCCTAAATGATATACATTATCAAATTACACTATGCACGTCAGTCGATTTGCTTTGTTGAACAAGTCAGACGTGTGATCCGGAAAACATATAAATTTATTTAAAATTGAATTTATTTTTCAAAGCGAAAAAAGAAATCTCGCGTGTTTGGACTTTTTTCCTTACTGCGCGAGTAATTTGTGAAGTTATTTTCTGTGGAGATTACAAATGGATGAACCAGCCTCGAATATGTCGTCCGCATCTTACTCGGATTCACTTGCTTCTATAACCGCATCTGACAGGGATCGCTCTCCCATTGCTGTAGCTTCAAAAGAAGTTAAGAACGAGAAGGTAAACTAACTTCGACTATGCCGAAGTTTTAACCAGTAAAATATATAGGGATATAGATATCAAATATTTAAAATTTATAAACCATTGATTGTAAAAATTTAGTACCATAAAAAAAAAATTTTTTTTAGAAAAACACATTTTCCGACCGACCGTTCATTTGGCAGCTATATGCTATAGTCATCCGATTTTGATAAATTTTTCCAAAATTATGTGAAGCATATAAAACTAATATATACCAAGATTGGGGATGCTACGATGCAAAACAAAAAGTTTTTCTCACTAGAACTTGTTCTTTGACCGACCGTTCCTATGGCAGCTATCCTATAGTGATCCGATTTTGATAAATTTTCCAGAGTTATGTGGAATTATATAAAACTAACTATACCAAGATTAGTGACGCTACGATGGAAAGCAAAAAAGTTTTTCTCACTAAAACTTATTTTCCGACCGATCGTTCCTATGGCAGCTATATGATATAGTCATCCGATCCGGCCGGTTTCGACATATTAGTTGCGTTCAGTAAAAAGAAGACTTGTGCAAAATTTCAGCTCGATAGCTTCAAAACTGAGGACTAGTTCGCGTAGAAACAGACAGACAGACAGACAGGACGGACAGACGGACAGACAGACGGACGGACAGAAACGGAATTGAACTCAGCTCGTCCTGATCAAGAATTTATATAGTTTATGGGGTCGGAAATGAATATTTCTATGCGTTACAAACTTCTGGGCAAAATTAATATACACTTTTCAAGTGTATAAAAAATTGAAAAAGAAGACCAAAGATATTAGGGGAGGATAAGGATAAGTCCTCGTAAATTTCAGGAAAATACGTATCATGGTCAGACGTTAAAGAAGCCCAATTTTTGGACTCTTCTATTGATATACTGAAAAGGCCTGTCACACGTTCCAGGGCTGAAACGGTAATTGTCTAGTATAGCGGCCTTCTCTGGAAAATTCAAAAAAATTCCCTTCGATAGATCGCGAATTATGAAGGAATTTTCATGCAGAAAAAAAGCGGGGGTCATCCGTGGTTTCTTTTAAACGAATTTTAAAGTTGTAATTTTTGCCCATACAAATACATGCTTGATCACATATGCTTTTCGATTTCTGTTTTTTTTTTTCAAATAAATATATTAAATTATTATTTTCCTATGACTCAGGGGAACATTTGCTTGAATTTTAATGCGAAAGTGACGAAATCTTTACACCTATTTGATCTGTTTTGAACTCTTTAAACCACCCCACCTGTTGAGGTTAAATTTAGGCGTTTTTTTTAACGAGGTTAGTTTTTATACCCTTGTAGAAGATATATTAAAAATTGTCACGATGTTTGTAACGCATAGAAGGAAGCATCTCCGACCCCATAAACTATATATATTCTTGATCTAGCATGACAAGCTGATTTTTTTTTAGCCCTTTTCCCCCTCTCCCCGTTCAATTATTTGTTTTCTATTTTCTCACTCCTTTTTTTGCTATCTTGACCAAACTTTGCAAAAAGTCTTAAAATACCAGAGGCTGCACATTTGTCGGAATCGGCCGGATCGGATGACTATATCATATAGCTGCCATAGGAACGATCGGTCCATAAACTAGTTCTAGTGAGAAAAACTTTTTTGTTTTCTATTGAATCGTCACCAAACTATTAGTTTTATACCCCTTCACACAATTCTGAAAAAATGGATCAAAATCGGATGACTATAGCATATAGCTGCCATATAAACGGTCAGTAAAAAACTAGTTATACGGAGAAAACT
This sequence comes from Lordiphosa mommai, assembly GCA_018904225.1. Classification (NCBI taxonomy): domain Eukaryota; kingdom Metazoa; phylum Arthropoda; class Insecta; order Diptera; family Drosophilidae; genus Lordiphosa; species Lordiphosa mommai. The sequence goes on from JAEIFT010000567.1 coordinate 19,944, forward strand.
TTTTGTTTTCTATTGAATCGTCACCAATACTTGGTATATATTAGTTTTGTATCTCACATAATTCTGGAAAAATTTATCAAAATCGGATGACTATAGCATATAGCTGCCATATAAACGGTCGGTCAAAAAAACTAGTTGTAGTGAGAAAAACTTTTTTGTTATCAATGGTAGTGACTTTCAAAAACGGCAAAGGGTATTTAAAACAACGGCGTAGCCGATGTTAGCCTTAATTTTTTAAGTGGTGTCCCCTAAAGAAGGCCTAATCCACCGTAGTTCTTCCGCACTTCCTCTTCTTCCTATGAATTAATATTTTATGTTCATAATTCGCGATCCATCGATGTTTTTTGCCACATTTTCCATTACTCACCTCAGCAAAATGAATATCATTAACGATGTTTTCTTTTTCGGGATTATATAACTGACCAATAGCCACGAAGATGTTATGGATCCTATCCGTGTGACTTGGGAATCGTTTATAAAACATAAACTTGGCCAAATATCCGGATGGTGCATTTTTTTCGTCCAAAATGAGGCAACTCGGCCTTCACGTCCCGCCACAGCCTTTCTATGTTTTGTGTGTGTGCTTGTGTAGAGGGATCCACAAAATTTTGAGAATGGTTCACCGTTTGGTGTAGAAAAAAAGGTATTTTTGCGGATACTTTCATTGAAATTGCACTGTTTCTTGACTTTTTTTATTGCCCATGGTTGTAGCAGTTAACTGTTTACGGCACCGAAAGAATAGTTTGCCGTCATCTTTTACTGCTATCTTACAGTCAGCAGAACAATTTCCACATTTTTTTTCTTGTAGAAAACAGTTGTGACGCTTTAAATACTCAATAAGCTCTATATTCGTCAAAGACAACATTTTAAATTCCTGAAAAATTTTTAAAAAAGACACCATGGATGGACGTGGATGACCCCCGCGTTTTTTCTGCATGAAAATTCTTGATAATTCGCGGTCCATCGAGGAAATTTATTTTTGGAATTTTCTGAGAGTAGGCCGCTATACTAGACAATTACCGCTGAAACATTTACAGAGTTAATCTCAAAAGAAAAACCACGCCAAAGGGACGCAAGGCCTCTACGACTGGCTCTCATTCTAACCCCACTCTGACTGGGATCAATCGTGTCATGAATGAGCTCAGAGGAGCTCTGCAGCCAACAACAATTACAACAGCGACTACAAATACGCCAAACAGTAAACCTATAACAGAGCCTTTCCCCGTCTCCCTGATAGAAATTTGCCTGTTTATGAACCACCCACTGTAAGCTGGCAAATAATCTTACCAAAGAAGCGGCGTGGTACATACTCTCCAAAAAAATCCACCAAAAAAGGTAGAGATAATCCACCTATTACTAACAGGTTTGAAGTCCTTGCAAATGAGCTGGAAATGGAGAAAGATCTGCTGATCAACAACCAACCATATTAACACCTAATGAGAAAAAGTTAACTAAACCTAGACCAATCACTGTCCCCGGTGTGTGGGATATCCTAGCCATGGAGGAGATATTGAACACTCGTGTGGATATGGACTCTTATGAGTTTAAAACTGCTAAAAATGGAACCCAAAGAGTATTCGCCAAAGACTCGGATACTCACCGTAAAATCACCAAAGTGTTATCTGAAAGAAGGATTGAACACTTCCACTTCTGCCTCCCTGAGAACAGATCCTACCGAGTTGTTGTAAGCAATCTAGCAGCGTCCACCCCCAAATCACTGATTGAATCAGCCTTCACCAGAATGGGCCATACAACCCAAGGTCTCGAACCCAATCCTCGAGTGAACCCTCCGCAAACCCTGATGCTGCTCTTGGGCAAAATGTGTGGTTTGTTGACGTTGTGAAGGCAGAGAACAACAAAGACGCCTTGCGCATAAGCAAGATAGGCAGACAATGTGTAGTGGTGCAGATAGCTCAGAAAATGCGAGCATTCGGCAGTGCAGGTGCTTCGAGTTTGATCACACTCCGAAACTGCTGCACAAAACAACCGAAGTAGAGAGATGTGGGTAATAACCACAGGACTGGCTCTAATACCTGCCAGGCCAAAACTGAGGCAGATTTAAATTGCTCGAATTGTCTGAGAAACCATAAGGCGTCGGATAAAAGATGTCCCGTATATATACGAAGGATGAGAGCCAGAAGGTCCGGCATAAACATAGCTCCAATTGTTCATGGCCAGAAACAACCCGCTAATTGCAATAAACAGGCAGATCTCATCTCAGTGCAGCAGGGCCTCTCGTACGCAGATGTATCCCGAAAAGCCAGCAGGCACAAGAGGAATCCAGAAAAGAAGAGAGGGAAAAAGTCGCCCGCGCTCATACTCTACCCACGCAGAACCCCAGTGGGAAGCGACGCAAGAACGCTCTTCCCATTTCGCCGTCCATGGAAATTCAGGCATGGAAACCCAACTCAATCAAATCATCATGTCGATGCAACAGTTGATAGCTGGACTCCAGGCTACCATATCAGTAATATGCAGAGGTCGAAAATATCTGTCTCCACTTTGAAGGGTTGTAAAAATAAATGTAATTCTGAAACACTTTGAAATAACTCACACAACTGAGAGAGTGAGTTATATTTTAAATGTAATTGTTTCTCTCAATGAGAAACATATATTTTTTATTCTTTTCTATTTATGTCACTCAAGAACACTTATAATTGTGAGAAAACAAATAAGTGTTCATTATCAACAAAAACAGTGTGAGTTATTGCTTCTGTATTTTTGTGTTCGTTAATGTACAAAATTTTTCGCTGAGTGCAGGTGAAGTTCATTATATAAAAAGTGTGTCAAAATGGGAAGGAATTGCGATCAAAGAGTTTGAGTGTTTTTTGAATATAATTCTGTAATTGATAAGTCCAAAGCATCTAACGAATTTAAAACGGCATTTGTTGCGAAAACATGCAGAGCTATATGATTCTGATAGAATTTGCACTGAAAATAACGCAGAGCAAAATAAAAAAATAGAAGGCTAACACGGCTACGCCGATGTTTTAAAATACCCTTGCAGTCTTCGAAAGGCGCTACCATTGATAACAAAAAAGTAACAAAAAATTTTCTCACTAGAATTAGTTTTTAGACCGATCGTTCCTATGACAGCGCTATACGCTATTGTCATCCGATTTTTATAAATTTTTCCAGAATTGTGTGGAAGCATATAAAACTGATATATACCACGATTTGTAACGCTACGACGGAAAACAAAAAAAGTTTTTCTCACTAGAACTAGTTTTTTGGACCGACCGTTTATATGGCAGCTATATGCTATGTTATCCGATTTTGATAAATTTTTCGGAATTGTGTGGAAGCATATAAAACTAATATATACCACGATTGGTGACGCTACGATGAAAAACAAAAGTTCTTCTCACTAGAACTAGTTCTTGGACCGACCGTTTATATGGCAGCTATATGCTATAGTCATCCGATTTTGATAAATTTTTCAATATTGTGTGGAAGCATATAAAGCTTATATTTACCACGATTGGTGACGCTAGGATGGAAAACAAAAAAGTTTTTCTCATTAGAACTAGTTCTTAGACCGATCGTTCCCTATGGCAGCTATATGATATAGTCATCCGATCCGGCCGATTCCGACAAATGTGCAGCGTATTTGTATTTAAAGGCATTTTGCAAAGTTTGGTCAAGATAGCTTTAAAACTGAGGGAGGAGATAGCATAGAAACAGACGGACAGACGGACGGACGGACAGACGGACAGACGGACAAACGGAAATGAACTCAGCTCGTTATGCTGATCAAGAATATATACACTTTATGTGGTCGGAAATGCTTCCTTCACTGCGTTACAAACATCGTGACAATTTTAATATACCCTCTGCAAGGGTATAAACAGTCAAAGCTAACTTCGACTGTGCCGAAGTTTTAATACTACTTGAAAAACTTACTTCAACTGATTTAACCGTTAAAATATATATACGATATAGATATCAGATTTTAAAATTTTAAATCATTGATAATAAAAATTTGATACCATAAAAAAATAGAAGGCTAACATCGGCTCCCGATGTTTTCCATACTCCTTGCAGTCTTCGAAAGGCGCTACCATTGATAACAAAAAGTTTGTTCTAACTAGAATTAGTTTTTTAGACCGATCGTTCCTATGGCAGCTATATGCTACAGTCATCCGATTTCAGAAAAATTTTTCCAGGGAATTGTGTGGAAGTATATGAAACTAGTATATACCACGATTGGTGATGCTACGATGAAAAACAAAAAGTTTTTCCCACTAGAACTAGTTTTTGGACAGACCGTTTTTATATGGCAGCTATATGCTATAGTCATCCGATTTTAATAAATTTTTCCATAATTGTGTGGAAGCATATAAAACCACCACGATTGGTGGCCCTACGATGGAAAACAAAAAAGTTTTTCCCATTAGAACTAGTTTTTGGACCGATCGTTCCTATGGCAGCTATATGCTATAGTCATCCGATTTCGATCAATTTTTCCATAATTGTGTGGGAAGTATATGAAACAAATATAAACTAAGATTGGTGATGCTTCGATCGAAAACAAAAAAAGTTTTTCTCACAAGAACAAGATTTTGAACCGACCGTTTATATGGCAGCTATATTGCTATAGTAATCCGATTTTGATAAATTTTTCCAGAATTGTGTAGAAGCATATAAAACTTATATGTACCACGATTAGTGACGCTACGATTGAAAACAAAAAGTTTTTCTCATTAGAACTAGTTTTTGAACCGATCGTTCCTATGGCAGCTAATATGATATAGTCATCCGATCCGGCGGATTCGGACAATGTATACGTCTTTGTATTTAAAGACTTTTTGCAAAGTTTGGTCAAGATAGCTTTAAAAACTAGTGGGAGGAGATAGCATAGAAAAACAGACGGACAGACGGACAGACGGACAGACGGACGGACGGACAGACGGACAGACGGATAGACGGACAAACGGAAATGAACTCAGCTCGTCATGCTGATCAAGAATATATATACTTTATGTGGTCGGAAATGCTTCCTTCTATGCGTTACAAACATCGTGACTATTTTAATATACCCTCTGCAAGGGTATAAAAACTTTTCTTAGTAAAACATTTTCCGACCGATAGCCATATGCTATAGTCATCCGATTTTGATAATTTTTTTCGAAATTATATGAAAGCATATAAAACTAATATATACCAAGATTGGGGACGCTACGATAAAAAACAAAAAAGTTTTTCTCACTAGAAGTAGTTTTTGACCGTCCTTTATATGGCCTATGCTATAGTCATCCGATTTTGATAAATTTTTTCAAATTGTGTGGAAACATATAAAACAAATATATACTACATTAGACGCTACGATGGAAGTCAAAAAAGTTTTCTCACAAAAACTTATTTTTTCGACCGATTTCCTATGTTATGCTATATGATCCGATTTTGATACATTTTTCCAGAATTAGTGAAAGCATATAAAACTAACATACACCAAGATTTGTGGCGCTACGATGGAAAACAAAAAAGTTTTCTAACTAGAACTTGTTCTTGGACCGATCGTTCTATGGCAGCTTTGTCTAGTTATCTGATCCGGCCGGTTCCAAACATATTGTTGCGTGCAGTAAAAGAAGACTGTGTGCAAAATTTCAGCTCGATAGCTTTAAAACTGAGAGACTAGTTCGCGTAGAAACAGACAAACGGACAGACGGACCGACGGACAGACGGACAGACAGACGGACGGACGGACAAGCGGAAATGAACTCGGCTCGTCGTCCTGATCAAGAATATATATAGTTTATGGGGTCGGAAATGAATATTTCAATGCGTTACAAACTTCTGGGCAAAATTAATATACACTTTTCAAGTGTATAAAAATTAAAATTTCATACTCAGGTATCTGTGGAAAGGCGTTTTCAACACCAAATTTTATTTATACTGAAAAGCGCCAAAAAATTAAGTATCGACATCTTAAATTCTATACTTGTAAAACTTAACTAAAAGAAATAAATAAAATGTTTGTAATATTAAAAAATATATTTATACCCTTGCAGAGGGTATATTAAAATTGTCACGATGTTTGTAACGCAGTGAAGGGAAGCGTTTCCGACCACATAAAGTATATATATTCTTGATCACACGACGAGCTGAGTTCATTTCCATCTTCCGTCCGTCCCGTCTGTCCGTCTGTTTCTAGCTATCTCCTCCCTCAGTTTTAAAGCTATCTTGACCAAACTTTGCAAAAGTCTTTAAATACAAATACGCTGCACATTTGTCGGAACCGGCCGGATCGGATGACTATATCATATAGCGCCATAGGAACGATCGGTCCAAAACTAGCTTTTGTGAAAAACTTTTATTTTCCATCTTAGCTGCACCAATCGTGGTATATATTAGTTCTATATGCTTCTACACTAATTCTGGTAAAATTTATCAAAATCGGATGACTATAGCATATAGCTGCCATATAAACGGTCGGTGCAAAATAGTTCCAGAAAGAAAAACTTTTGTTTTCCATCGTGCGTCACCAATCTGCGGTATATATTAGTTTTATATGCTTCCAACTTGAAAAATTTATAAAAATCGATGACTATAGCATATAGCTGCCATATAAACGGTCGTACAAAACTAGTTCTAGTGCGAAAACTTTTTTGTTTCCATCGTAGCGTCACCAATCGTGTATATGTTGTTTTTATTGCTTCCACACAATTCATGAAAAATTTATCAAAATCGGGTGACTATAGCATATAGCTGCCATAAACGGTCGGTGCAAAACTATTCCAAAGAAAACTTTTTGTTTTCTCCAATCGTGGTATTAGCTTTTATTGCTTCCCACAATTCTGGAAAAATTTATAAAAATCGGATGACTTAGCTATTAAACGGTCGTACCAAAACTAGCCCCTTCGAAAACTTTTTTTTCCATCTTAGGCACCAATCGTGGTATATATTAGTTCATATGCTTCTACATAATTCATGAAAAATTTATCAAAATCGGGTGACTATAGCATATAGCGCCATAAACGGTCGGAAAAACTATTCCAGAAAGAAAAACTTTTTTGTTTTCCATCGTAGCATCACCAATCGGTATATATTAGTTTCATATACTTGCACATAATTCTGGAAAAAATTTATCGAAATCGGATGACTATAGCATATAGCCGCCATAGGAACGATCGGTCTAAAAACAATTCTTAGTGAGAAAACTCAAAAATTCTATATTTATGAATTTAATACTAATAACAGCATTTATTATTATATATAAACCATTCTCCAATCATATCCACAAAGGAAATGATCGTAGCATAACTTAAAACAAAAATCCACTTATACACATACACTTTCGTTTTTATGTTATACTTTTACTGTTTAAAAAAACACTTTGGACAAATATAACTGTTCAAAGTGGATTTTACTGACATATATTATTTTCACACAACAATAAACTCTTAACACAAAACACAAACACAGCACTCAAAAAAAATAAACACTGTGAGAAACAGATATTGTTTATATTTTAGTGTTTCTCTCAGTGAGAAACACATTGAAAATAAATGGAGTGAGTTATTTTGTACCTCTGGTAATATGTGATGAGATTAGGGAGCTGCGAGGCTCTAATCAACACAAACAGTCTAAATAATGTCCTCCGTACTATGCCTTGGATCATTGAACGCTCGCAGTATAGTTCCAAATACTGACGAGGTAAAGATTTTTCTAAATAAACACAATATTGACATTATGCTTATTTCGGAGACTTTCCTTCACGTTGGCCCATACTTCAATATGGAAGGATACCTCTGCTATCGAGCTGATCACCCTGGAGGCAGGCCCAGAGGCGGTGCATGTGAATTGGTGAAACGGGAGATAGTACACTATCACCTTAGTCCAGTAATTAACAACAACATCCAGTTAGCGGCAATAATAGTGAGCACTGTATTTGGAGAAGTGCTCTTCGGATCTGCCTACCTCCCACCTTCCCTCCCCTGGAGCGCTGCAGAATTTGAAGTGCTACTTGGACAACTGGGCCAAAAATTTATAGTCGGCGGCGATTTCAATGCCAAACACTGGCTCGGGGGAAACTTTAGAGCCAATCCCAGGGGTACGGCCTTTTTCCAGGCGTTAACTTCAGACGCCACTCAGGTCTTGGCCACAGGGAGACCAACCTACTACCCCTACAATGGAAACATCACACCCTCATGCCTGGACTTTTACATATATAAGGGACTGCCAGGTCACCTCCTCTCAGTTCGTGAGGAACATGATCTGTCCTCGGATCACCTGCCAATCCAATGAGAGAATCCTTCTCCCAGGGTCAGACATAAAAATGTTCCAGGAAGAACTGAATAACACCCTGCACCTCAACACGGAGATTCACAATGTACAGGATGTCGATGACTACTTCATGAGAAGAATTAACGCTGCTGCCTCAACCGCTGCCCCTGCTCATGTAGTTTATGCAAGACCTGTTCGTGGCAACATTAACGCCGGTAGCGGAAGGTTTACTTGAGCTAAAAAAAGGTTAAGAAGGGAATACATCCGCACAAGAGACCCAGCGATCGACAGGATAACCGCAGGATATCCAATAGGGTCAGAAAAGTCCTTGCTGAAATTAAGAAGAAAGGCACCGACAAACTGCTGGAGGAAGCTACACCTTATGATGACTCTAAATTCGCCCTTTGGAAGCTCACCAAGCGATACAAACGTCAGGCTTCACGCAGGTTTCCGATCAAGAACCCTGACGGGTCTTGGGCCAGGCACCCACAGGATCGTGAGGAAGCCTTTGCCTGCAGTCTTGAGAACAGGTTTCAGCCATTCTCCACTGCTTCGGCAAACAGAAATCAGCAGGTGTAGAACTCATTGGATGCTCCCTTTCAAATGGCCCTCCCAGTCGCACCCAATACTTACCAGGAGGTGAAGGACGAGATTAAGGCCTTGAAAAATAACAAGTCCCCTGGAAAAGACATGATGGACAACAGGACAATAAAGCTGCTCCCTCATAACGCTATTATGTTCCTGCTGCTCATATTCAACGCAGCACTGAGGCTGAGCTATATCCCAGCTGCATGGAAGAATGCTAACATTGTGATGTTGCACAAACCTGGCAAGCCTCCAGAACAACTGTAATCTTATAGGCCAATCAGCCTCCTTCCAGCATTTGGCAAACTGCTGGAAAGATGCCTAGTACGTAGGATCCATCCAGCTGCAAGGAGCATACCCAAGTTTCAGTTTGGGTTTCGACTCAGACATGGCACTCCTGAACAACTCCACAGAGCGGTCAACTTCGTGCTGGAAGGTTTCCACGCCAAGGAGTACGTTGTTGCAGCGTACTTGGATATTCAACAGGCGTTTGACCGTGTCTGGCACGCTGGCCTGCTATCGAAAATCAAGGGAACGCTCAATCCTCAACTCTTTCTGATCATCCTTGCATCCCGAAAGAAGAGAATTCGAGCAGGAGTTCCTCAGGGCAGCGTGTTTTTTAAAATAAATCTGGAGAGAAAACCATAAGACCTTTTTTAGTTTGGTTTTTGGATTTGTGTTATCAATTAACTATATAATAAAATATAAAACGAGAAGGCAAAGCTAACTTCGACTGTGCCGAAGTTTTAATACACTTGAAAAACTTTACTCTAACTGATTTAACCGGTAAAATATATATGGGAATATATCAGATATTAAAATTTTTTAAATCATTGATAATAAAAATTTGACACCATAAAAAAAACTTTTCTTAGTAAAACACATTTTCCGACCGATCGGTCCTATGGCAGCTATATGCTATAGTCATCCGATTTTGATAATTTTTTTCCAAATTATGTGAAAGCATAAAAACTAATATATACCAAGATTGGGGACGCTACGATAGAAAACAAAAAAGTTTTTCTCATTAGAAGTAGTTTTTTGACCGACCGTTTCTATGGCAGCTATATGCTATAGTGATCCGATTTTGATACATTTTTCCAGAATTATGTGGAAACATATAAAACTAATATAATAGCCTATTTCCACTGCCACATATATGTACATCCGAGCTGATGTTGATGGGGATGGAATTTTTTTTACACAGGGCCTTCTATGTTAAAGTAATGTTAAATGGATTTACATCAATTCATGATGTTGATAATCACCCCGAACAAACTGAGTACATCCGAGAAATTTAACATAGAATACTCAAAGTTAACATAAAGTATAGATTTTGTATCTACAACTACCGTCACCAAAGCAGTTGACAGTTGAGTGAAATGAATAATAAAATAAAAAAATAGAAGGCTAACATCGGCTACGCCGATGTTTTAAATACCCTTGCAGTCTTCGAAAGGCGCTACCATTGATAACAAAAAAGTTTTTCTCACTAGAATTAGTTTTTAGACCGATCGTTCCTATGACAGCTATACGCTATTGTCATCCGATTTTTATAAATTTTTCCAGAATTGTGTGGAAGCATATAAAAACGATATATACCACGATTTGTAACGCTACGACGGGAAACAAAAAGTTTTTCTCACTAGAACTAGTTTTTTGGACCGACCGTTTATATGGCAGCTATATGCTATAGTTATCCGATTTTGATAAATTTTTTCGGAATTGTGGAAGCATATAAAACTAATATATACCACGATTGGTGACGCTACGATGAAAACAAAAAAGTTTTTCTCACTAGAACTAGTTCTTGGACCGACCGTTTATATGGCAGCTTATATGCTATAGCCATCCGATTTTGATAAATTTTTTTCAATATTGTGTGGAAGCATATAAAGCTTATATTTACCACGATTGGTGACGCTAGATGGAAAACAAAAAGTTTTTCTCATTAGAACTAGTTTTTTAGACCGATCGCTCCATGGTAGCTATATGATATAGTCATCCGATCCGGCCGATTCCGACAAATGCAGCGTATTTGTATTTAAAGGCATTTTGCAAAGTTTGGTCAAGATAGGCTTTAAACTGAGGGAGGAGATAGCATAGAAACAGACGGGGACAGGGACAGACGGACAGACGGGACAAACGGGAAATGAACTCAGCTCGTCATGCTGATCAAGAATATATACACTTTAGTGGTCGGAAATGCTTCCCTTCACTGCGTTACAAAATATCGTGACAATTTTAATATACCCTCCGCAAGGGCATAAAAAAGTCTGTGTCCTGGTTCAGTACCACCGAAGCTTTGTTAATAGACCTCTGGGAGGAAAACATGGGAGCATTGCGGTCAGCTCAAAAAACAAAAGATGTGTGGTAAGCTGGTGAAAGCCGGTCAAGAAGAATGTGAATGGTAGGATATCCGAACAAAAATAGACAACTTGACCAGGAAGTACAAGTTAGCGACTTTATATATACTAAAAATGGTTCTCAATATTAACATTTTAAAATTTATATTTATTAGAGCTGAAGTTAAAAAGATGGGGACCACGGGAGGCGCTCCCTCGAATTGGGCGAACTTTGCCAAAATTCACAACATATTGGGCCGCTTCAAGTCTATTAACTTCTCCCAATACATGGTCCAAAGTACAGGTATGTATAGTATGATTATGATTAGTTTTTTAAAAAATTAAACTTTTATGCTACAGATGAGCACGCGATGGCCTCAAATGAGGCTGACTGAGAAGACTGCGAAGTCGGCAGCCCTGGCAACAGGACACTTGGTATTGGCGAACTGCCATCTACAAGCCGCGCCTTAATGAGCTGGCATCAATAAGCCGTGCTTCTATTGAGCAATCGTCAAGCGAGCAGTCCTTGGAATGTTCGCCATCGCCAGCCGCAAAAAAGCGAAAGAAAGCGGATCTGACTCATTTTGAGGCCGCTGTAATCGCAGGGGACAAGGCAAGGACGGAGGAGTTGAAACGCATCACAGAGGAGATAAAAATAAACAGGGCCTCAAAGCTTGCATCCTTGCAGCGTATTGAAGCGACAATAGAGCGCATTGAAAAAGAAAATGCTGATTCAATTTCCAAGTTGTTCCAAGTCTCCAAAATATCACTATTTTAACAATTTAAATAGTTATGCAAAATGCAGCAGGCTAGAATAATATGGGTCGTATTGTCACAACGGTTGTCGAGACCCTTGCCAACTCTGCGAAAGCGGGCTTTTAATTGGCCAAATGCATTTTCCACAACCCTCCTAGCTTTGGAAAGGGCATAGTTAAAAATTTTCTCATCCTCCCGAGCGGAATTACAAAACTGGTACGGCTTCATGACGGTTTCAGAAAATCTAAATACCGAGTCCCCCAATAAAACGACTGGTACTTCAGCACCACCAATGCGCCTCGAGTTTGCTCGGAAAAGTTCTGTTGAGTTTATCAGTTCCTTTAGAGTGCTATTCTCATATATTTGAGAGTCATGGCATCGACCTGGACAGCCCAGGTTAACATAGAGGAACCTATACCTGAATGCAAAAAAAAATGTATTATAATTTGTCATGTACTTTAGACAAGACATTTCTTTTTTCTTTTTTCTTACCGGTAATCCACTAAAGCAAATAGATTAAGTGGAATACCATCTCTTTTAATCATAATAATCCGCAGCCTCTCCAGCAGTTGGATGTACCTCAATGTGGCTTCCATCTAGGAAAAATTTTTTAGCACTGTTTGAAATACGAAAATATTATCTTACCAATTGCACCGAATCATTGGGGGAAACCATGTGCTTCGAATCCTTGAACGCATTCCTCCACTTTCTCTTGCGTAAGAAAATCGCGTGGCAAGTACTCTGGAGCCATAACCCGACATACCTCCATACAAAATTCGTGGAGGATCTTGCAAACCATTGGCATTGACACTCCAAACAATCTTGATACTGTGCGATACTCCGCCGATGACCCAAGCGTGTATAATGCTATGGCTATACGCTTTTTTAGCGGAATAGCTATTCGAAAATTCGTGTCTTGCTTCGCGAGACTTGGCAAATCGTCCACCAATGTGCTGAAGTGCACTTTTTCCATGCGAAAGCTCTCCTTAAAAAACGCACATCACATTCCCAAAATGAACCATTTCGCTTCTGCAATGTATAAAAGACTTTTTATTAATTATATGTACATTGGGTATTGTCTGTCTCTTTTCCTGTGTACTTACGAATGTCCACTCAGACGGGGACTTGCGTTTATTTTTTTTTATCTGCAGGGGCAATGTAGGATTATTTTCAAATTCTGCCAACACGTCGCACAACTCGTCATCATCATCGTCCTCCAGCTCGCGCAAATGCAGGAGCATAATATTATTTTGTTCTTGAAGCGTTAACAATAATGCACAATCCATTTTTTATAGGTTTTCACACAATTTAAAGATTTCTTTAAATTAAAACAAAGCAGCTCATCTTGTTGTCATCCGAATATTTACATGACATTATAGTTAACATGTAAAGTTAACATTGATGGAACTTTTTGTAGTGGAACAGCAAAATTTGTTGATGTACATATATGTAGCAGTGGAAATAGGCTATAAGATAAGGGACGCTACGATGAAAAACAAAAAAGTTTTTCTTACTAAAAGTTATTTTCCGACCGATCGTTCCTATGGCAGCTATATGATAAAGTCATCCGACCCGGCCGGTTCCGACATATTAGTTGCGTGCAGTAAAAAGAAGACTCTGTGTAAAATTTCAGCTCGATAGCTTTAAAACTGAGGGACTAGTTCGCGTAGAAACAGACAGACAGACGGACAGACAGACGGACAGACAGACAGACAGACAGACAGACAGACGGACAGACAGACAGCGGGACAAACGAAATTGAACTCAGCTCGTCGTCCTGATCAAGATATATATAGTTTATATGGTCGGAAATGAATATTTCTATGCGTTACAAACTTCTGGGCAAAATTAATATACACTTTTCAAGTGTATAAAAAATGTTTGCATTTCGAGAGCTGTTCAAAAAGTTATCAGCCTGCCAATTAAGGTCTCAAAAAAAAGGTGTAGAGGTGGTGGCCATTATTCCGGGACTTCAAGATATCGGAATTGAAAACGGTGCATGTGGTTAAGATCATAATTGATGTAATTATGGCCCGTACCTCAATCATATTTTTAAATAATTTTTTTTTAAATTGGCGGACGCTTAAAAAAAAATTCGAATTTTCAAGTTTTTTTTTGTAGTTTAGGTAAAAAAATAGTATAAAAATGTTTTTCCTTGATTGAGGTACAGGCGGCCAGAATTATATCAATTATGCGTCGATTGCAACATGGCTGATCAAAATCGGTTAAGTAGAACTGGCTCAATCATGGATAAAACGAGAAGGCAAAGCTAACTTCGACTGTGACGAAGTTTTAATACACTTGAAAAACTTTACTCCAACTGATTTAACCAGTAAAATATATATAGGATATAGATATCAGATATTACAAAATTTTAAATCATTGATAATAAAAATAGGATACCATAAAAAACTTTTCTTAGTTAAACACATTTTCCGACCGATCGGTTCAAAGGCAGCTATATGCTATAGACATCCGATTTTTATAAATTTTTTAAAAAATTTGTAAAAGCATATAAAATTAATATCTACCAAGTTTGGTGACGATACGATGGAAAACAAAAAAGTTTTTCTCACTAGAACTTGTTTTTTGACCGACCGTTTCTATGGCAGCTATATGCAATAGTGATCCGATTTTGATACATTTTTCCAGAATTATGTGAAATCATATAAAACTATCATATACCAAGATTAGGGACACTACGATGGAAAACCAAAAAGTTTTTCTCACTAAAACTTATTTTCCGACCGATCGTTCCTATGGCAGCTATATGATATAGTCATCCGATTTTGATAAATATTTTTGAAATTGTGTGGAAGCATATAAAACTAATATATACTACGATTGGTGACGCTACGATGAAAAAAAAAATGTTTTTCCCACCGTCTGTCCGTCTGTCTGTCTGTCCGTCTGTCCGTCCGTCTGTATGAACACCTAGATCTCAGGGACAATAAGAGCTAGAGCTACTATTCTTTCAGTGTTGATCTGCACGCAGATCAAGTTTGTTTCAAATTTTTGCCACGCCCCCGCAATATGAAAAAATTTCATATCTCCCACAATTTTAAAAAATAGATTGTTCGAACCTTCTAGACATATACTTTAATCATCATTACCTATCGATCCGCCATACATCATTTTTCGATCAGATGAACCATAGTAGAGTTACCGCCCCCGCAATTTGAAAAATACCTCATATCTACCACAATTTTGAAAATACTTTAGTAAATCCTTCTAGACATATATTTTAATCATCATTACCTATCGATCCGTCATAAATCATTTCCTGATCAGATGAACGATAGAAGAGTTGCCACCCACTCAATTTGAAAAATACCTCATATCTCCCACAGTTTTGAAAATAGATTGTTCGAAGAAAAGTTCCCGCCCACGCAATTTGAGAAATTCCTCATAACTCCCACAATTTCGAAAATAGATTAATGAAACCTTTTAGACATGTAATTAAATCATCATTACTTATCGATCCGCCGTACATAATTTCCCGATCAGATGAGTTATAGTAGAGTTGCCTCCCCCGCAATTTGGAAACAACATGGGCATGTTGTGATCTAATAAAATATTCTGAAATAAACCTTACCCTGAGTAACGGGTATATCGAAGTCGATCAGGGCCGACTTCAACTTACGCTCTCGTTTTTTCTGTTTATGGGAAATTCATTCTTCCGGTGGGAGGCGAGTCACCATGGTAGTCAAGTTAGGTTCTAGACTGGGTATTCAAAGGTAACAGGTGACTCCGGTGGAGCTCTGTGGTATTTGAGTCTCAGCGGAAATTTTGATTTTGAAACGGGGGCGTAAATTTTGGACGGACCCCTGGTGAGAGGCCCCACTCCAGCATTACACAGCACCCCACCAGCACACATTTTTGTACTCATTTGTATTATTGAGAGTATACACACAGAAAAAACGAGAAGGCAAAGCTAACTTCGACTGTGCCGAAGTTTTAATACACTTGAAAAACTTTACTCCAACTGATTTAACCCGTAAAATATATATAGATATAGATATCAGATATTTAAAATTTTTTAAATCATTGATAATAAAATTTGATACCATAAAAGAAAACCTTTCTTAGTAAAACACATTTTCCGACCGATCGGTCCTATGGCAGCTATATGCTATAGTCATCCGATTTTGATAATTTTTTTCAAAATTATGTGAAAGCATATAAAACTAATATATACCAAGATTGGGGACGCTACGATAAAAAAACAAAAAGTTTTTCTCACTAGAAGTAGTTTTTTGCCGACCGTTTATATAGCAGCTGCTATAGTAATCCGATTTTGATAAATTTTTTCAGAATTGTGTGGAAACATATAAACAAATATATTCTACGATTGAAGACGCTATGATGGATATCAAAAAGTTTTTCTCAAAAAAGACTTATTTTTCGGACCGATCGTTCCCATGGAGCGCTATATGCTATAGTCATCCGATTTTGATACATTTTCCAGAATTATGTGGAAACATATAAAACTAACATACACCAAGATTTGTGCCGCTACGATGGAAAAACAACAAGTTTTTCTAACTAGAACTAGTTCATAGATCGATCATTCCTAAGTATGGCAGCTATATGATATAGTCATCCCCATCCGGCCGGTTCCGATATATTAGTTGCGTGCAGTAAAAGAAGATCTTGTGCAAAATTTCAGCTCGATAGCTTTAAAACTGAGAGACTAGTTCGCGTAGAAACGGACAGATGGACAGACGGACGGACGGAATTGAACTCAGCTCGTCGTCCTGATCAAGAATATATATAGTTTAGTGGTCGGAAATGAATATTTCTATGCGTTACAATTAATATACACTTTTCAAGTGTATAACAGGGCTGTAACCGGTCCGGAACCGAACCCTTCAGAACCGGTTCGGTTCAGGTTCTGGTGATGCCTGGAACCGAACGGGAACCGAACCCCATTGAAAATAATCATCGAGAATCCCGAACCCGAAACCTAACCCTGTTTTCTTACCGGATAGGGTTCTGGTTCTAAAAATAAATTGGTAAGCATAGAATTCTATTTTTGCACTTTGATGGTTTTTAAATATTTCATTATTATGAAGAAAATGTATCCATTCATATGCATATGTACGGATGGCGACACTTTTTCCCATCCGCAACAAAAGACTCCGACTGTGAGCTATTTTACACAACCTCAAGTAAGGAAATTCAATTTGTATCTGAAACCGTATTTCTGTGTACAATTTTGTTCGGGAAAGTTGCAATTTTATTTAAATTTCTTCATTTTTTTTAACCAAATCACAACAAATTCTTTTAACATTTCACTTCACAATATGCCAGTCAAAGCCGCTGTGGCGGTCCCATTTGTAGAAAATAATTTGACTGAATTCTCGGAAATGTATGTACGTGTGTGTGGCTGAACACTTTGGGTTAGGGATGAGACAACTCGGCATGTCTGTGAATAAGTCATGGTCACTGGCAATCATTAAATCACACAGTGACTGCATATTTGAGGTAACAGTGATTTGATGACTCGCCAGTCACTGTGACTTAATCACAGTTACGCCGATATGGTCAATCACAGTTACTAAATCACGGGTACGCAGATAAAGCTCATCTCTTATTTTTTAGGCCGAGCGGCCGTTGTTTTTGCAGGTTTCATAGCCACAAAAAATCACATCAGATTCAGCAATCCCACTACTGTGAAGGAGAAATGACTTTCGCTGTGAGTGCAAGTTGGCAGAATCGCTTAACTCTTCTAAACATACATACAATCAGTCAATCAAGACAGATCACTTATGTGCTTGACTTCCAAGCCACCAAGAGGCAGATTATATGGCATCTCGTCTTCAAATTTATTCAATTACTTATTATGTACATAAATATATAAAATGCTATCTGGAACCCGAACCCGAACCGGAACCCCGGTTCTGGAATTTGAAGGGAACTGGTTGTGGAACCGAACCCCCAGAGTAGGGTAAGGGTTCGAACCCCGAACCGAACCCCAGTCAAAATTAAAGGGGTTTAGCCCTGGTATAAATATCACGATATTTAGTATCAATCGGGTATTTTTATACTCTGTACCGAAGGTACACAGAGTATATTGGGTTTGTGCAAATGTATGTAAGCCAGAAGGAGGCATCTCCGACCCTATAAAGTATATATTCTTGATCAGCATCAACAGCCGAGTCGATATAGCCATGTCCGTCTGTCCGTCTGTCCGTCTGTGGCTGTCCGGCTGTCCGTTGTCCGTATGAACGAAGAGATCTCAGAGATGGTAAGAGATAGAGGTTTGAGGTGTATGGAACATATATTTCTTATACCTGCAGGCAGATCAAGTTTATTTTTAATTTTTGCCACGCCCCCTGCCTCCCCCGCAAATTAAAACGAGAAGGCAAAGCTAACTTCGACTGTGCCGAAGTTTTAATACACTTGAAAAACTTTACTCCAACTGATTTAACTGGGAAAATATATATAGGATATAGATATCAATTATTTAAAATTTTTTAAATCATTGATAATAAAAATTTGATACCATAAAAAAACTTTTCTTTGGTAAAAACACATTTTCCGACCGATTGGTCTATGGCAGCTATATGCTATAGTCATCCGATTTTGATAAATTTTTTCAAAATTATGTGGAAGCATATAAAACTAATATATACCAAGATTGGGGACGCTACGATAAAAACAAAAGTTTTTCTCACTAGGAAGTAGTTTTTTGACCGACCGTTTATATGGCAGCTATATCCTATAGTGATCCGATTCTGATAAATTTTTCAAAATTACGTGGAAACATATAAAACAAATGTATACTACGATTGAGAAGTTACGATGGAAATCAAAAGTTTTTCTCACAAAGACTTATTTTTCGACCGATCGTTCCTATGGCAGCTATATGATATAGTGATCCGATGTTGATACATTTTTCCAGAATTATGTGGAAGCATATAAAACTAACATATACCAAGATTAGTGATGCTATGATGGAAAATAAAAAAGTTTTTTTTAACTAGAACTAGTTCTTAGACCGATCGTTCCTATGGCAGCTATATGATATAGTCATCCGATCCGGCCGGTTCCGACATATTAGTTGCGTGAGTTACCATATCGGATCCCCTCTACGACGCCTCTCTGCCGCCACCAAACCCCCTAGATGGAGGTTTTAGCGGCGACTCTGCGGAAACACCCAAAACGCAACGTCAAGTGGCCGTTTGGGTACAACAATGTAGCGACCACTTGTAAAACAACACCAAAACAGCGCCCCGAACAACAACAACACACACACCAGGGCAATACTTACCAGGGCATCGTATTGCAAGATAAGCGGAAACATCAGAGGATATGACACAGCCACCCGGCATATGGGCCAACGACTACTTGAACCTGAGATTCCTAAAAAAACGCTGACGACGTATTGTACTCTGCCAACATGTGTGGATGGACACATGTTGCCCGGACACATTTTATGTTTAGCAACATTTGAATTGTAAACCTAGGCTAAGTCTGAGCTGGCTGCGTCCAGAATAAATCAGTCCATTTCTAAAACGAAACCACCAACTTGTGTCCAGTTTTACTTTCAAACGTTTTACTTTCATCCTTGCCCATAAAAGTGTTAACAATGTACACAGTGCCAACTTAAAACAATAAACAGCCGTCAAACACCTCTAAGGAAAACAACCCCGATAGTGGAACATAGTCCACCCATATTCGTTACCTCTCGGCCAAGATTGGTAACTGGCGCAGCTGACCACCTAAGCTAGCGAGCTAGAGAACTTGGAGAGAACCTAAGGAAAATGTGGGCATGTTTCACGCCAATGAGCCTGTAAGTAAGAAAGGTGATATACAAAATTTTACAAAATATTCAAAAAACATGTACAAAAAAAAACAAATTTAATCTGCACAAAGATGTGGGAATTCTAAAGATAAAAAAAAAAAGAAGAGTCAAAAAGGAATAGGAGGTAGAATTAGGCTCAACATAACACATGAAACCACGGACCAGCGGCAGGGAGCCTGGAAAATATTTTAAAACGTTTTATTGTTTGTCTTCTTCCCTTGTGACTGCTAGGCAAGATAATATTAACGAAGTGAAAATACAGGCGGTGGATCGAGCGGCAAAGTGCCAAAGTAAACGGAGGGGATCAATGCCAAAGCATGTGCAAATGCAAATGTATAAAACCAAAAGATTAAAATAAAAAAAAAAAAATTATAGTCAAACAAGAGCGGCAATAAAGACAACCAAACATGGTTTGACCGACAAGTTGGACGCGAACAACAACATGTTGCTTCGAACAGGTCACTGATACGCGTCGTCAAACTATGTTTGAAAAAAAATTTTTAATTAGGTTCGATCGAAAAAGGCAAACGACAGTTGGACGCGAACAACATGTTGTTCGAACAGGTCACTGATGCGTATCAGTCGCTTTCGATCGGGCGGGGGAACAGCGTAGACATTTTGCCTTGCCACTTGTGAAAAAAAATAAGAATAATAATAAAAATAGTGTTGCATACTTTGCAGATGAAGAATAAATTTTTTTTGTAACATACTTATAGTCACTTATAAAATACTTAAGCAAAGAACCGAACCCGGGGTGTGAAATGGGGAGAAACGTATTACCCAAGGCGCAAACCGAAAGAATAAACCCAAATAATAAACAAAATCGAAAAACGAATCCCAAACACATGGGCGACAACACAAGCCAAGAAATGGAAACAAAAGGGGAGAGGATGGTGCTGCGAACCGACGTCTGTCCGCTATCGGGCAAGGACTTGCAGGGCGCAAAGGAATTGTCTGGCTTCAGCGCGGGTCGTACCACACCTTCAAAATAAAAATGTAATCGAAAAACGAATCCCAAACGACATGGGCGGCAATACAAGCCACGTCGAACTTGGGGAGAGGACAGTGGGGAGAACCGCTGACTGTTCGCCTATCGGGCAAGGACTTGCAGGGCGCAAGGAATTGTCTGGCTGCAGCACGACTTCCATACACGTCATAGCTTCCCCATAGGAGTAAAGAAAATAAATCGAAAAAAAAAAAAAAAAAATAATAATTTAAGAAACAACAATCTATTCTCTTATGACCTGAACATACATATATTTTTTTATCTTGTTAATTGGGAAATACCACTAAATAAATACAAATTTCCTTTACAGACAACCGCAATAATACAAAATATTTAAAGATAAATAAAAATATAAAAAAACGGGGGAAAACATACAACGAAAATCGCCACGCAGACACAACCATAAATATTATATAACAGTTAAGCAACTAACTAAAGCCAGGAGAGAATACTTTAGTTTTATGTCCTTTGAATCAACCAATAACAAACAATAGTATTAAGAACTAATGTCAAAATCCCCAAAAAAGACCTTTAAGCTTAGTACACTTACTAGAGTAAATCGAAAGCAGTAGCGAGAAGCTTGCCTAACATTTGCGAGGAAATCGAAGAATCATCAGAGCCATTTCTACAGTTAACAGAAACCCCGTCGCTTAATATGACATCGAACTCTCCAACCCCGGTCGCCCCGACAAATGCATTAGCACAAAACATGTCTTTAGATATACCAGATGCGATAAAATTTTTACCACCATTTCAAGGGAGACCCAGGAGCTTTAAAAGATTTTATTGAAAATGTCGAGGAGATACTAATGATGATCAGGGGAAGCGATCAAACCCCTCGTGGGCAAATGCTTTTGAGAGCTATCAGGAATAAAATTGAGGGTAGAGCTAGACAGATTTTACAGGCAGAAGATACGCCTTTAAACTGGGACGATATAAAGAGGGTGTTGCAAAAAAAACTTGTCGGAGAAGAGGAGCGAAAGTAAAATAATGGACGAATTGTATGAGGTGTCTTTCAAGGGACTGTCAATAACGAATTTATACAATCAAATTCTAGACCTTAAGAGGGCGTTGTTGGGAATAATCGACATGAAGCAACTACCACCGCTGATAAACACCGAAAGGAAAGAATTCCATTCACAGAGGTGCCTCAGTGCGTTTTTGAAGGGATTAACCGGACCTTTGAAATCCATTGTTAGGGCCGCAAGACCTAGAGACCTGGAAGAAGCATACGAGTTCGCGATGGAGGAAAGAGATGCTTACTTTCAGGATAGACAGCAGAATCAGAGATTCAGGAACGAGGGTGGATTTAACAACAGACAGCAAGATAGAGCAGGACCGTACCGGCAGTACAGAAACACGGAACGCAACGGTGGCCAGACCCAAAGTAACAATAGTAACAATGGTTGGAGACGTACGAACGACGACAGGAACCAAAAGGGTACAACAGGGATAATAATTATTCAGAGAGAAGTTCGAACCACAATTACACCAATCAAAGAGACAACGGAGACCGAAACCAACACGGAGGACGTAACGACATCAGAGCAATAATGCCCAAGCAGGAAAAATTCGAAAACAATAGTAATCGGTTCAGCAACAGATCGAGACAGTCTAACACAGGCGGACAGTTAAATAACATTGAAGCGGAGCAAGATCAAACGACAAGGGTGGAACTCCACAATATCGACGAACAGACAAATTTTTGCCAAAGAGCCTCGACGAACAGACAGGATACGTAGATATGAAGATTCATGGGGTGGCGCTTCGTTATATGCTGATCGATTCGCCCTTTGGCCGACCGTTAAAATTTCTTATAGATACGGGAGCCAACGAATCCGTTTCTAGACCCCAAATTTGCAGAAAATCAGCATCGAATTAAGTTGAACAAACCAGCGTCAATTAACACGGCATTGAATTCACACAAAATATATGAGAAAGTTAAGTTCCCGATGTTTAGGGAGTTCAAAGCGGATGGCGAACTTACATTTTGATTTTTAAATTTCATCCACATTTTGATGGTCTAATAGGACTTGACATTTTAACACAGATTTCCGGGGTAGTAGACGTAAAAGGGCTTAAGCTGGAAACACCGAAAACAATAATACAGCTCCATACACTTCCTAATAAATCAACAGGGACACATTTGTTGGAAGGAAACTCAAAAACAGTAATGTTAATACCAGTTACGCAAGAAAAAGGCACATTCTGGTCCCAGGCGATTCAGATTACTAACGACGTATTCATACCAGAGGGATTGTATAGGAGCCCAAAACCATAGCAGCTATATGGAGATAGTTAACTACTCAAACGAAGATCGGAAATTTTGTGTAGAGGTACCCTTAGAGGTGGAGGAGTTTGCGGAAGAAGAGTACATCGAACTAAATGTGTTTACAGACCAAGAACCGAGTTGCGACATGATTAATGATACAAATTTTTACAAGAAGGTAAAGACTCAGCATTTGAATCCCGAAGAGGAATGTGCTCTAAAAAAGGTGTGTAGGAATTTCCTTCTTATTCCACGATGAGAGATTGTCTGACCTTTACAGACGTGAATAAACATAACATTCCGACGACGGACGAAATTCCAATTTATGCAAAACCATTTAGATACGGACATTTCGAACAGGGGGAAGTACAAAGACAAATATTAAAAATTATTGGAGCAAGACGTAATCAGGAACAGCCACTCACCTTGGAGTGCCCCAGTGGTTGGTACCAAAGAAGGGAGGCAAATGGAGGCTAGTGGTGGATTACAGGAAACTTAACAAGAAAACTGTAAAGGACAAATATCCCATGCCAAACATAAACGAGGTGTTGGACAAGATAGGAAGGGCAAAATATTTTTCGGCTCTTGACTTGGCAAGTGGATACCATCAGATTGAAATGGACCCTAAGGATGTAGCGAAAACAGCTTTTTCGGCAGGTGGCGGTCATTATGAATTTTTTGATGATGCCTTTCGGGCTTACTAACGCCCCAGCCACTTTCCAGAGAGTGATGGATAATGTACTAGCGGACCTTATCGGGAAATGTTGTTTGATTTACTTAGACGATATTATAGTGTTCTCGGCGTCGCTGCAGGAACACATAACTGACTTGAGAAAGGTATTCAACAAATTAAAAGAGGCGAGTTTAACGCTACAGGCGGATAAGTCCGACTTTCTGAGGAAGGAGGTAGAATTTTTGGGGCACATAGTGACAGGAGAGGGTATTAAACCCAACCCTAAGAAAATTGAGGCTATAAAGAAATTTCCCATGCCAAAGACCAGAAAGGAAATTAAATCTTTCTTGGGATTACTCGGATATTACAGAAAGTTTATAAAGGACTTTGCAAAATAACCAAACCTTTAACATTACAGTTAAAAGGCAAGAAAACCGTTGAAATAGATGAGGAATACACGAACGCATTCGAAAATGCAAGACACTCCTTTGCAACGATCCTTTGTTACAATACCCAGATTTTACCAAACAGTTTATACTGACAACGGACGCTAGCAATGTGGCAATTGGAGCGGTATTATCGCAGGGAAATCTGGGAAGCGATAAGCCGGTATCCTTCGCGAGTAGAACATTGTCGGATTCAGAACAAAAATTATTCGACAGTAGAAAAGGAGATGTTAGCGATCATTTGGGCGACGAAATATTTTAGGCCGTACTTGTTTGGGCAAAGTTCAAAATAATAACTGACCATAGGCCCCTTGTCTGGCTAATGAGTTTTAAAGAACCAAATTCAAAAATCGTACGGTGGAGATTGCAACTCCTAGAATACGACTACGAGGTTATCTATAAGAAGGGTTCTCAGAATGTAGTGGCGGATGCTCTCAGTAGAATAGAGATAGACGTCAATATAAACGATAATATATCCCAAATAGGTACATACGGAGACACAGTACACTCAGCTGAGGAGGATGTAGACGACCACATTTATATTTCCGAAAAACCTCTCAACGAGTTTAACATACAATTGGTATTCAAATTGGGCACAAAGGCAGAAAAGGAAACCACAGTACCGTTTAAAGGAAAAGTAAGGCGAGTTATGTCCGAGACAGAGTTTAACCTCAGGAATATTACAAGAATCCTAAAGGACGTGGTAAAACCTAATAAGCTATGCGCAGTTTACGCCCGGACCCTATTTTTCGTATGATACAACTGGCCTATAGGAGATATTTCAGCCACAGTAAGACCTTTAAACTAACGAGGTGCACAACGGTGCTTACAGACCTAACTGAGGAATCAAGTCAAGAAGAGCAAATTCGTAAATACCACGAGAATAAGAATCACCGTGGCATTGACGAAACAATAGCGCACTTAAAGAGGGATTTTTATTTTCCTAATATGACAAACAAAGTAAGACAGACGATTAACAATTGCGATATTTGTCAAACTCTCAAGTACGACAGACAACCGCAAAAGCTCGTGTTTCAGGAAACCGAGACACCATCCGAACCAATGGACATATTACACACAGACATATATTCTATTTACGGCAAACAAATCATGACCATTATTGACAAGTGTTCAAGATACGCAGCAGGCTATACAATCGGCTCTAGGGACAGTGTAAGCATCGTAAATGCAATGGATCATTTTATAAGAACATTCGGGGTGCCCAGGAAAATTATTTGCGACCAAGGTGCCGAATATTCTTCTAACCTTTTTAAAGACTATTGCAAGCAATACGGGATAGAATTGCATATTACATCGTTTCAACAGTCATCCAGTAACTCGCCGGTAGAAAGACTTCACTCAACGCTAACAGAAATTTACAGGATCATCATGGAAAAGAACAAAGAATTAAAGAAAGAAATTAACCACGAAAGAATCCTAACGGAGACCTTAGTGACGTATAATAATGCAATCCACTCCGCAACCAAACACACCCCACACGAACTTTTTACGGCTCGTACACATCAATTTAAGTCCAAAATAACATTCGATTCGGCGCACGATTACTTGATTAAACTGAACGAGTATAGACAGGAATTATATCCACAAGTATTGGACTGGGTCGTTAAAAAACAAAAAACAAAAATCGATAAGCTAAATGAAAACAGGGACGAACCAATAGAATTAGCGCCGGAAGAAACAGTGTTTAGGAAAGAGAACAGGAGAAATAAACTGACGCCTAGATTTTCGAAACATGTAGTGCAACAAGACTTGGGACCCACATTCATATCAAAGAAAGGACAAAAAATCCATAAAATGTAAAATACGAAAAAAGACTAGGAAAGATAATGAACAAAATTAAAATATTACAGGTTAATTGGCGCCAGCGGACAAACCATCAAATTCAGACCGATCAATGGACAGCAACCCTTGGCTAAGATAAACCTAGGGGAAGCTAGGATGATTTTTTCATATAAGACAAATCTACACGTAATTCACTTGACAGACTACCAAAATAATATACACAAATTTAAAGATGCGATAGAGCATTTAGGAAGCGAGGACATAGCAAAAGAGGTACAGACAAGTCTAGCAGGAAAGTTGAACCAACTTCAGGAGAGATTGGCGAATCTTATGCCATTAAGAAGACGGAGAAGAGGAATTTTAAATGGATTAGGGACTATAATAAAGTCTATTTCAGGAAACATGGACGCTGAAGACTCGAAAAATATCGATAATAACATAAGAAACCTAAAAGAAAACGAACATAAATTAGTCAATAATTTGAAGATGCAGGCTTCATTTAATAATGAAGTGATGATTAGGTTCCGAAACATCACAGATCACGCAAACAAGGAACAAAGCATAATTAGCGAGTTCATAAAGAATAGCCAGAATAAGATTTATAAAGACCTTACGGAAGAAAATAGGGCGATCCAATTACTGTCTTTAGCAAATAGAATTAGTTTTAACATTGATTTACTTTTTAATCATTTAAATAACATAGCAGAGAGTGTATTGCTTTCAAAACTAAATATTGTTCCCAAATTTATTTTGGATAGAGAAGAGATAGGAAAAATCATGACACTTATGAAACAGCAAAAGTTAGAGATCATATCTGAAGAACACCTTTATAGAATCCTAAACTTAGAAACATTTACAGACGACACTAACATTATATTTAAAATCAAAATTCCATTAGTAACACAAGAAAAATACGAACTAACACATATTATACCATTACCACTAAACAAGTCACAATTTATAATATCTCCTAAATACGTAGCTGTTAGTAAAAATAATGTTAAATATTTTGAGTCACCGTGTCAAAGAGTACATCAGCTTAACCTATGCGAAGTCCAAGGAAATGGAGGGTCAACTACGAACCACGAATGCATCAACAAAGTCCTGCAAGAAAAGACGGGGACATGCGAAACCAAAGACGTGGGAACACGAACGGAGATGTTTGAACCAGAGAAGGGATACATTTTTATCTTTAATCCTTTCGTTACACAAATAGAGTCTGACTGCGGCGAAGAAAGGGAGGTCATGGAATCGACGCTGGTACAATACAGCAACTGTACGGTGGCAATTAATGGCACGGTCTTCGACGGCAAAATCTTGGCAACAGAAGAACGTGTAAATGTTTCCATTCCAGAAATCCAGAATTTAACAACCACCCTGGTGATGGATGAAATCAACCTCCAGAAACTCTCCCTAGAAGACATCAAAAGCCGAACGCAGATCTGGGAGATCCAAGAGAGAGCGACAACACATTTCTCTACCATTTACGCACTTATATTTTTAATCATTGTACTTATAGTAATTATATGGACGTGCACAAAGAAGACAACAGTTTTTACTCCTGCTGATACACTGCCTATTTCCGTTCGGGCTATACCTCCGTTATGGCCCTCACTTCAAGCCAGGGGGGAGGAGTTACCATATCGGATCCCCTACGACGCCCCTATGCCGCCACCAAAACCCCCTAGATGGAGGTTTTAGCGGCGACTCTGCGGAACACCCAAAACGCAACGTCAAGTGGCCGTTTGGGTACAACAATGTAGCGACCACTTGTAAACAACACCAAAACAGCGCCCCGAACAACAACAAACACACACACACTAGGCAATACTTACCAGGGCATCGTATTGCAAGATAAGCGGAAACATCAGAGGATATGACACAGCCAATTCGGCATATGGGCCAACGACTACTTGAACCCGAGATTCCTACAAAAACGCTGACGACGCATTGTACTCTGCCAACATGTGTGGATGGACACATGTTGCCCGGACACATTTTATGTTTAGCAACATTTTGAATTGTAAACCTAGGCTAAGTCTGAGCTGGCTGCGTCCAGAATAAATCAGTCCATTTCTTAAATCGAAACCACCAACTTGTGTCCAGTTTTACTTTCAAACGTTTTACTTTCATCCTTGCCCATAAAAGTGTTAACAATGTACACAGTGCCAACTTAAACAATAAACAGCCGTCAAACACCTCTAAGGAAAACAACCCCGATAGTGGAACATAGTCCACCCATATTCGTTACCTCTCGGCCAAGATTGGTAACTCGTGCAGTAAAAAGAAGACTCTGTGCAAAATTTCAGCTCGATAGCTTTAAAACTGAGAGACTAGTTCGCGTAGAAACAGACAGACGGACCGACGGACAGACGGACAGACGGACAGACAGACGGACGGACGGACAAGCGGAAATGAACTCGGCTCGTCGTCCTGATCAAGAATATATATAGTTTATGGGGTCGGAAATGAATATTTCAATGCGTTACAAACTTCTGGGCAAAATTAATATACACTTTTCAAGTGTATAAAAACGAAATAACTCCTACAATTTTCAAGATAGATAGTTCGAACATTCTAGACATATATTCTACTTCTTATTTTGAATCGACCCGCAATACATCGTTTTTCGATCAGATGAACGATATTAGAGCTGTACGTAAAAGAAAATAAAAACCAACGCCAACAACAACACCGTTGCCATTGGTAGAACTTACGAGAAAGAGAGAGCGAGAAGGCAATAGCAAATTGGACCTTGCTATGAGAGGAGCGATGTAATTGAGATGGCCTGCGGTCAGAAATCACGCGTGATAGGAAATTATATACAAATTTTACGAGTTATATACTAGGGTAATTCTACTCATCAGTACTTATCGAGCCCCCTTACATCGTTTTTCAACCAGATGAACGATAGTCGAAAGAGTTGCCACCCACAGATTTTGAAAAAACCTCACACTTTAAAGTTATTAGTTTCGTACAAACAGGTACAGAGTATATTACAGTCGGGCTTGACCGACTTTCTTACTTGTTATACACTTGAAAAGTGTATATTAATTTTGCCCAGAAGTTTGTAACGCATAGAAATATTAATTTCCGACCCCATAAACTATATATATTCTTGATCAGGCCGACAAGCCGAGTTCATTTCCGTCTGTCCGTCCGTCCGTCTGTCCGTCTGTCTGTCCGTCTGTCTGTTTCTACGCGAACTAGTCTCTCAGTTTTAAAGCTATCGAGCTGAAATTTTGGACATAGTCTTCTTTTTACTGCACGCAACTAATATGTCGGAACCGGCTGGATCGGATGACTATATCATATAGCTGCCATAGGAACGATCGGTCGGAAAATATGTTTTAATGAGAAAAACTTTTTTGTTTTCCATCGTAGCGTCACTTATCTTGGTATATGTTAGTTTTATATGTATCCACATAATTCTGGAAAAATTTATTAAAATCGGATGACTATATCATATAGCTGTCATAAAAGGGTCGGTCGAAAAACTAGTTCTAGTGAGAAAAACTTTTTAGTTTTCCAGCGTAGCTTCACCAATCATGGTTTGTATTAGTTTTATATGCTTCCGCGTAATTCTGGAAAAATTTATCAAAATCGGAAGACTATAGCTATAGCTGCCATATAAACGGTCGGTCTAAAACTAGTTCTAGTGAGAAAACTTTTTTGTTTTCTATCGTAACGTCCTTAATCTTGGTATATATTAGTTTTATATGCTTTTACGCAATTTGGAAAAATTTATCAAAATCGGATGACTATAGCATATAGCTGCAATAGGACCGATCGGTCGGAAAATGTGGTTTACTAAGAAAAGTTTTTTTATGGTATCAAATCTTTCTTATCAATGATTTAAATTGTTTTAAATATTTGATATCTATATCCTTTATATATTTTACCGGTTAAATCAGTTGGAGTAAACGTTTTCAAGTGTATTAAAACTTCGGCACAGTCGAAGTTAGCTTTGCCTTCTCGTTTAGTTTCAAATCGTCCTTCATCTGAAAAATACTTAAATGATATGTTCGAATATATCACCTATATTTCGAAAATTTCCAAGTGATATTTTTTCAGATCAACAGTTTAATATTTATACACTTGAAAATTGTATATTAATTTTCCACAGAAGTTTGTAGCGCATAGAAATATTCATTCCCGACCACATAAACTATATATATTCTTGATCAGGACGACGAGCTGAGTTCAATTCCGTCTGTCCGTCCGTCCGTCTGTCCGTCTGTCTAATATGTCGGAACCGGCCGGATCGGATGACTATATCATCTAGCTGCCATAGAAACAGTCGGTCAAAAAACTAGTTCTAGTGAGAAGAACTTTTTTGTTTTCCATTGTAGCGTCACTCATCTTGGTATATGATAGTTAAATATGCTTCCACACATTTATGGAACAATTGATCAAAATCATGGCATATAGATGCCATAGAAACGGTCGGTTAAAAAACTAGTTCTAGTAAGAAAAACTTTTTTGTTTTCCATAGTAGCGTTACTAATCTTGGTATATGTCAGTTTTATATGCTGCCACACATTTCTGGAAAAATTTATCAAAATCGTATCACTATAGCATATAGCTGGCATAGAAACGGTCGGTCAAAAAACTAGTTCTAGTGAGAAAAACTTTTTTGTTTTCCATCGTAGCGTCACTAATCATGATGTATTTAATTATACACTTGAAAAGTGAATATTAATTTTGCCCAGAAGTTTGTAACGCATAGAAATATTCAATTCCGACCACATAAACTGTATATAATATTGATCAGCACGACGAGCTGAGCTCAAATCCGTCTGTCCGTCCGTCCGTCCGTCCGTCTGTCCGTCCGTCCGTCTGTCTGTTTCTACGCGAACTAGTCCCACAGTTTTAAAGCTATCGAGCTGAAATTTTGTACATAGTCTTCTCTGTACTGCACGCAACTAATATGTCGGAACCGGCCGGATCGGATGACTATATCATATTGCTGCCATATAAGCGATCGGTCAAAAAACTAGTTCTAGTAAGAAAAACTTTTTTGTTTTCCATCGTAGCTTCAATAATCTTGGTATATGTTAGTTTTATATGCTTTCACATGATACAGGAAAATCTTATCAAAATCGGATGTCTATATTATATAGCTCCCATAGAAACGGTCGGTCAAAAAACTACTTCTGGTGAGAAAATCTTTTTTGTTTTCTATCGTAGCGGCCCCAATCTTTTTAACCATCGAAGGCATTTATATCGCGCCCCTTTAAAAACCCCCGCCTACTTTGTATAACAATTCAACATCCGAAAACAAATTCTTATTTGGATTAATATTCTTGATTTTCAAGCTAAACAATCCCTAATAATTTGAATGCTTTGAGAATAATCGTTAAGCTTGAGTAAATAAAATAATACTCGAAATAAAACATCATCAATGATTTTTCAAATAAAACTCGACAAGTAACTAATTATTGTTGATTTTTTATAAACAAAATTAATCAAAATTATTATTAACGATGAAAAATAATAAAAATCTTTAATAATTAATAAAAATTAAAAATATCAAATCATTGCCTATCTGAGAATCTGTGCTGAAAATATTGGCATCACACTCGGCTAAAAATTTTTTTGTGAATGCTTCATATTTATTTAGCTAATCATTATACTCTTGAAAAGTGTATATTAATTTTGCCCACAAGTTTGTAACGCATAGAAATATTCATTTCCGACCCCATAAACTTTATATATTCTTGATCAGGACGACGAGCTGAGTTCAAATCCGTCTGTTCGTCCGTCCGTCCGTCTGTATGTCTGTTTCTACGCGAACTAGTCCCTCAGTTTTAAAGCTATCGAGTTGAAATTTTGCACAGATTCTTCTTTTTATTGCACGCAACTAATATGTCGGAACCGGCCGGGTCGGATGATTATATCATATAGCTGCCATAGGAACGATCGTTCTAAGAACTAGTTTTAGTTAGAAAAACTTTTTTGTTTTCCATAGTAGCGTCAATAATCGTAGTATATATTTGTTTTATATGCTTCCACACCGTTCTGGAAAAATTTATCAAAATCGAATCACCAAATAGCATATAGCTGCCATAGAAACGGTCGGTCAAAAAAACTAGTTCTAGTGAAAAAAAAACTTTTTGTTTTCCATCGTAGCGTCACTTATATTGGTATATGTTAGTTTTATATGCTTTCACATAATACAGTAAAAATTTATCAAAATCGGATGACTATATTATATAGCTGCCATAGAAACGGTCGGTCAAAAAACTAGTGCTAGTGAGAAAAACTTTTTTGTTTTCTATCGTAGCGTCCCCAATCTTGGTATATATTAGTAATATATGCTTTCACACAATTTTGAAAAAATTGATCAAAATCGGATGACTATAGCATATAGCTGCCATAGGACCGATCGTTAGGAAAATGTGTTTTACTAAGAAAAGTTTTTTTTTATGGTATCAAATTTTTATTATCAAATGATTTAAAAATTTTAAATATCTGATATATATATCCTATATATATTTTACAGGTTAAATCAGTTGGAGTAAAGTTTTTCAAGTGTATTAAAACTTCGGTACAGTCGAAGTTAGCTTTTCCTTCTCGTTTTAAATATCAATGGTACATTTTAAAAATATCAAAGCGACATTTTAATAATTTTAAAAGGGTATTATTGTAATACCAATGTTATCTTTTACAAATATTAAAGCTACTTTTTTAATATGTTAAGGATATGTGTTTAAGATCAGTAATACATCACCGTAATATCAACTGGACATTTATAAAATACCATTATTCCCCAGTACAAAATTACAAATATTAAATCCAATCAGTAAGGTATATTTTCTTATTATTTATTCATTTCAAACTTCATATTCTTAAAGATAGTAATCGTATAATGTAATCCTTAAATTCTAGGTTCACTTTTTAAAAATATTTTGTACGGATCATTTTTTTGCCACTTGGAGTACAATTTAAATGAATGGGAGGGCCATCGAAACTTATTAATGAAACAATATTAAATTCTTCGATTTGTGATCCTATTTCATATGCTTGGTAGTGGGTATTAAAAGATATAACTTCATATTTGTGTGTAAGTAAATATGGTTCATCAAAAACACTAAGTAGTATTTTAACAATTTTATGCAATTCAATGCATTGATTAATATTTTTAGTAACAAAAAAAATTTTCATTATAAATAGTTCCCTTAAATTCCATTTGATTTATGATAACATTTTTAAAATTGTTTTTGTTTTTAATGGCAAAAGAAAAATAACATTTCTCTATTGCAGAATATTCGCTTTTCAGAATTACAAAATTGGGTGGTAGGCCATTTCGATACTTATTTATATAAATTTGAAAAATTTACCGCACCTTTCATACTTAAAGTATAAGAAATATATTTTCTACTTGAAACTTTATGAGCATACGTTTTGGCTTCTTTATGATTCGCTTCAAATCTTAGACTCCAGACATGTTTAGGTGGGCCATTCAGCTTAATAATATCAGGATAATGTGACAAAATATGAAACTTGGGCATAAGTTTAGCGTTAAAGAGCTTACAATAATCAGAATTATGTTGTACAATGAGTTTCGATAGCTCTATCAAATTATTGGAGTCGAACTGACTTTGAAGTAAGAGATCTACAATTCTTATAAGATTAACAGTGAATTTCCACACCTTATTTTCCAGCGGTACTAAGTCTCCTATTATGAGAGTGAAAAAATGTACATGATTCATCATTTGCCGAGCAGATGCTTTTATAGAATGCGATTTTAACTGTTTAATTTCAATTTCATTTGACTTGTTTCCAATTTCTGTTTCACCATAATCAAACATATTCCTTCTAAAATTAAAATTTTCTAGAGTAAAAAGACGTTCGTTTAAAATGAAATGAGATAGAATTTCAGATAAATCGTATTTACAAATGCCTTCGAAAAAATCGTGCATAATATCTACAACATAATTTTCAGTAGCATGAAAGCTTTTCAACTCATTAAACAAGCAATTTTTTTTTACACCAGTTAAAGTGACATCATTCTGAACAAGAACATTTTCGTAATTATCTTTGTTAAGTGAATAATCGGGGTAACAAACAATATCTTTACTCATTTAAACTTTTGATCTTGTGCAGAACCGGCAATAATAATTCGCATTAAAAGATGTAGTGAAACCGAGAATATCATTAAGACCAAGATTGTCCCCCAAAATGTTGCCTAAAACGAAGTAAACTCGTTTCTTTCCTGTTCTAGAATGAATTTCTAATCCATCAGTTTCTAACAGTTTAAGGACTTCAATCAGAGGCTTAATAAATGGGTCATTTCCAAAAAATTTCGCCTGCATGGTCTTAATATATGCTGCAATAAAAATAAAGTCCAATTTTGAAAGCAAGTGCTGTGGGATTGTTGGAAAAGTGTAGTAAATAGTATTTAAAAAAAGTGGTGACATACTGTTAGGTGGACCACAAAAAAACGATTATTGAATCAAATTAAACCAAAACGAGAAGGCAAAGCTAACTTCGACTGTGCCGAAGTTTTAATACACTTGAAAAACGTTATTCCAACTGATTTAACCGGTAAAATATATATTGGATATAGATATCAGATATTTCAAATTTTGTAATCGTTGACAATAAAAATTTGATACCATACAAAAAAATTTTCTTAGTAAAACACATTTTCAGACCGATCGCTCCTATAGCAGCAATATGCTATAGTCAACCGCTTTTGATAAATTTTTTTTTTCAAAAATTTACAATGTAAAAAGCTAATATAAAACATTGAAAATCCAACCGATTTAACCGGTCAATGGAAAACAGTATTTAAAAATTTTAAATCGTTGATAATAAAATTTCATACCATAAAAACAATTTTTCTTACTAAAACTTGTTTTCCGACCGATCGGTCCTATGGCAGCTATATGCTATAGTCATCCGATTTTGATAAATTTTTTCAAAATTATGTGAAATCAAAAACTATCATATACCAAGATTAGTGACGCTACGATGGAAAACAAAAAAGTTTTTCTCACTAAAACTTATTTTCCGACCGATCGTTTCTATGGCAGCTATATGATATAGTCATCCGATTTTGATAAATTTTTTCGAAATTTTGTGGAAGCATATAAAACTAATAAATACTACTGCGCTACGATGAAATACAAAAAAGTTTTTCCCACTAGAACTAGTTTTTTTGACCGACCCTTTATATGGCAGCTATATGATATAGTCATCCGATTTTGATAAATTTTTCCACAATTATGTGGAAACATATAAAACTAACATACACCAAGATTTGTGTTGCTACGATGGAAAACAACAAAGTTTTTCTAACTAGAACTACTTCTTAGACCGATCGTTCCTATGGCAGCTATATGATATAGTCATCCGATCCGGCCGGTTCCGACATATTAGTTGCGTGCAGTAAAAAGAAGACTCTGTGCAAAATTTCAGCTCGATAGCTTTAAAACTGAGAGACTAGTTCGCGTAGAAAGACAGACGGACAGACGGACGGACGGACAGACGGAATTGAACTCAGCTCGTCGTCCTGATCAAGAATATATATAGTTTATGTGGTCGGAAATGAATATTTCTATGCGTTACAAACTTCTGCGGAAAATTAATATACACTTTTCAAGTGTATAAAAATTTCAACTATGGGGAAAATTTTTTTAATCTAGTACTGCCGGAATGTTATTGTACATTTGTTTGACTATTAATGTAAGAACTATTTGCTAAATCGAGTAGCTTTTCATATTTCCTATACACATTTTGTGAATTAATCAAGTAGTCCTCCATAAAATTTAATTCACTTTTGAAAAACAAAGTCCAACATGCTGATAAAGTGCAACAAAATTGTAAAAATAGCGGATATGTTAGGCTATATGCTAAAATAGTTGTTTTAATTTTACGATTTATGCACTAGGTTGTAGATGACGGTTTATTTTGAAAAATTTGCTATAAATTGAGAAAAAGTTATCTTTAAGGTCCAATTTAGTCACTTTCAGGTTTACTGATGGCGCTCGATTGATTTTTTATGGCTGCATTGATGTATGTAGTACCCATAAAACTTATAAACCTAAAATTTTCTTGTACCCCCATAATTTTCCTAAGCTAAAAACCAAAATGGTTTTCCGCGATTTCTCGCAAACAAACTGATGGAAAAAACCACCAGTTTTGGACGGGCCGACGACAGAATTTTGCAGCCAGAAGGCCAGACCGAAATGGCTGTTGCCCTGTGTAATTTATGCTTTCACACAATTTTGAAAAAATTGATCAAAATCGGATGACTCTAGCACATAGCTGCCATAGGACCGATCGTTAGGAAAATGTGTTTTACTAAGAAAAGTTTTTTTTTATGGTATCAAATTTTTATTATCAAATGATTTAAAAATTTTAAATATCTCATATATATATCCTATATATATTTTACAGGTTAAATCAGTTGGAGTAAAGTTTTTCAAGTGTATTAAAACTTCGGCACAGTCGAAGTTAGCTTTTCCTTCTCGTTTTTTTCTTTAATCTTTTTTGATTTCTTTTATCATTGAACAACGCAAACTTTAGAAATGCGACAGAAGCGCCAAATAAAACAACACGATCACGCCATCGCATTTCTTTCGTTGAATTATTTGCCAAAAATGCATAGCTCGATCAGCTGTGGCTTGGGGCCTAAGCAATGCGTTTGCTTATCAGTTATATGACATACGAATAGGCGAGGCAAAAAGAATCAAAGCCAAAATATAACTGCTTGGACCATAACGGCTTATCTCACTTACCACTATCCAGATCCCCCGCTGAAAGTACTTTCGCTGGCGGCTGGAGCGTAGCTTGAATTTTTCAAATTCTTGTTAACACAACATTTCTGTTGTTTTATTGGTCACTGATTTTAACACTCGTTTTCAAATTGTTGTTGGGATGCATTTTCTTTGTAGGCTTTGATTTTTTTTTTCTTTTGATCAGCAATTAGGTATTTTAGGTATTCATTTCTTTTGGGTGGGTAAATTGGAACAGCATTTGCACAAAAAAAATTTAATTATTTGAATTTAAGATTTTCTCCACTTTTCTTCCATTTTCACATATACCTCTTTCTTTATGCTCACAAACTCAAGGGATAGAAAAAAAAATTAAAACAAAATTATGATAATTATATTACTGCATCTCGGCTTCACCTAAGCGACACTTCGCCTTTTGCTTGGACTAGACATCCACGATTTTGGCATGCTATCCAGGCAAATGCGTATGAGGGACTAAAGCGGTCACATGCACTTAACCTCTAGCTGTCATCTGACAGCTAAATATCGAGTTATTTGCAGAACACCTCTGAAGAGTGGTCCTATCGATATTAGAAGTTTTATATCTAAAAATATTTTATACACAAAATATTATTTTAGCTTTATGTTAATTTAGTCACTACATGTAATTTCTCATTTTTGTTTTCTAACTTATTAATCCATTATTTTAATTTTAATTTTTCTTCTAATGCTAAGTTAGGCTTATAAGATCAAAATGTGGTCTACTTTTAGGCTTAATGGTTTTTACCCAAGCACCACTACAATTCCCCCCTGGCAAAATCACACTTGGGGATTTATTACACAAGGGTGATACGCGCTTGGGCTGGATATGTGCTAGGAAACTATTCGAATTAGGGTTTAATGTCATTCGCATGATACTTGCCTATATGCCGACCTTGCAAATCATCAACATCATAATAACAATTACCGTTCAAAAAACTAGATCTAGTGAGAAAAACTTTTTTGTTTTCCATCGTAGCGTCCCCAATCTTGGTATGTGTTAGTTTTATATGCTTCCACACATTTATGGAAAAATTAATCAAAATCGGATCACTATAGCATATAGCTGCCATAGAACCGATCAGACGAAAAATGTGTTTTACTAAGAAAAGTTTTTTGTATGAAATCAAATTTTTATTATTAATGATTTAAAAATTTTAAATATCGATATCCTATATATATTTTACCGGTCAAATCAGTTGGAGTAAACTTTTTCAAGTGTATTAAAACTTCGCCACAGTCGAAGTTAGCTTCTCGTTTTAACTATTCTTGCTTTGACAAAGGTCGGAGCCAGTTTGGCATTGAAACCTTTGGCGAAATTGGATTGCTGAAAGTTCCTACGGAATACTTCCGGACCAGGCTTAAAGGATACTTCTCGACTCCGTAAATTATATGCTATTTCGTTTCGCTCTTGCTGCCGCTGAATGCCTTTTTGAGCTGTTTTACGGATCAAGTCGAACGAGTCATCTCGACTGAAGCTTACTGTCCTATCTTCAAGCATTTCCAACTGTCTCAACAATTGATACGTCGTTCCGCTAGTGATCATGTTTTGACCAAAATCCACTCGATACGGGCTGTTATTAAGTGCAGAATGCACACTAGAACGCAAAGAGCAAGCTATGTAACTCAATTGATCATCCCAATTCTTTTGATCCGTTGCAATATACGATTTTATGGCTGCTAAAACGGATATGTTGACCCTCTCGATAGCGTTCGCCTGCGGAGAGTATATGGCTGTATAAGAATGCTTAATCTGATATTTTTGCAGCATCGCATTAAACAGATTAGACCGAAATTGCACACCGTTATCAGATACGACGACTTCAGGGACCCCAAAACAGTGGAAGAGATCTTCCTCTAAATAACGAGTGATCGCATCCGCTGTAAACTTCTTAACTGGTTTTAAAAACGGAAACTTTGCAAAGTGATCCAGTACGACTAAAATTCCAATATTGCCCAAACGGCTTCGCGGATACGGTCCCAAAAAATACACATATAACTTTTGGAAAAACCGTTGTGTTTCGTGTTGTGTTTTTGCACGTTTCACAATTGTTAATGTACTCTTTGACATCCGTTAACAAGTTTGGCCAGTAAAAGAACCTTCGAATCCGTTCCAGCGTTTTGTTTATGCCGCTGTGAGCAGATAAGGGACATTCGTGGTTCGCTTTGAGAACACTTGATACAAGAGCTTTGGGAACCCATAGCTTCCAACAGAGGTCATCAGCTATTTGGTCTCCAGTCGCATGCTCAGCTCGTCTATAGACATATTTGTCTACAACTTTTACGTCTGGCATCCGAGATACAGGCCAGTACAGGGTTGCCCATATTTGACGGACCCATCTGGCAACGCCATAACTTTTGACAGAGATGTCAGATCGCTTAATGACATACCGCGTTTGAAGCGTCAGTCCAAGCAGATTTTTACCATGGAACAATACACGCCACGCGAGCGCCTGAATAGTTGAAATTTACACAACAAGTGAAAACTCAAAAAACAAAATTATCAGTCCGTGAGCCCATTTCACTTTGAATGGGACCGTAAATAGCAAATGCCGTATTTACGCCCTGAAAATCCAGAGTTAGTCCTTTCTGACGAAAAGTCACAGTTTGTGCGGCGTTAGTGCGAAACGGTCATTGTGCTTTTCTTCCAAAATGAAAGGCCTGCTGTTACCATCAACCAGGAGCGTTATCGCGACATGATGACCAATTTTGTGATGCCAATTATTCGTCGAAAGCGAATGAGGCAGTTCTGGTTTCAACAAGACGGCGCTCCACCGCACACAAGTCGCATAACAATCGATTTTCTGACGAAATTGTTTCCGGGCCGTTTGATGTCGAAAAGTGGTGATTTGGACTGGCCACCGCGTTCGCCCGATTTGACGCCGCCTGACTTCTTCTTGAGAGGATATTTGAAGTCAAAGGTTTACGTTAACAAGCCAAGGACCGTAGAAGAGCTCAAGGACAACATTCGTGAAGAAATAGCCGCTATTCCGGCCGAAATGTTGGCGAAAACGATGGAAAATGCTGCAAAAAGGGCACAATACGCCATCAACGCCAGAGGCGGCCATTTGAGAGATATCATATTCAAAAATTGATGTAAACAAATCTACTTGGAACAAATTAAATGATTAAGATTGCCAACCGCCTAATTTTTCTTTTTTTTTTTCTTTGATTTTTAAAAAAAAAACATGGTTCCGTCGAATATGGGCAACCCTGTACTCGTTCTCTGACGGATTTATATTCAGCTGAATCGAATTGCTCTGAATTTAAATCTAAAAACCCTTCTATTGAGATCGCAGACAAATCCTCAGTATGAACCCTTGAAAGTGCATCAGGCACAACATTTTGAACTCCCTTTTTATGCAAAATTTTAAAATCATATCCTTGGAGTTTGAGAGCCCATCGAGCTAAGCTCGAACTCAGGTCCGACTGGGACATCAGCCATTTTAAAGAGGCGTGATCAGTGACAATTGTGAATTCTTGCCCTTCAACGTAGGCGCGAAATTTCTTAACGCACATTACAGCCGCCAAGCATTCTTTTTCGGTCACCGAATAGTTTCGCTGACAACGATTAAGCTTGCGCGACATGAATGCAATTGGGACTTCGTTGCCACTACTATCTTTTTGCATCAACACGCCGCCGACTCA
The DNA here is from genome assembly GCA_018904225.1 of Lordiphosa mommai. Taxonomy (NCBI): domain Eukaryota; kingdom Metazoa; phylum Arthropoda; class Insecta; order Diptera; family Drosophilidae; genus Lordiphosa; species Lordiphosa mommai. The sequence continues at coordinate 60,274 of JAEIFT010000567.1, forward strand.
TGTATGACTGGAGTCACAGTGGATAGAAAAGGGAGCAGAGAAATCAGGACTGTGCAAAACTGGTGCTTCACACATCTGTTTCTTTAACTCATCAAACGCAGATTGAGCTTCGTCTGTCCAGACAAATTTGCGATTTGACTTAAGCGTATCTGTTATAGGAGCAGCCACACCAGCATAGTTTTTGATAAACTTGTGGTACCACCCTGTTAACCCCAAGAATCGTCGAACCTGTTTCACCGAACGTGGCGTCGGAAATTGACCTATCGCTTCGACTTTTTCTGGGTCGGTTTGTATCGTACCATGTCCAAATACATGGCCCAGATACTTGACCTCTTTGAGGCAGAAACTACTCTTACCAACGTTAATTGTCAATCCTGCTAGTTTCAATCTTTCTGCTAGAGCTTTTAATACGGAGACATGTTTTTCGAACGAATCTGAGATCACCAACAGATCGTCGAGGTAAATAAAAATTTCATTTCGAAGTTCTGGCGGGATAACTTTGTCCAATGGCATCACTGTAAATTGATACAGTGGCCTGCCAGGTACTGTGAAGGCAGTTTTTTCGCGAGCCTTCTCATTCAGAGGAATCTGCCAATACGCGTCCTTCAGATCGATGCTCGAAATGAATTGAGCTTTCGGAAGTCTGCTTAGAATTCCGTCGATCAAAGGCATGGGATAGGCATTTTTAACAGTGACCTCATTCATTTTGCGACTGTCAAGGCACTGGCGAACCTTTCCTGGCTTACATTCGAGAACCACTGGCGACGACCAAGGACTGTCTGACTCTTCAATGACACCAAGTTTTAGCATCCTATCTAGTTCCTCGTACATAAGTTTCTCCACTGCTGGCGAAACAGCGTAATGTCGCTGCTTAATCGGCTTGGCTTGGCCCACATCAATGTCATGGGTTAGCCAGGTCGTCTTGCCTAATCCCTTTTCAGCAGAGGATGGAAACAATATAATAGCATCTGCTAAATCCTTTTTCTGACTATCGGATAATAAAATATGTGACGACTCGTCAAAATTAATTATTGCTATGGTTGGACTGTGAGATTTGTTAGCCAGAAATGCAGGCAACAGGTTATAACTAGTCCAAAACTCAATTCAATAGGTCTTGAGATAGGGTTGGCACTACATAAAATTGTAACTTTTTTCTTTCGCCTCGAAAACAGACGCTTGTTGATATTTTTCCTACAATAGCTTGGCTTTTACCATCTGCGGTTCGAACTGTAGATTGAATTGGTACCATCGCTTGCTTTTTCTCGACCAATTCCTGTGCCAGCGATCCTCCTATACAATTGATGGAGGCACCCGTATCCATTAACCCACTTATCGTTTTTCCTAACAATAGTACCTCCGCATATGGTCTGTAGTCTTGCGAATTGTTGACTACTGATGCAGATACAGCCTCTTTCTTTAATTTGCATCTGTTTCTATAAGCAATCATACGCTTTCTCTGACGTGAAACTTTGTTTTCAAAAGAACTATCTGTAATGTGTAGCAAACGTTTGTGCAAAGGTATGTCCGGGAGATTTTGTAAGTCTGGTTGAAGCGGTTTTGAACTACAGTCCGCTAATCTGTATTGGTCGCTTTCGTGACCATACGTTTGCGTGCATTGTTCGACTGTGCACGCAATTCTGAGTTTTTTGAGGCATTTGCAATACAACTACTACACGAGGTCTTATAGGTTTCGGGTTTGCACACCCGTAACAAAACACCCTGCGCTCCCCAACTCAGTCCTGGTATCGATGACCTTGCCCACCGCAATTCCAGCACGATAGTGTTACTGCTGCTAACTCCAAATCTTCATCCTCATCGCCATCATAATTTTCCGTACTGTCGAATGGAGCCGCTATCTCATGCACCATGCGTCTCGGAGGCAATCTAGGATTTGCAGAAATGGGTTTTGCCACTGATTGCATGAACCGTTCACGCGTACGAACTATGTGCCGCAATTGCGCATTGGTTGAAATAGGAATATACAGAATTTCATGCTGTATGTCAGGCAAAAGGTTGGATTGGAGAACTTCCAAAATAGATGTCTCTGATAATGGATGATACATTTTGCGGCCAACGCTACTATAGCTTCATAAAAAGAATTAAAGGATTCCATTGACTTTTGGTTCCTCTGAGCCATAGCAGACCGAATTTCCAAATCAGATCGACCGACTTTAAATTGAGCCCTTAACGCGGCACTCAATTGTGGCCAAGTAACAGACGATACTGTCTTATGGTAGCGCCAAAACCATTCATTGGCGCTCCCGTCAAACAAATTACTCGCATAGCGAGCCACTAAGTCGAGGTTGCCATCAAGCGTTTGCATAGTCAGAGCCTCAACTCGGTATATAAATTCGTCGACTGAGATGGATGGATGTCCCGAAAATCTTAACTTCCAATTCGCGATAACTTGACTAATACGATCAGATCTTAGATCTGAAGCTTGTGATCCGACAGGAGTTGGTAAAATCCGATTATGTGTACCTCTACTGTGAGTTTCTGTTACTGATTCGCGATTAGGTATTTGAAACAATTGCTCAAACGATTGATTTTCTCCGGTTTGGACATTATTAACTACTGGATTCGTTACTACTGGTCGTGATGAGATACGTTGGAAACCTGCTTCTATAGTTTGTGATATGAGCTGGGTCTGTTCAGCTAATGCACCCGCAATTGCATTGCCTTTGGCTTCCTGTAGGTTAGCCGTGACTGATTCCTGTGAATCTCTAATAACTGGTACTTCTTGAGCTACACTTTCCGTTGCGAGGCTAGTAGCAGCCCTCGGTTTGGCCTTTGATCTGGATCGAGTCATATTTGTAGGTTCTATTGCTCTCGAAGTTAAAGGTTGCACTTGGGTCGATTCTTCTGATAAATTTGTTACTGAAGATTGCAACGATGTTTGGCAGACAGGACAAATTTTCCTATTCGTAACTCTTGTTATAAAACAAACCCGATGAAACGCGTGATTGCAACTGGTGATTAAGAGTTGTGCTTGGTATTCGATTGTTTCAGCGCAAATGCAACAAACCTGCGAAGGGTCACTTATTTGAGCCAAATTTTCGCAGCTGTTTCAACTATTCAGCCAAAAAAAAACAATTGAAAAAAAAAACGAGAAGGAAAAGCTAAGTTCGACTGTGCCGAAAGTTTTAATACACTTGAAAAACTTTACTCCAACTGATTTAACCTGTAAAATATATATAGGATATATATATCAGATATTTAAAATTTTTAAATCATTGATAATACAAATTTGATACCATAAAAAAAACTTTTCTTAGTAAAACACATTTTCCTAACGATCGGTCCTATGGCAGCTATATGCTATAGTCATCCGATTTTGATAAATTTTTAAAAATTTCTAAAAGCATATAACACTAATCTCTACCAAGATTGGGGACGCTACGATGGAAAACAAAAAGTTTTTCTCACTAGCACTTTTTTTTTGACCGACCGTTTCTACAAAATTTGTGAACTATAAACTAACATATACCAAAATTCTCCCCCTCGCCCGATTGGACCGACCGTTTCTAGTGCGCAGCTAGTTTTATGCAATGGAATAAGGAAGCATATAAAACAAATATATACTACGATTATTGACGCTACTATGGAAAACAAAAAAGTTTTTCTAACTAAAACTAGTTCTTAGAACGATCGTTCCTATGTCAGCTATATGATATACTCATCCGACCCGGCCGGTTCCGACATATTAGTTGCGTGCAGTAAAAAGAAGATTCTGTGCAAAATTTCAACTCGATAGCTTTAAAACTGAGGGACTAGTTCGCGTAGAAACAGACAGACGGACGGACGGACAGACGGATTTGAACTCAGCTCGTCGTCCTGATCAAGAATATATACAGTTTATGGGGTCGGAAATGAATATTTTAATGCGTTACAAACTTGTGGTCAAAATTAATATACACTTTTCAAGTGTATAATGATTAGCTAAATAAATATGAAGCATTCACAAAAAAAATTTTTAGCCGAGTGTGATTCCAATATTTTCAGCACAGATTCTCAGATAGGCAATGATTTGATATTTTTAATTTTTATTAATTATTAAAGATTTTTATTATTTTTCATCGTTAATAATAATTTTGATTAATTTTGTTTATAAAAAATCAACAATAATTAGTTACTTGTCGAGTTTTATTTGAAAAATCATTGATGATGTTTTATTTCGAGTATTATTTTATTTACTCAAGCTTAACGATTATTCTCAAAGCATTCAAATTATTAGGGATTGTTTTGCTTGAAAATCAAGAATATTAATCCTAATAAGAATTTGTTTTCGGATGATGAATTGTTATACAAAGTAGGCGGGGGTTTTTAAAGGGGCGCGATATAAATGCCTTCGATGGTTAAAAAGATTGGGGCCGCTACGATAGAAAACAAAAAAGATTTTCTCACCAGAAGTAGTTTTTTGACCGACCGTTTCTATGGGAGCTATATAATATAGACATCCGATTTTGATAAGTTTTTCCTGTATCATGTGAAAGCATATAAAACTAACATATACCAAGATTATTGAAGCTACGATGGAAAACAAAAAAGTTTTTCTTACTAGAACTAGTTTTTTGACCGATCGCTTATAAGGCAGCAATATGATATAGTCATCCGATCCGGCCGGTTCCGACATATTAGTTGCGTGCAGTACAAAGAAGACTACTACGGACAGACGGACGGACGGACGGACAGACGGACGGACAGACGGGACGGACAGACGGACGGACGGACAGACGGATTTGAGCTCAGCTCGTCGTGCTGATCAAGATTATATACAGTTTATGGGGTCGGAATTGAATATTTCTATGCGTTACAAACTTCTGGGCAAAATTAATATACACTTTTCAAGTTTACAATTAAATACATCATGATTACTGACGCTACGATGGAAAACAAAAAAGTTTTTCTCACTAGAACTAGTTTTTTGACCGACCGTTTCTATGGCAGCTATATGCTATAGTGATACGATTTTGATAAATTTTTAAACAAAGCATATAAATCTGACATATACCAAGATTAGTAACGCTACTGTTGAGTTTGGCGCCGACCTTGGAGGGGCGACTATCTAACAGCAGACCACAGAAATAACTTTCTCACAAATACGCTTAAACTTCATTTTATTTTAATTGACTTCAGTTTGCGTACAGGTTATAATATTACAAATATGAGAGTGATGTTTGGTTAACTATATGGCAATGTCACTTATTTGGAGACGCTTTAAAAAGAATCGTTTCCTTCGGTATCTGCAGCCAAACTAAACTCAAGTTCACGTGGCAGTCTGTTGCTAACCTCGTAGGCGAGCTTAAAGCATCTCAGGAAACGGTTCTTTTCCCAGCAGTTATGCTGGCGCTGTTGAATTTGACAAACAAATATAATCTAAAAGGGAAAGAGTGATATCAGGGATAACCCTATACTGGCTGTGTGGGTATAGGCAGATTTCGGAGGCAACATTCTCCCCCCAGTAAACTTGTCCTCAGGGGCTGGTTTTACTCCATTATTGCCGACATCCAGCGCAGCTACTTTGGCCACGGGTCGTTGAAAAGTCCCGCTGGCTGTTTTGATGATCACTCGCCTGACCTGTTTGTCCTTGGCCAATACTGTTTGCTCGACTATACCTTTGGGCCAACTATTGCGCGGCAGGTTTTCGTCCACTACCAAGACGACATCTCCGACTGCTATTGGTGGCCTCTTCTCAAACCACTTCCCACGTCGAGCCAGATCTGGGACATACTCCCGCACCCAACGTCGCCAAAACTGATCAGCGAACAGTTGTGCGGAGTGCCACATATGCCGCACGGCGAATGTTGTGTCGAAGATGGGCTTATAACCACTTGGTGATCCCATTAGCAGATGGTTGGGTGTTATAGCCTCGTCGTCCTTGGTTTCCAGGGATACGAAGGTAAGAGGCCTCGAGTTAAGGATGAACTCGACCTCCAATAATGCGCTTTGAAGGCCTTCATGGGTAAATTTCATCGTCGGGCAAATCGCGTAGAGAACCTTTTTGACGGAGCGGACGAGGCGCTCCCATGCTCCCCCCATATGAGGAGCTGCTGGTGGATTGAATCTCCACTTGATGTTATCAAACGACGCCCCGACTTCATTAAAGTTGACCATATGGAGCTCGTCGCAGATAATTTTTTGGGCAGCTTTAACCCATTTCACGCCGCTGTTCGACTAGACGAACAGCAAAATTACCTATTTAAAAAAAAATTCTCTCTGAGACATAGTAAAGCCAATTGATTAGGATCCATTTGCTTCAACTCGCTTGTATTGTCCTAATCGCAGCTTTTGAGTTATTTCCATTTTATTTAAAAAAATTTTAAACGAACAGTACAATTCGGAATAAAAACTGACAAAAATAAAAACGAGTAAAATGATTAAAACGGTGCGGTTCCTACGATGCTACGGTGCCACGGTGCCAATTTGACAGCTAGGTAATCATACTCGTCTGTAATCATACTCGGCGAGTATAACTCGATTACTATTTTACTTACTCGTGCAGGTCTCTAGTAGGTACACTATACTATAGTAAATTTAATTGGCTTTCAGATAAAAAATATTCCGATCACCCCCAACCTTGGGGGTGGGATACAGGTGGGGGTTGAAAAAACCTTACATGAAGACCTCTTTTCTACAAGCTAAAAAACATATAACTATAAATATTTTGTTTCCGACAAACATTTGTTATAGTGGGGAAAGATAAAAAATAGTCACAGAAAAAACAAATCAATTAAAAAGTAACTTTGGGAGACTTTAGCACACCTGCGAAAGTGACTGTTCGAGAAGTCGAACAACGGCGGTAGCAGTCAAATTGACACAGCGCGCGACATGCTTTGATTTGCAAACTTTGCGCACGTACGCAGCCACATTGTTGTTGTTATTCTTAGAGTTTTTCTGAAACTCGCTTATACACACAACACGAAGACAGCGACAACAGAATGGACAGCCTGGGGAAGTCATTGTACAGCAACCCATCCTTATTCGAAACTACAACAGTTTTATGGGAGGTGTCGACCTTCACGACAATGCCGTGTCAAACTATCGAATCTCGATTAAATCGAAGAAGTGGTGGTGGCCCCTTTGGCTAGCTGCTCTGGAATCATCAATTGTAAATGCGAGGAAGTTAAATTGCCTGGTGAACAAGATCTTACATCGGCCTAAAGTCACACAACTAAAATTTAAAGTGGAGTTAGACACAAATTTATTGTTGACCCATGACGAAAAAGATATGGCACATGAAGATGCCAAAACCGAACTTTACGCTTTTGAAGGCCCACTTCCTCGAGATAGCGGACATCACAAAATTTTTAAATTGGATAATAAACCCATCCGTTGTAAAGTATGTCATAAACCTACACAACGAATGTGTGAAAAGTGTCAGGTGCACTTGCACCTTGACACCTGTTTCTCCTCCTACCACAAGTGGGAATAAGAAAATTAAAATAGGCTTTTCAAGGGATAAATAATAATAATAAAAAATAAATATTAACAATAAAAATCACGAGTTTGTTTGAATATTATCAAATATTTGGCCTCTAAGTGCAAAATCTAAGCACGTTGTTGGAATTGTGCCCTACCGCCGTTGTTCGACTAGACGAACAGTCTCACCTGGCGAAACTAAAAAAGGTAGAATTTTTTTGACAACGGATTCGTGTTTACTGGGTCCTAATAACCCAAAAAAAGTGACTTTCACGTCTGGGGGAAAACATTTTTTTAGCGCGGCGTGAAATGGGTTAAAGTTGGTACCATTGATAGTGAAAATCTCCCTAGGAGTTCCACGCCGATTGATAAAGTTGCGGATGCTCATTATGCATGACGCAGTATCCAGAGAATGCGCCAGTTCCAGATGTACTGCCCGTATGGTTAGGCAGGTGAAGATGACGCCCCATCTTTTTTCCCGTCGTCGACCCACAGTGACCAAAAGAGGCCCAAAATAGTCGATTCCGACGTAGGTGAAGGGACGTTGATAGGATGCCGCCTAGCAGCTGGCAGCGGCGCCATCTGAGGAACGTCTGGTTTGGCATTCTCGTTTTTGCAGCGCTGACAGGTCCTTCCCATGCCTTTATACAGAACCCGCAGACGCGGTATGAAGTAGACGCCACGGATTCTGTTGATGCACGCCTCGTGTGATGAGTGATGCATATTTTGGTGGTGCCACCTCACTATGAGACGGGTTATGTGGTGCCCATGAGGAAGCACCAGTTGTTGTTGACTGAATAGATTTTCCGTTCGCCCTCGGACTCGTAGCAGCTTGTCCTTATTCAGGAATACAGCAACCTGCAGCTCTGGGTATGGACATCGGGTTTAGTGGTGCCACTTTTGTTTTGGCGGCCACGAGGCTAAGGTAAATTTCATTGCCTTGGCAAATACGCAGATAGGATACGGCTGCCATTTCGCTGGCGTCCACAAAGGTGTGCAGCTGTACATCGTATACTTGCTCGTTCGTTTTAAAGTAGCATCTTGGGATAGTTACAGCAGCAATCGCTAATAGGGATCGTTTCCATCGGGTCCATTTTGAACAGAGCTGATCAGGCAGATTGTCATCCCAGTTGATTTTGCTCCGCCAGACATCTTGTAATAGGATTTTTAACTCTATGGTGAAGCACGAAATAAATCCCAGCGGATCGTACATTGACATAAGTACTTGCAAGAGTTCGCGCTTAGTTGGAGCAGTATCGTCTTCGAAAACAGTCCGAGCAGCGCATCCTATCTGTGCTGCACAGCCGCCTTGATGAAATGGAAGGTAATATGCAGCAGCTCCTTCATCGTGTAGAAAAGTTAGGCTGGCAAGTCTGAAGTCCGATGTCCAGCTCTACGTGACTTGGTGGACAGGCTGGAATTGAAAATAGAATTGCAGGCAAACTCCAACCTAGCTTGCGAATTGCGACTCCACGGCATTCCGGCTCTTGAAGAGGAAAATCTCAACAATTTGTTTACCACTCTGTCACTTCAAAGACATTTTTAGGGTGAAGAGGGCGTATGCAAATCACGCTAACACTGTGGTCGACCCAATCATTATTGTCAAGTTAGAAAACACTCGCGACAAAACTACAATTTTGCAAGCAGCCGGCGTATACAGGCGCACAACAAAACAACAACTAAACCTCGAGTTGTTGGGTTTTAAATCATCTACTCCGTTTTACATTAAGCTAGGTACTCAGACACGAATAACATTCTCGCTGCCTATCTAATTACATAGCTCTTCGAATGTGCTCTTCGAATTTTCTCAAAGCATTCTAAGAGGCCGTACTCAGACGTCTAGAATGCGCTCGTATAATGTTCATGGGGCTGCCAGATCGTTTTTCAAAAACAGCTGATACATTCTCGTAGGGGGGTCTTCGAATTATGAAACATGTTTGATAATTCGAAGAGGTACCTCTTAGAATTGAGCACACAATTTGAAAAAATGGATTCAAAGAAGACCAAAAGGCAAAACAAAAACAATTTGGAGAACTTTGCGGGGGGATGAACAAGCTGCTGTGCCCAAATCGGTCAGGATGATACCTATTTAAATGGATTTGGCCAACAATTTGCCGCTCTGAGGATATTGCATCCTCTTTTAGTGATACGCGAAATACACACAAGAAAATAACCATGGCAATGCCCATGACCTCTGCATTTCACATAGAGCCATCCATTTTCAATTTTATAAACATTTATTTTACAATCTCTGTTGCCCGCTTATTTTGTAAACAAAGAACAGCTGACAAGACCAGAGTGACCATTTCGGATTCAGTAATTGTTTACAGCCTTTTCGCTGTGGTTTGGTCACCCTACATTCTAAGAGGCTGCTCTTCGAATTATGAAACAATTCTAGCAGCGAGAATGTTATTCGTGTCTGAGTACCTAGCTTTAACGAACAATTATCAAAACAAAACTATGAAATTTTTAAAGAGGCCATGCGTATGAAGAAGAAAAAGCTTCTAACTGCAGTTTTTTCTCGTCGTGGTCTCGTACATGTCAAGCAGACCATGGGGGGAAACTTCGTATGCGTTGAGCGCATGCAAAAGCTTAATCAGCTACAGCTCCAGCTAGAAAGCTCTGGCCCATCTAGTGCTGGGAATTTGGCGGAAGATCCTCTCTTTCGCAACTGAGGAGCATAAAGGAGCTTTAAAATTAAAATTACACATTAGATATATTAGTTTTAAGCTATTTTCTCTTAAAAAAATATGTTTCTATTTCTTTCAATGTGTGCTTTCTGTTTCTTGTTATATGTAAAAAGCTTGTGCATTTGATGTTTGTGACTGTAAAAGTATCCACTGCATAGATTAGATAATTTAAAATCGAATAGTCATGCCATGGTTAGGATTCTCTGCAACCATAAAGTTGGGCTTCAGGTATGTCATATAAATGCGCAAAGTCTTGTTAGAAAAATGGATGATTTTAGATATCTCTTTGTCAACTCGAAGGTTGATATTATATGTGTTTCGGAAACGTGGTTTGCTCCTGAGTTAAACGACTCTCTAGTGTTGTGTGATGGCTATAAATTGTTCCCGTTCTGACCGAGTTGGACACGCTGGGGTGTGGCTGTATATGTCATTAACAATCTAAAATGCAAGATTTTATCTAAGCAGCCAATATCTTGCCCCTATAGAATACTTGTTTCTAGAAATCTTGGGAGTCCATTCAAAAATATTAATTGGCTGTATATACAGACCACACAAAAACATAGAATACTCGCAAATAGTTGACTTAATCTCGTCATTATCTCTTAACTACACAGATATAATCTTGACCGGAGACTTAAACAGTAATATGCTAAAAGAAAAACACCTTTTATGTGAAATGGAGGCACTGGGCCTAAACATCGTAAACGTCACTCAACCCACTCATTTTTTTTTCTCATACCACTGATACTCTACTTGACGTTTACTTTGTTAACAACACCAACAATATCATACTATACGATCAAATCTCAACGCCCATTTTTTTCAAAAACACGACTTAATATACTTGACGTACGACTTCAAACTTGACTATGAAGAAGAATATAGGGATTAAATACAGAGACTATCACAATATAGACTATGGTAGACTGAATACTGAGTGCGATTTATGTGATTGGAACTTAATTTACTCTTTACCGACAGCAGATCTACAATTAAGGCACTTTCAAATGAACATTGACAGTCTGTACAGCACTTTTGTACCACTTAAAGAAAAAATAATCAGACCATCTCTAAAACCTTGGTTTAATAGCCAGATAAATGATGTCATTATAAAACGTGATAAGGCTTATAATAAATGGAAACGGTATAGGATTGACCACTTTTACAAAGATTTTCAATCAAAAGACGGTTGGCGACTAAGTTAATAAACGCGGCTAAACGGACATTTTATAATCAAAAAATCAAAAGTGCAATATCGGTGGGTCAAAAATGGAAGGAGATTAAAAACATGGGAATTGGCAAATCAAAGCCCACGCTTATATCTGAAATAGATGTTGATGTCCTTAACCGTAAATTCTTACTGTCCAAATGTACCTGAAGTTACTTGCAATTCGTATCTAAGCTCTGTGTCTGTTAATAATTTTGAAAACGTATTTGATTTTGTTTGTGTAGGGTCAATGTGATGTTTTGGAATCAATTCTAAAAATTAAGTCAAACGCTGTTGGGCTTGATAACATAGATCCAAAATTTTTTAAAAAATACTTCTACCCAGAATTTTAGGACACATCACTCACATTTTTAATACGATTCTAACTACCTCTAATTTCCCAGATATGTGGAAAGATGCTAACATCGTACCTGTACCCAAAGCTAATTCCGATTTTCGTCCAATATCTATTTTGTCCTTTCTTTCCAAAGCTTTTGAGCATATTGTCTCTGCCCAAATAAACAGCTTCTTGGAAAACAACTTACTTTTTAAATTGTAAGCAATCAGGATTTAGAAAATTAAGAAGTTGCACCACGGCAATCATCAAAATAGCTGAGGATATACGAAAAAAACCTAGACAATAGCTATGTTACTTTCTTGACCCTTCTTGACTACAGCAAGGCATTTGACACAGTAACTCACGAAATCCTTTTGACAAAACTGTCGAAATGTTATAATTTTTCAAACACCGCAATTAAATTGTTGCAGTCTTACTTGGGTGGTAGAAGACAGACTGTAATGGCGACAGTCAAAGGCGTCTGATCTCTTGGCTGTTAAGCGTGGTGTGCCACAAGGATCAGTTTTGGGACCACTTTTGTTTACCATATATGTTAATGATCTTCCCACTGTGTTGTCTTCGTGCGAAGTCCATATGTACGCGGACGATGTTCAAATGTATATAAGTCGTCCATTGAGTCAAATCAGTGATTGTATTAATTCTTGTAATCGTGACCTGTTTAATGTTAATGATTGGGCAAAGAAAAATGGTCTAGGGCTTAACCCTGTTAAATCAAAGTGCCTTGTACTTTACAAAACACCCTGAACACAGACCTTCTGGAGAAGTTAAGAATAGACAATGTAGTTATAGATTATGTAGACAAGGCTGAAAATTTAGGGTTCACTTTTAACAACACGCTATCGTGGAGTGATCATGTCAACAAATCGGTAGGGAAAACATATGGGCTTTTACGGCAACTAGCTATCACACAGTCGTATTTAACAATGGAAACAAAAATGCTCGTGGCAAAAGCCTTTGTGACACCGGTTTTGTTTTATGGCATAGAGGCATTTGGCAACTGTGATGCAGCTAGTCTGCACAAACTACATGTAGCATTCAACAGCATTGCTAGATATGTGTTTGATCTTAGGAGAACAGACCACGTAACCGATTATGCAACACAAATTTTTGATATAGACTTAAATTCTTGGATTAGCTTCAGAATATTAATACTCCTCCACAAAATAGTAAACTCAAGAGAACCGACATATTTATATGACTTACTTAGTTTTACAAGCTCAAAAAGAACACAAAAATATCGTTTGCATTCGATCCAAGCTGTCTACCTCTGAAAAACAATTTTATGTTCATGCTGTTCGAAAATGGAACCAATTACCACATAGTCTTAAATCTATCAAAAGCACAAAGCAATTTCAGGAAAAACTAAAGGCACACCTAAAAACAAATTAATTTTTTATATTAAATATAAACATATATAAAAATAATAATAAAAAAAAAAAAAACATAATAATAATAATAAATAGAACAATCTAAAAAAAAATTATTCTATTGTCATTAGTTATTAGGAAATTATACATGTATTCACAAATTTGTTAAAACTAGCTCTAACACCTTTAGACATAAGTTCGATGGATATAGAAACTTTTTACAACCAATTGTGACTAACGCATTAATAATAAGTAGTTTACTTGTAGCGTTAGGATGTTTTCATGAATAAATACAAATACAAATACATTTCGTTTTAGCCTGGCCAATTTCAATATGAATTTGAAATCATCTGGCTCCGGGATCCAGTACAGGCCAAGCACCTTTTCGGTGGCAGTAATTTCAACGACTTTGGAACGAGTTGATTCGCTGTCTAGCTCGTACAAGACTTCTTTAGAATTTGATGACCAATTGCGTATATGAAATCCGCCCGCTGCATGGATACTTCTAACTTGGATGGCGATCTCAGCTACTTTTTTGTCGTTTTGGACAGGTAGATTCAGGCTTTCTACACTGTGTACATCTCTCAATGAAAATTTGATTCCAGTGTGAACATTGGATATGTTCAGCGTGGCCCGCTCTGAAGCGTCTTCGATGCGTGTCGTATCGTCAGTCCATCTCAGGCATAGTGGTTGTCGGACACCTTGAATGTTGAGCTGCTCGAAGACCTTTTTCTCGATGAGTGTTACGGATGAGCCCTCATCTAGAAATGCGAAAGTATCAATTAATTTATTTTGATTTTGGATGCGAATTGGAACAATACGAAAATTTGTCTTCTCCGCATCTCGATGGGTATGGATGTGCCCGCTCTCCCATTTAGGCACATTTGGGACCTGCATTGGCCCGTATGAGCTGCGTGACGCCGCGGCTTCTATTGATTGCTGCTCTTCGTGGATAAGGGGGTGGTGCCGTTTGTTGCAGCCCTGGGTGCCGCACACTTGTTTACTTTGGCACTTTTGGCGGTGACTGTTCAGGCATTGATGACACAGCTTCTTGTTGCGTATGACATCCTTCTTCTGCTCCAGAGACATCGATTTGAACTCCAGGCAGTTTTGTAGTTTGTGCTTGAGCATCCTTGGGGTACATTGCCCATTGCAGCTTTAGATGTGTGGAAAGCTTTTCCAATAGCTCTTCCACGAGCATTGGGTTGTCCATGTAGCTGGTTAGCTCACATGACTTCATCGTTGAATAGATGTTTCGTACGCAAAGTGCGTATTCGATAAGCGACTCTAGCTTATCCTTGGGTGGAGGCAGTTGCCTCGTCTTCTCCAACAGCATATGTAAGATATGTTCTGGTCGGCCAAAACACATGCGCAGAGTTTGCATGATTTCGGGCACCATTGCCGGCAGAAGCAGTCTGCTTTGAACCATCTCACGTGTTTTCCCTTTCAGGCTTGCTTGCAGCCGCATAAGATTTTCAGCGTTGGTGTAGCCGGCGATTTCCGTACTTGTTTGAAAACTGCTAAAAAATAATGGCCAGTTTTGTGGATTGCCATCGAAAGTTGGCAAATCCCTCGGAATCGCTTGCCTCGCCGCTAGTTGTGAAGCACTTGGTGTCTGCGTAGTGGCTGATGCACGTGTTTTTAGGTTAGGCTCCATTTGCAAGTTATATGCTGCTGAATTGGCAGCCATGCTCAGCTGTTGTGGAGCTGTTGTGAGCCAGGGCTGCATGCGCGGTGCGCTTTATTCTGTTTGTTCATAAGCTGTTGGCAGCGTGTGTGTGGTTGAGGTTAGGTACGTTGGGTTTGGGTGAGCCCTTTTTGGCGCCATTTGAATTGGCCTACCTTGGGAACGCCATATATTATGTACCGATGAAATACCTCCAGATGCGATCGTTGTAGTTCTTGTCGTCGTAGGTATGGAAACGGCTGCATTGTTGGCGTTCGATGTACTCGGAAGAGATTTTGGCGCACAAAGTCCAAATTCGAGACCCATTTCTGCTAGTGATTCCATTAGTTTAGCCGGTGATGAAGACGCCTGGGGCTTACCAACATGTGGGGAACATGCTAGAGACTGAAGTGCAGTTGCCAATATAGTTGTGACGGCTGCCGATGATCCGTTGGTGCACTCACAGCTCCAGCTATCATCGGTTCTATCATCGTTGGCTCCAACACATTCGAAATGATACCAGGAACAACATCTCTTGCACTGCACCATCCGATCACTATCCTCCTGCATGCACCTCTTGCAGTGGTACACTCCACTAGAAACGTCTTTATTTGGCATAATTACGCACGATCTTTATTTTTTTGTGGCAGAGGGTTAACCCAGAGTCTGCCGCAGTATGTAACGATGGTTTGGACTTACGCTTGGTTAGGTTTGTCACGTGTTAGTGAGTAGTTATGCAATCACATTGATTGCACTAGATTCTTTTTAAAGAATTGTTGAGTTTGGCACCGACCTTGGAGGGGCGACTATCTAACAGCAGACCACAGAAATAACTTTCTCACAAATACGCTTAAACTTCATTTTATTTTAATTGACTTCAGTTTGCGTACAGGCTATAATATTACAAAAATGTGTGTGTGATGTTTGGTTAACTATATGGCAATGTCACTTATATGGAGACGCTTTAAAAAGAATCGTTTCCTTCGGTATCTGCAGCCAAACTAAACTCAAGTTCACGTGGCAGTCTGTTGATAACCTCGTAGGCGAGCTTAAAGCATCTCAGGAAACGGTTCTTTTCCCAGCAGTTATGCTGGCGCTGTTGAATTTGACAAACAAATATAATCTAAAAGGGAAAGAGTGATAACAGGGATAACCCTATACTGGCTGTGTGGGGTCTGCCTGGGTATAGGCAGATTTCGGCGGCAACAGCTACTATGGAAAACAAAAAAGTTTTTCTTACTAGAACTAGTTTTTTAACCGACCGTTTCTATGACAGCTATATGCTATAGTCATCCGATTTTGATCAATTTTTCCATAAATGTGTGGAATCATATTTAACTATCATATACCAAGATGAGTGACGCTACGAAGGAAAACAAAAAAGTTTTTCTCACTAGAACTAGTTTTTTGACCGACTGTTTCTATGGCAGCTAGATGATATAGTCATCCGATCCGGCCGGTTCCGACATATTAGTTGCGTGCATTAAAAAGAAGACCCTGTGCAAAATTTCAGCTCGATAGCTTTAAAACTGAGGGACTAGTTCGCGTAGAAACAGACAGACGGACGGACGGACAGACGGACGGACGGAATTGAACTCAGCTCGTCGTCCTGATCAAGAATATATATAGTTTATGTGGTCGGAAATGAATATTTCTATGCGTTACAAAATTCTGGGCAAAATTAATATACACACTCAGAGAAAAAATCGAGCAGATCGTGCTTGATATCAAGCAGATTTCGTGTCAGAAGTTCGGCAAGACAGAATTTTCTTGGATTCAAGAAGAAAATACTGAAATCAAGCATTAATTTTCAAGCCCGATTTTTTTGTCTCACCTCCCTTGCCACCAAACACACAAAGTTTTCTCGATTTCAAGCAGATTTCTTCTTGAAAATTCAAGACGAAAAAAAACTAAATTGAAGCCGATTTCAGTCTTGCCGAATCGTGCTAGATTTCTCTGGGTGCACTTTTCAAGTGTATAATAAAATAAAAAAATATCCAAATTTTTGTTCAAAAATAGTACAAATAAAAATAATTTCCTCAAAACAAAATTCATAAAAAGAAATGGAAGCCATGCAACACCTTTGTAAAACCAATGTTGCCACCAATGAAATATAGAAAACAAATTCGATATTTTTTTACCAATAAGAATTCACAGGCTACTTCTGGCAGTTTTTTCACCACATCCGTGTATCAACTGAGACCTTAATGATGTATATATCGCCAATAAACACATGGTCAAGCGCTAACTTTTGTTTAAGTAATATGATGAAGGATCAATCAGACGATCATATTCAGTCATCCGGTTCCTAGCACTAAATCACTTACAAGCTTTTATTGACCTAAATGATACCAAAACAAAAAAAAACAAAGACAATCATCCCTCGACTTTGGCAATCATTTGCAATATGTAGCGAGCTAGGCCGCAGCTCTGGTTGACGTAATTACCTAATCTTCTAGATACCTATCACCAAGATTCTTAGTATTAGTCCAGGTATCTCTTGTTACTAAGTAGTATATATATTTCAAAAATTAGCTTGAGCTCTTTTGTTTTACTTTTTTTTTTTTTTTTTTTTTTTTTTCTAGTTTTTTAGATTTAGAAATTATTTAGCAATTATAGTTATTTAAAAGTCTTCCGCTATAATTCGACGCCTGTATTTAAGTGCTGATAATGTTACTATTATTGTTGCTTCTTTAGCGACAAGGCTGTAGATCTTGTCCACATTAAACCTTTCTCCAGCATCCGATACAACTAACTAGCTAACCTAGCCAATAACAATAAGTCAATCGAATACTTTCAATTTTGTCAAAACTTTGTAATCAGCGCCAAGGCGTAGAAGTTGTCCACTGAACCTCTACATCTTCTTACAATTATTATGACTGATAATATGTACCACTTACATACTTGCATTACTGATCAGCAATGCTAATATCTAATATTCACTATCACAGTGTTCAAGTCTCTTATCTATCACTAAAACTGACATTAAAAAACGTGTCTAGCTGTTATTGACGTTAAAAATTTTTAGGATGGTTGGGCCAGCCGGAATTAGGCCTCACAGTTGGGCGCCAAAAATGAAAATTAACAGTAGCATGCAACGTATATAGGTATACGGAGCACGCGCTAGATTCCGGCATGTGCGACAATCAAAGACCGCTGCTTTATACGAGCTCTCAAAGATGCTGAATTTTAATTTTGTTTCGCGTGCGATTATTTTAATGTTAGATTAGAGATCAAACTTTTGATATTGGCAACACAAAAACAAAGGATAGTTAGGAGGCACTAGGGACAAAAAAAAATTGAAAAGGAGAGAAGGTGACATCTCTGGATGAATCAGCTAGCTTAGGTGACATTATGCGCTAGCGATCCCCACCCTACCTTGGTCGTCAAAATGCATTATAGGTGAGACGACCCCTTTATCATCCAAAAATGTTTACTGCATTGGTTCACTCAGGCGAGGCTTGGCTTCCATTAATAGATTCTTTAGTTCATATTTATAATTCTAATATTTATTCACAAATTTCTTTAACTCTCAACTAATTTCATGGCCAAAATTTTCAAACGCCAAAATTATTGTTTTACTAAACGAAATATTTCAAAAGTTTTATAAACGAAGAATAGCTGAGAAATTAACATAATTAGTGGAATATAATGTGTATATAATATATGTAGATAAGGTGTGCATGTAAATAATAATTAAATAAGTATGTAAAATAAAATGTAGATAATCTTTAGGCAAGCAAAATATATGTTTCTTATGTAGGAATATTAAATAATTATGTATGTGATATGGAAGTTTCTTTCAGGGTAGAATAATAAATGAATTTTAAATAATTTTCTTTAATCATAATTTTTTTCAATATATTTTTTTTTCAATATTTATACACTTGAAAAGTGTATATTAATTTTGCCCAGAAGTTTGTAACGTATATATATTCTTGATCAGGACGACCAGCTGAGTTCAATTCCTTTTGTCCGTCCGTCCGTCCGTCCGTCTGTCCGTCCGTCTGTCCGTCTGTCTGTTTCTACTCAAACTAGTCCCTCAGTTTTTAAGCTATCGAGCTGAAATTTTGCACAAAGTCTTCTTTTTACTGCACGCAACTAATATGTCGGAACCGGCCGGATCGGATGACTATATCTTATAGCTGCCATAGAAACGGTCGATCAGAAAACTAGTTCTACTGAGAAAAACTTTTTTGTTTTCAATCGTACCGTCACTAATCTTGGTATATGTTAGTTTTATATGCTTTTACACGTTTCTAGAAAAAATGATCAAAATCAGATGGCTATATCATATAGCTGCTATAGAAACGGTCGGTCAAAAAATTAGATCTAGTGAGAAAAACTTTTTTGTTTTCCATCGTAGCGTCACCAATCTTGGTATGTGTTAGTTTTATATGCTTTCACATAATCCAGAATAAGTTTATCACAATCGAATTACTATAGCATATAGCTGCCATAGGACCGATCAGACGGAAAATGTGTTTTATGTATGTATGTTTGGGTAGGTTAGCGCACTGCGACCATTGTTGATCTATTGTGCCCCCACGCTGAGTTTACAACTCACCTAGCAGCCCTATTTCCTGCACAAATGTCAGTATTTTCTTAGGGTCTAAGTTTCTAATGCTTCCAGGGTGCAGCGTGTGCTTCCCAAAGCTCCTAAATCTGCGCCTCGTTAGAGCGTCACAGTATGCAAGTATGTGCTCCGAGGACTCCTCCTTCTCTTCGCAATATCTACATAGTTGGGTGTTGTTATCCCCAGTTTATACAAGTGGCCCCGCAGTCTACAATGTCCTGTGTAGAGTCCTGTTAGAATCCTCAGGGTATTCTTCCCTTGGTGAATTAGTTTTTGAAACCTTTTGTTGTTATGGTTTCCTATCAATACTTTTGCTTGTCTCAACCCCCTGGTGTCCTCCCAAGATGTTGTTCTAAGCTTATTCTCCTCATTTCTGAGGAGCTCTCTAATGTCCAATGCCGCAGTAGGGTTCCGGACCTATCATTGCGGTGGCTGCGCCCTTCCGCGCTAGTTTGTCGGCTATTTCATTTCCGGGAATGTTTTTGTGGCCTGGTATCCAAAGTAGGGACAGGTTGTTCCTGCTGCCTAATTGATCCAGTTTCGCCTTTGTCTCTAAGACCAGTTTGGAGGTAATCTTTTTACTGCTTAATGCGTTAAGCGCTGCTTGACTATCCGAAAGAATAGCTATTTCCCTATTATGGTAGTTTTTCCCCATATTAAAGTCCGCGCATCGGGAGATGGCGCATATTTCTGCCTGAAATATGCTGGTATATTCTCCCATTGATTCGAACCTTTTCATTCCCGGTCCCACTACCCCAAGTCCGGCTCCTTGTGGTGTTAGGGACCCGTCTGTGTACCACTGGATTGTGTGTGGTTGCATGTTATATGTTTCTGTTATTGAGATCCATTCTCTCTTACTACTTTTGTGTACAGTGTAATTCCTGTCAAAGTGAAATTCTGCTACCATTTCGTCTCTGTGTTGGAGGATTATAGGGGTTTCCTTCTCCAATTCCTCAGAGTCTCTTAGGCTAACTATGCAATTCCTGCCTACTCCCTCTGCTGTCAGTCTTAACAGTGTTGCTCTCTTCTTCAGGCTGATGGTGTGGTGGAGTGGTGTTAGCTCCATCAGCACCTCTAGTGCCGCTGTCGGACAGGTGCGCATGGCTCCAGTCATGCATATGCATGCTAGCCTCTGCAGCTTCTGCAGTTGCGACCTTACGGTGAGCTGGTTTGATCTATCTCCCCACACGACAGCTCCATATGTGAGAATCGGTCGCACCACCATGAGGTATAGCCATCGGATTATATCTGGGGCCATGCCCCACGATTTTCCTGCTATGCTCCTGCATGTGTATAGTGCTCTCGTGCACTTACTTAGTGTGTATTCTATATGTTTGTCAAATCTTAGTCTGTTGTCGAAGACAACACCGAGATATTTGACCTCTTTTTCTGGTATAATGAGGCAGCCGGATAGGCGTATTGGTCTCATTCTGCTGAGTTTATATCTTCTAGTGAACGGTACGATGATAGTTTTTGAAGGGTTAAGGTTGAGCCCAACCTCCTTGCACCACTCAGACGTCACTTTCAGTCCCCTTTGAACAATGTCACACAGGGTTTCTTCATATTTTCCTTTCGCAAGGATAACTATGTCATCGGCGTACCCCTGACATGTTATACCCTGAGACGAGAGTCGTTCTAATAGTTCATCCACTAGGAGGCTCCACATCAGTGGAGAGAGTACTCCTCCTTGTGGGCATCCTCTTGTGGTGCTAACAGTGATGGTTTTCCTGTCTTCTACTGCGGAGACTTCCCTTCTGGCGAGGGCATTCTTGACGGCACAGTGCGATGTGATATCAAATGCACCCTCAATGTCCAAGAAGGCACATAAAGCTACTTCCTTATCCTCTATGGTTTTCTCTAGAGTTTTGCCTAGTTGATACAGTGCTGTATCAGTTGACCGGCCTGCTCTATACGCGTGCTGTGTTGGCTGGAGGGGAGTCTCCTTTAACAGCGTTTGGCGTATACTATTATCCACAAGCTTCTCTACCGTTTTCAGTAAAAACGATGTTAAGCTAATGGGTCTGAAGGACTTAGGATTTGTAATATCTTTCTTCCCTGCTTTTGGGATGAAGACTACCCTTGCTCTGCGCCATGCTTCCGGGATATATCCGATTGCTAGGCTGCTTGTCATAATCTTCCTAAGGAGAGGTAGGAGTATGTCCCTTCCTTCCTGCAGGAACGCTGGGTATATGTTGTCCGGCCCAGGGGACTTAAAGGGCTGGAAGGTTCCTATTGCCCATTCAAGTCTTCCTCTGGAGACAAATTTCTTTGCTACTGCCCAATCATCCGCACACGGACGAGAATAGTTCTCCTGGTATTCACCGGATCCTTCTAGGGGGATGTTCCCCGGGAAGTGGGTGTCTAGTAGGAGGCGCATTTTCTCTTCCGTGGTCGAAGTATAGGTATGGTTACTATTTTTGAGTGAGATGTTCCCATCTGGACTCTTCTTGGACAAGGCTTTGTGTAATCTTGCTCCTTCTCTTGTGTCCTGAATGGACTCACAGAATTTCCTGTAATTCTTTCTTTTTGCTTTCCTAATCTCACTATTGTAAAGCGTTAGGGTCTGCTTATATCTATCCCAGTTCCCACTTCTTTTGGCTTCGTTGAAGAGGGTTCGGGACTTCTTTCTCAGTTTCTCCAGGGTGTTATTCCACCATGGGGCGTCATTTTCTTTTCTCGATTTGCTAAGAGGACAGTTCTCTTCATAAGCATCGATTATACTTTTATTAAGCTCGTTTACTGCTATTTCTAGTTCTAGTGGGTGTTTCGGAATCCGAGTCCTAGATGTATTGTTTCCTAACGTGGAAGAGAAGCCTCCCCAATTTGTTTTTCGGGGGTTCCTGTTAGGGATAGTTTGCTGCGTATTCACCTCTATTTTGAAGTGAATCAATCTGTGGTCTGACATAGATTCCTCTAGAGAGACCTGCCATTCCATTATGTAGGGTTTTAGGGACCAACTAGAGAAAGTGAGGTCTAGGACCTCCTCCCTTACTCGAGTTACGAATGTCGGCACTGATCCGACATTGCATATCTCCAAATCAGATTTGGAGAGAAATTCTAATAGGCACTCACCTCGAGCGTTCACATCGGAACTTCCCCATGCGACGTGGTGAGCATTTGCATCGCATCCGACTACCAATGGTAGGTTTTTGGTCCTGTAATATTCCACCAGGGCCGAGACTTCTTCAGGTGGGCACGCTCGGTCCCCAGCGAAGTAGGCAGAGGCTATGACCATGGTCTTGTCTCGCTTTAACTCCGTGGTTTCAATGGCGACGCAGTCCCTGGAGAGAAATTCTGAAAGAATATTGTATTTTATATTCTTCCTAATCATTATGCAGGATCTGGGGAGAACATGTCTTTGATCCCAAATTACATTGGATTCTCTTGTATACAGGCCCTTTATCCCCTCGTTGCACCAGGGCTCTTGTATTAAGGCTAGTCCTAGGTGTTGTCGGGTGAACGTTCTCGCTAGTACGGCCGAGGCCGCCTTGGCGTGATGAACGTTCACCTGGACTAGCCTGGTGCTTTTTGTGACCGAGGGGAGGGTCAGTTTTGCGCTGTAGATGTTGCGCTTTCTGGCTGGGAGCCAAGATTGCTCCCATCGCCTCCGAACATCAGTGTGGTGTCGGCGTCTTCTTCTCCCTCTCCTTGAACGAGGAGCTCAGAGGCAAGCTCTTGGGAAGACATGGGTTGCTCTGCGTCTTCCGCAACCTCCATGTCTTCTTCGGGGGACTCCCCGTGTAGCTCCTCGTCTTCAGCGACATCTTCCAAGGTGTCGAGGGGTTCCTCGCATGGAAGTTCGGCTGTCACCTCTTCCTCTTCAACGCAGCCAATTGTCTCCTTTTCTTCCCGGGGATTCTGCCCAGCTTCCTTCGCGGTCTTCTTGAGACCATGTACGGGGACTTTCCCGTATCTGAAGTTTAGCTGGTGACCCATTGAGACAATTGACTGCATTGATCTGTCATCTATGCCAATGACCAGGAGTGCTCCGCCTCCTTGGTTCCTCCGTGACACCACCCTCCATGCGTCTGTCGTGATGTCGTTTTGTTCCTCAGCAAAGTGGGACCCATTCTTTCCCGCACTTCTCGAAGAAATATGTAGAAATGGGTGAGGGATGTTCTCTCCCATTCTACATAGAAGGTATACCCTTCCTCCTACCAGCTTATCGCCACTCCTCGATCGTTGCGTCAGATAGCTCTTCGTGACGTGAGTGTTACCTCTTCCAGTATCCATCCCGAGCGCAGATAGCTCTTCGTGCTGATTACCCGAGAACTCGGGAACAACGGCTACCCTCACGTTTTTCGTAACGTCTGCATACGTTACTTTGGGCGGAATGGGTTCCGAGGATGGGGGTGCGATGGACGCCTCCACGTCTACTGCTGCTGCCTCAGCTGTGGCCTCAGCTGCAGCTCTGGACGTGCTGGGCACATTTTCCAGAACTGCCTCTGCGGCTGCTGCCTGTGCGCGAGTTTCAGTGACTGCTGCTCTGTCTTTCGACGTCACAGTCGTACACTGACGCTTCGGAGTTGCAGTCGGCGGTGTGAGGTTGCTGTTCCCTCTTTTTGGGGCAGGGGTGCGTTGCTGCTCTCCCGATGTGCCAGGTCGAGGTTCCTTTGCCATTCGGCCGTTCTTCAGGTATCTTAGATACCATTTTACTCTGGACCCAGAGAGGCCGCGACGATTTGGGTCGTCTAGGCCGCCTGGTTGTCCTCTTGGAGGGAGAGAGTCCTCCTTGGAACGCTTATTCCCATTGGGTGGCGGTCGTTGCCCTCCAGTGGAGGGCGGCCGAGTCCCCGTTTGGGGGAGGGGATGTGCCCTCTGGGTTCCATTATTCTTCCTTACCGTGGGAGCTCGGTAAGGACCCCGAGGTGGGGTTTTGCGCACAGGTGCGCGATTTGCGTCTCTAACGAGGCTTGGACGCTCCCGGTCCAGTTGCCTCTCCTCAAACTGTCTTGCGACAGCGCTTGCAGTGATATCCTGCTGAAATTTGTATGGATTGTTTGTCTTCATGGTTGAAGGTCCGTTTTCTGGGGCTACATGAAGGTCAGCCACCGGCCGAGGCCCACCGGTGGCAAGGCTAAATAGAACAGGCGGTCGCCAATTGCCTGAGCACACCGTTCGAGACTGGACTTTTTGTTACCCGGGCCTCCAGCCTGGCTGACTCTCGGCACGGTCCGATTGACACCTTAGTCCGGCCCGGGATGAGATGTAGGGGAGAGGATGGGGGTAGGTGTTGTGTAGGAGTTGGGTTTGTGTGAGGCTATTTGTGAGAGGCGGCAACACAAGCGCCTCGTCGGTGTACAGCGGTGTATCACCCGCTGGCTGTCCGGGACTGCTTATTCGTGGGGAGAGTCCCGCTTATTCGCAGCTAACCTCCAAGTTGAGGCCGTTCGCTATCCGCAACCTGCGACCCGTCCGGTGGCCCTAGCTAGGCCTCCCTAAAAACCATCTCACAAGTTTGTTGGGACCAGAAAAAAAAATGTGTTTTACTAAGAAAAGTTTTTTTTATGAAATCAAATTTTTATTATTAATGATTTAAAAATTTAAAATATCTGATATCTATATCCTATCTATATTTACCGGTTAAATCAGTTGGAGTAAACCCTTTCAAGTGTATTAAAACTTCGCCACAGTCGAAGTTAGCTTTGCCTTCTCGTTTTTATACACTTGAAAAGTGTATATTAATTTTGCCCAGAAGTTTGTAACGCATAGAAATATTCATTTCCGACCACATAAACTATATATATTCTTGATCAGGACGACGAGCAGAGTTCAATTCCGTCTGTCCGTCCGTCCGTCTGTCCGTCCGTCCGTCTGTCTGAGCTGAAATTTTGCACAGAGTCTTCTTTTTACTGCACGCAACTAATATGTCGGAACCGGCCGGATCGGATGACTATATCATCTAGCTGCCATAGAAACAGTCGGTCAAAAAACTAGTTCTAGTGAGAAAAACTTTTTTGTTTTCCATCGTAGCGTCACTCATCTTGGTATATGATAGTTAAATATGCTTCCACACATTTATGGAAAAATTGATCAAAATCGGATGACTATAGCATATAGCTGCCATAGAAACGGTCGGTTAAAAAAGTAGTTCTAGTAAGAAAAACTTTTTGTTTTCCATAGTAGCGTTACTAATCTTGGTATATGTCAGTTTTATATGCTTCCACACATTTCTGGAAAAATTTATCAAAATCGTATTACTATAGCATATAGCTGCCATAGAAACGGTCGGCCAAAAAACTAGTTCTAGTGAGAAAAACTTTATTGTTTTCCATCGTAGCGTCACTAATCATGATGTATTTAATTATACACTTGAAAAGTGTATATTAATTTTGCCCAGAAGTTTGTATCGCATAGAAATATTCAATTCCGACCCCATAAACTGTATATAATCTTGATCAGCACGACGAGCTGAGCTCAAATCCGTCTGTCCGTCCATCCGTCCGTCCGTCTGTCCGTCCGTCCGTCTGTCCGTCCTTCCGTCTGTCTGTTTCTACGCGAACTAGTCCCTCAGTTTTGAAGCTATCGGGCTGAAATTTTGTACATAGTCTTCTTTGTACTGCACGCAACTAATATGTCGGAACCGGCCGGATCGGATGACTATATCATATTGCTGACATTTAAGCGATCGGTCAAAAAACTAGTTCTAGTAAGAAAAACTTTTTTGTTTTCGATCGTAGCTTCAATAATCTTGGTATATAGTAGTTTTATATGCTTTCACATGATACAGGAAAAACTTATCAAAATCGGATGTCTATATTATATAGCTCCCATAGAAACGGTCGGTCAAAAAACTACTTCTGGTGAGAAAATCTTCTTTGTTTTCTATCGTAGCGGCCCCAATCTTTTTAACCATCGAAGGCATTTATATCGCGCCCCTTTATAAACCCCCGCCTACTTTGTATAACAATTCAACATCCGAAAACAAATTCTTATTAGGATTAATATTCTTGATTTTCAAGCAAAACAATCCCTAATAATTTGAATGCTTTGAGAATAATCGTTAAGCTTGAGTAAATAAAATAATACTCGAAATAAAACATCATCAATGATTTTTCAAATAAAACTCGACAAGTAACTAATTATTGTTGATTTTTTGTAAACAAAATTAATCAAAATTATTATTAACGATGAAAAATAATAAAAATCTTTAATAATTAAAAATAGAAGGCTAACATCGGCTACTCCGATGTTTTAAATACCCTTGCAGTTTTTGAAAGGCGCTACAATTGATAACAAAAAAAGTTTTTCTCATTAGAATTAGTTTTTGTTTTTCCAAAAAGTTTTTCTCACTAGATCTATTTTTTTGGACCGACCGTTCCTGTGGCAGCAATATGCTATAGTCATCCGACCCGGCTTTCCGACAAATGTGCAGCGTATTTATATTTAAAGACTTTTTTGCAAAGTTTGGTCAAGATAGCTTCAAAACTGAGGGAGGAGATAGCATAGTACGAACAGACGGACGGACGAACGGACGGACGGACGGACGGACAGAAATGAACTCAGCTCGTCTTGCTGATCAAGAATATATATACTTTTTGTGGTCGGAAATGCTTCCTTCACTGCGTTACAAACATCGTGACAATTTTAATATACCCTCTGCAAGGGTATAATAAAAATTAAAAATATCAAATCATTGCCTATCTGATAATCTGTGCTGAAAATATTGGCATCACACTCGGCTAAAAATTTTTTTGTGAATACTTCATATTTATTTAGCTAATCATTATACACTTGAAAAGTGTATATTAATTTTGCACACAAGTTTGTAACGCATAGAAATATTCATTTCCGACCCCATAAACTGTTTCTATTCGCGGAAAACAAAAAAGTTTTTCTCACTAGAACTATTTTTTGGACCGACCGTTTATATGGCAGCTATATGCTATAGTCATCCGATTTTGATCAATTTTTTCAGAATTGTGTGGAAGCATATAAAACTTATATTTACCACGATTGGTGACGCTACGATGGAAAACAAAAAAGTTTTTCTCATTAGAACTAGTTTTTGGACCGATCGTTCCTATGGCAGCTATATGAAATAGTCATCCGATCCGGCCGATTGCGACAAATGTGCAGCGTATTTATATTTAAAGACTTTTTGCAAAGTTTGGTCAAGATAGCTTCAAAACTGAGGGAGGAGATAGCATAGAAACAGACGGACAGACGGACGGACGAACGGACGGACGGACGGACGGACGGACGGACTGACAGACGGAAATGAACTCAGCTCGTCATGCTGATCAAGAATATATATACTTTATGTGGTCGGAAATGCTTCCTTCACTGCGTTACAAACATCGTGACAATTTTAATATACCCTCTGCAAGGGTATAATAAAAATTAAAAATATCAAATCATTGCCTATCTGAGAATCTGTGCTGAAAATATTGGCATCACACTCGGCTAAAAATTTTTTTTGTGAATGCTTCATATTTATTTAGCTAATCATTATACCTTGTTTTAATTTTGCCCACAAGTTTGTAACGCATAGAAATATTCATTTCAGACCCCATAAACTGTTTCTATTCGCGGAAAACAAAAAGTTTTTCTCACTAGAACTATTTTTGGACCGACCGTTTATATGGCAGCTATATGAAATAGTCATCCGATCCGGCCGATTCCGACAAATGTGCAGCGTATTTATATTTAAAGACTTTTTGCAAAGTTTGGTCAAGATAGCTTCAAAACTGAGGGAGGAGATAGCATAGAAACGGACGGACAGACGGAAATGAACTCAGCTCGTCATGCTCATCAAGAATATATATACTTTATGTGGTCGGAAATGCTTCCTTCACTGCGTTACAAACATCGTGACAATTTTAATATACCCTCTGCAAGGGTATAATAAAAATTAAAAATATCAAATCATTGCCTATCTGAGAATCTGTGCTGAAAATATTGGCATCACACTCGGCTAAAAATTTTTTTTTTTTTTAGCTAATCATTATACACTTGAAAAGTGTATATTAAATTGCCCACAAGTTTGTAACGCATAGAAATATTCATTTCCGACCCCATAAACTGTATATATTCTTGATCAGGACGACGAGCTGAGTTCAAATCCGTCTGTCCGTCTGTCCGTCCGTCTGTCTGTCTGTTTCTACGCGAACTAGTCCCTCAGTTTTAAAGCTATCGAGTTGAAATTTTGCACAGAATCTTCTTTTTACTGCACGCAACTAATATGTCGGAACCGGCCGGGTCGGATGATTATATCATATAGCTGCCATAGGAACGATCGTTCTAAGAACTAGTTTTAGTTAGAAAAACTTTTTTGTTTTCCATAGTAGCGTCAATAATCGTAGTATATATTTGTTTTATATGCTTCCACACCGTTCTGGAAAAATTTTTCAAAATCGAATCACTATAGCATATAGCTGCCAAACGGTTCCAAAAACTAGTTCTAGTGAAAAAAATAGAAGGCTAACATCGGCTACGCCGATGTTTTAAATACCCTTGCAGTTTTTGAAAGTCACTACCATTGATTTTTCTTACTAGAACTAGTTTTTTGACCGACGTTTTATATGGCAGCTATATGCAATAGTCATCCGATTTTGATCAATTTTTCCAGAATTGTGTGAAGGGGTATAAAACTAATATATACCAAGTTTGGTGACGATTCAATAGAAAACAAAAAGTTTTTCTCACTAGAACCTAGTTTTTTTACTGACCGTTTATATGGCAGCTATATGCTATAGTCATCCGATTTTGATAAATTTTTCCAGAATTGTGTGAAGGGGTATAAAACTAATACATACCAAGTTTGGTGACGATTCAATAGAAAACAAAAAAGTTTTTCTCACTAGAACTAGTTTATGGCCCGATCGTTCCTATGGCAGCTATATGATATAGTCATCCGATCCGGCCGATTCCGACAAATGTGCAGCCTATGTGTATTTAAAGACTTTTTGCAAAGTTTGGTCAAGATAGCTCTAAAACTGAGGGAGGAGATAGCATAGAAACAGACGGACGGACAGACGGACAGACGGACATGGCTATATAGACTCAGCTCGTCATGCTGATCAAGAATATATATAGTTTATGGGGTCGGAGATGCTTCCTTCTATGCGTTACAAACATCGTGACAATTTTAATATACCCTCTGCAAGGGTATAAAAAATAACATTTGGGCTTAAGATGTGTTTTTTTTCGAAATATTGTCCAATAGGAGTCGCTTTGGATGTATCTTACTAAGAATCATGTGTATATTCTGGAGACATCACTTTGTTGTGAGAGCGTCTTCCACTTCTCCGTCTTCCAATTTTTTTTCTGAAAAAAAAAAACATTTTGGATAATATTTTTATAGAGAGAGGCTTTTATAGATTTTTAAGGAATCGTATCCATAATTATCCTTAACAGAGCAGCAATCGAATTGTGCACTTCTAGGATAGATGAAAATATCAACTTAATATTACACTGTTTTTAAGAGGTTGACCACTTTGACACAATTTTTCGTAATCAGCATTCCGAAAAATATATTATTTTGTGTAAATTTTAAAAAAGATTGTACATATGTGCCTTAAAGCTCGCATAAAAATTAAGGGTATAAAAACTTTATTTTGCGTCGGCAAAACTGATTTGCTTGCCTGCGCTTTGCGGCCACGTTAATTTTTTTTCGACCTAATTTCCGAAAAGCTCACACCTCCAATCTTTTTCAACCTTTCAGTAAATATGTATTTTGGGATGCTGATTACGACAAAAAACTGGCGGACATTTTTTTTTAATTTAAAAAAAGTCGTTAGATCTTAGAGTTTTTACTTATATCTCAGAAGATGCGCTCTATATTAAAAAATGTTTTAGACAAAATGGAAGATAAATTGAGAACATAAGTTTGATGATTAGTGAATTTTTTCGAATTAACGTATAGTTTTCAAGAAAAAGACTGAAACGGTCATGCAAATGCATTAAGGAAAGAATTTGTATTTTTAAATCGTTGCGATTTTTTAAAGTTGAAGTTAATATATTTCGAGATTTTTTTAATTCGAACAGACTTTAAACTTTTTATTTTTGATTTTAATAAAAAACAAAACCAAAATTAAAAAAAAAAGTTTTAAGTCTGTTCGATTTGATATGGAATGACCCATAAGCAAAAAATCACAATTCTAACGCTATTGACGGAAATTTTCCGCGACATTTGACCCAGCCGTCTCTCTACGCTGGGTCAGTTTTCAGACAAACTAAAATTTTCGCTCATACGGTATGCTCTTGGCGACTTGAGCGACGCTACGCATCGGAAAGCCAGCAGCAAAAAAAATGTCGATTGACAAAATTTAAAACCATAGTGCTAAATTCGCATTGCGCTCGACTTCTGCAATATTCCAGAATTCTCCAATTTATTTAATAGACACTTTTAAAGCAGTGTGACCGTTGGCGATAAGGGGGTATTTTGCGGCTGATCGGTGGTATTTTTGTGTTGACCGGTCACACTGGAATCTGATTTCACCACAATCGTCATAAGCTGTTCAATTTAGCTAAGTGGAATTTAGCTGGTCTGATTTGAAATGCAAACGTTCACTAGATATTTCCATGTCACCACCTATAATGTATGTTTGATCAAGCCTGCAAACCGGTCCGGAACCGAACCCCTAAGAACCGGTTCGGTTCGGGTTACTTGAACTGGCCGAACCGGACCATGAACCGAACTTTCTACATTTTTGATCCCTCGAACCTGAACCTGAACCCGAACCGAACCACTTATTTAAAAAAAAGGTTCGGTTCACAATATTTAGTAAATTTTCAGAAGGAAGAAATTCTTGATATATTCAAAATATAACTTTAAATGACTCTAAGACTAACTGTAAAGAAGGGAAGTTTATAAGAACAATAGAAAGCAAGAACCGATGTCAACTATAAAATCTATCAATGATGTTATAGATTCCTTAAAAAATTGACCAAGAGAACATACATCGAAAATGAGTTAATATTTTGGAAAGATCTTAAAAAAATATTGTACTAACTTAGTTGTACGAACATTTTTAACACTAAAGTTCCTTCCAATCTAAGATCTAGTAGAAATGATCAGTTCCAAAAAGATATAATGCCTACACAGTCGAAAAAAGATATCCGGACTAAAATCAATCCCAATAAATGTCAGTTGATGGTGAATTCCAGATTTTATGAAACCAAAGTACAATCAGGTTCGACTCGATTTTAATCAGAAGGTCGGGACTTTAATTAACTTAAACAAGGCAAGGTTGCCGAAATGATATTATAAAATAATAAATAGATGATCAAAATAATTAAATCGTATAAATTAATCGTAAAAACAAGCTTCATATTATTTTTTGTTTAAGTGAACCGAGGTTTGAACCAAAACCTAGGGTTCAGAGAACCCAAAGATTCCTCACTGGTTCGACCCTCCAAACCGAACCTGTTCCAAAATTTGGAAGGTTTGCAGCCTTGTTTTAAACTGCTTTGCAGAATTTGGTCAAAATTGGGAGCCTGAATCGTATTGTTGCCATAGGACCGATCAGTCAGAAAATGGGTTAGTACTTCACTCAAAAGATAAATCAAGAACTCCCTCCTTTCAGGACGGGTTGTTTTTTGAGTGCATGGTGCACAAATCATTCCATAAATTCTGACTTTCGATCGACGTTTCGATTACTTTAAGGGTTTTATTTTGAGCTATTTTTACTTATTTAATTGATCTATTCGATCCATTCAAGTGCTGGTAATTTGATAAATTTAATATTTTTAACTTCTTAAAATATGTTTTTCCTTGATCAAAAAGCTCCACTTTGTAGAAAAAAGCTCTAGTGCTCCAACGAGAAAAAAAATTCAATCGTGATTATAACTCATAAAACTAATGATGCAGTTCGATTCCCAGGGCCCAAAATAGGGGAAAACCGTTAAAGTTGGTCATGTCTTTTTAAATATGCTAATCTCAAACTGCAAGTAATGATAGTTAAAGGCACTTACTCCTCCTTTTTTGGGCTGAATCTTGCGCACGCCTATGGAAGAAGTCATGGCTGTCTGTAACGTTGAATTCAGCAAATTAACACTAGGCGCACCCAGTTGCGCCTCCACGGGTAAGGGAACAGGAGCAGCAGCAGCAGCAACGGTCGGAGTAGGAATCGCTGCAGCAGCAGGTTTAGTGTCCAGCTAGAATATAATAAATTCCTATGGTAATTGTACAATAAAATATTCATCGATGGATCGCGAATTATGAACATAAAATATTAATTCATAGGAGGAAGAGGAAGTGCACGGGGAAGACGACAGTGGATTAGGCCCTTCCTTAGGGACACCACTTAAAAAAAACACCTTCCTGTGGCTTTCGTGGAGTAGGCCTCATGGGAAAACCACGTTAAAAAAAACGCGCCTTGAATTTTACCTCAGTAGGTGGCGTGGAAAAGAGTTCAAAACAGATCAAATAGGTGTAAAAGATTTCGTCACTTTCGAAATCCAAAAATTATCTAATACAATTCTTTAAAATAAATCGAAAAAATTTAAAAAGAAACCACGGATGACCCCCGCGTTTTTTCTGCATGAAAATTCTTCATAATTCGCGATCTATCGAAGGGAATTTTTTGGAATTTTCTGAGAGTAGGCCGATATACTAGACAATTACCGTTCTAGCAAATGAGTGCGGCAGATCGACTGCCTTATCAGAATGCAGCCAAACAGACGCCAGCAGCATCCGTAATACAGCAGCCGGAGGCTTGCCAAACGGAGCAACAGAAGCTGGACGAACGGAATCGCAGCATGCAGCGACACATTGAGCGCATTGTGGGCAACAGTGTGCAGCGTGGGGAATTGGATAGCCAAAGCTATTGTTTCATTGCCATCAACTATTTCACCAAAGTGGCCAAATCCGAGATGTATACGCCAGCCGAGCTGTCTGCCAATCATTTCTCACTTAAAGAGGGTGTCCAACGGGTCTATCATACACTGATCAATCCAGGTGCGAAATCAAAACAAGGGTTTACTACCCCATGTTGCATGTAGTCGAAGTAGGTGGGAGTGCGGGTTGCAGTTTATTGATACAGCTGCTATATCACTTGACTGAGACATTTGATCTTCTCAGATTGACTATAACACTATCTGAGCAACACATATGAGAACTCACACAAGTAAAAATGCAGCTTAATCATTTGTTTACTTTCGTAAATTGTAATAGCTGACTTTACATAATTAATCTATCAATAGCTTGCTCTCAATATTGGTTGATTTAGTTATCGTCTGTTGACAATTCTGAAAACAAAAACCGTTTTCAATATTGGCTGTAAATTTTAAAAAATACAACCATACCTCGCTTAACGGCCTAAAATATAGCCCTTAAGTGAATCAAAGTTTTTCAGACAATTCAATACAAAATTTTCTAACTGGTTCCAACTCAAAGAAAAGCTTACATTTCCATGTGTTCTACAAATCGTCAAACTCATTACCCAAAATGACATTAAATAAGGAAATATTGAATTAAAAATCAAGTTATAGTTGGAAAACAAAAGGGAAGACATTAAAAAATTATTTAATTGTGATTCTACTTTATATTTGGAAATTTAAAATAATTCGTTGAAAAAAACAAGGCTGCAAACCTTCCAAATTTTGGAAGAGGTTCGGTTTGGAGGTTCAAACCAGCGAGGAATCTTTGGGTTCGGTTCACGGACCGGTTCCTGGATACTCTGAACCCCAGGTTTTGGTTCGTACCTCGGTTCGCTTAAACAAAAATAATATATAGAGCTTGTTTTACGGTAGTTTTCCACCCCTTAGGGGTGGAATTTTCCAAAACCCCGCCTTAGTGCTCACTTTCAACTCATAAGGAAACTTCTGTGAAAATTTCAGCTTTCTATCTCTTACCGTTCAGGCTCTACGTTGATTGCCAATCAGTCAGTCAGTCAGTCAGTCAGGACAAACTCTTTTATATATATAGAGACTAGCATATAACCCGGCGCGCTTCGCTTCGCCACCATTAGTAAAGCAGCCAAAATGATGCAAAAAAGCGTTTGGCATGATCCCACCCCCGCCCCCATTTTCCGACCGTCAGAAATGAGAAAATTATTTTGCACCTAGTTGGCCCATTAAGCGTACAAACGCTGCAACCACCCCCGGCACCCATTATTCGAACTTGAGGGTGGGTTTGCGCAAAGCTAAAAACTTTATCCTATTTAGTTGGCCCATAGAGTTTTCAAACCAAATTTAATACATATCATCGGCTAAAAACCCCCCCCCCCCCTATCCGACCTTTGAGTGAACTTCCCGAAATAAAAAAACACGTGTTCCCATTTATTCTGACCCTAGAGCTTACAAAACGAATTTTATTCAGACCGGCTCACAAATAGCCATTGTCACTGAACCGAAATACGCCCACCATTATTCCTGCCTGTGGGCGGAAATTCCTCCACCGAGAATTCAAATGTCTAATTATTTTCTATAATGTGTTCACAAACCGATTTTGAAGCCAATCGGACTAAAAATAGGTTTTACGATATAAATTTTCCGGGCATTTCCCCACTCTTCGGGTCGGATTTTCCAACGTCGGAAAATCTCATGTCCTTTGTATACTATCACATAAACCGAGTTTGAAGTCAATCGGGTGAAAAATAGTGTTTTCCGTATAGAATTTTCCCGTCAATTTTCCTTGTGGGTGGATTTTCCACAATCGAAAAAGCACATGTCTAATTATTCTGCATACTATGCTTGCAAACCGAGTTTGAAGCCAATCGGGTAAAAAACAGTTTTTTCCATATGGAATTTTCCGGGAATT
This sequence comes from Lordiphosa mommai, assembly GCA_018904225.1. Taxonomy (NCBI): domain Eukaryota; kingdom Metazoa; phylum Arthropoda; class Insecta; order Diptera; family Drosophilidae; genus Lordiphosa; species Lordiphosa mommai. Next base: position 95,263 of record JAEIFT010000567.1, read on the forward strand.
TCCCAACTTTTTGGGCGGATTTTCCAACATCGGAAAATCTTATCTAATATTTGCATACTATCTTACAAACCGAGTTTGAAGTCAATCGGAAAGCACATTATTATTGATACTATGCGCAAACGAGTTTGAAGCCAATCGGGTAAAAAACAGTTTTTTCCATATGGAATTTTCCGGGAATTTCCCAACTTTTTGGGCGGATTTTCCAACATCGGAAAATCTTATGTCTAATTATTTTGCATACTATCCTTACAAACCGAGTTTGAAGTCAATCGGATCAAAAATAGTTTTTCATATAGAATTTTCCGGGTATTTTCTTTGTGGGCGGATTTTCCAACATTTGAAAATCTCATGTCCAATAACTTAGCATAGTATCCTTACAAACCGAGTTTGAAGCCAATCGGATGAAAAATAGTTTTTTTCCTTTGGAATTTTCCGGGAATTTCCCGACTTTTCGGGCGGATTTTCCATCATCGGAAAATCTCAAGTCTAATTATTCTGCTTAACATCCTCACAAACCGAGTTTGAAGTCAGTCGGATGAAAAATAGTTTCTTTCATGAAGAATTTTCCGGCCCTTTTCCTTGTGGGCGGATTTTCCGAAATCTGGGAAACAGGTGTCCAATTATTTCGCTTACTTTACTTACAAACCAAATTTTAAGTCAATCGGATGAAAAACAAAATTTTCCCCATAGTAGCTTTTCCGGGAGTTTTCCACCCCTTTGGGGTGGAATTTTCCAAAACCCCGCAAAATTTCAGCTTTCTATCTCTTACCGTTCAGGCTCTACGTTGATTGCCAATCAGTGAATCAGTCAGTCAGTCAGTCAGGACAAACTCTTTTATATATAGAGAGATTGGGGACGCTACGATAGAAAACCAAAAAGTTTTTCTCACTAGCACTAGTTTTTTGACCGACCGTTTCTATGGCAGCTATATAATATACACTCCCAAAATTATTTTTCTATATTTTAGTAAATCGCCCTAAAATTGATATCGCCCTAAAGTTTAGAAAATTTTTCTATAATTAAGAAAATTTTTCTACAATGTAGAAAAGTTTTTCTAAAATTATATTTTTTAGAAAATATTTTTCTAAAATTTAGAAAAGTAGTATTTTTTTCTAAATTTTAGGGTGAATTTGCTTTATTGCCTTTTATAATTTTTAGGGTAGTTTTGCCTTTGATTTTAGAAAAAAATGTGTCTAAAATTCGTGTTGTTTTGCCCTTAAACTAAGAAATACAGCCCTAGTTTTAAGAAAACTTTTTTTAATCCTTTTTTTCGTAGAATATTCGAGAAGTAGTTGAAGTTGTTGTTGTGTGCTGTGCTGTCGTTTCGGTTTTAACGAAGCAGGCGTCGCAACGCGTCAATACATTGGCGTCTGTACTCACACTCATCTACTGTTTGTTTTGACAGGCGCTAGTTTTAGTTAAGTGTGAGCGTCGCCAGAAAATGTATCAAATTTTTGTCAAAGTTGTGCGGTGAAGCCTTTTTGTAAAATTTCAGCGGTAAGTATTCTAAAATTATATTGTGCGAGGATCAAATACATATATAAATAAATGTACATATGTTAATACAGTCATATTTCATTAGTTATATGTATTGTAGATTATTGAATACACTCATACTTATGTATATATGTATGTAATTATTCATATTTTCAGAAGCAAACATAATAGTGGATACCCTAACGTACTTTTAGTGGGAGCAGTTTTGCAGCGAAACACCAAACAAATGGTATTGAATGGGCAAGATTATGTAAGTACATATTTACACACAACAATATCAAACACAAGGCTGCAAACCTTCCAAATTTTGGAAGAGGTTCGGTTTGGAGGTTCAAACCAGCGAGTAATCTTTGGGTTCGGTTCACGGACCGGTTCCTGGATCCTCTGAACCCCAGGTTTTGGTTCGTACCTCGGTTCGCTTAAACAAAAATAATATATAGAGCTTGTTTTTACGATTAATTTATACGATTCAATTATTTTGATTATCTATTATAATATTATATAATTTAGGCGACCTTGCTTTGTTTAAGTTAATTCAAGTCCCAACCTTCGGATTAAGATTGCACGCAATGCACGCGGATTTTATGAGAAATATTTCAATAAAGGCTTTAATCTGTGATCAGCAGATGCATGGGATCCAAGAAATATAGTCAAATGTTTTTTCGAAAACTTTTTTCCACGTTTGGCTTTCTTTTATAGTAAAGTCATATCATCATCCATATATTCACCTTTACTGAGGAGCTCGCAGCCTCTTCTTTCAATTTAATGCTATTTAAGTTGGAGCGCTTTTTGAATTTGTCGAACCATCCTCGGATGGAATTAAAAGATAAGCATTTAATGCTTCAAATAAGCTCGTGGCCTTTTCTTGAATTACCATTTGTCTTATCGGAAGATTACGATGTGTGTTGTCATCTATCCAAACTATTGGAGAAGATTCCATTATTGCCATGGTCTGTTTCGGACTATACCTAGGCATACTTATTTTTTGTAATAAGTTTTTTTCTATCTTTATAATAGTTCTTTTTACAAGACTCCCATACTTTAACAGTCGCTGTGGATGGTTTTTCCTTGCGGGCTTCAGTCCATTGCTGGGCACTCATTCTGTTCTCAGATGTGTAATAATGGATATTTTCCAAATTTCTATCTTGTTTTCTTCGTCGTTTCGTTTTATGTTTAATAAAAGATCTAAAATGGTTTTTTTTTTTTTGACCAACAATCAGCTGTCGAAACCAAGGCTGCAAATCTCCATAATATTAGACGAGGTTCGGGTGATTGAGGTATCTATATTTATTTATTTATTTATAGTTCAACTAGGCTCGTCAAACTTTACTATATTTAAGAATTAAGTTAACTTAGTTATACTCTAACAAATTTAATGAGAAAAGATATATTTAATTAAGCAGGTTACGAAAGGTCGTGACATAGTTTGTAGAAAGGATGTAAAAATCACATAATTCCTCGTTACACCCGGCAAAATATTAGAAAAATTTTATAAAGGATGGTAGATCCAATAAGAGTCTATGTCATATGAAGGTAATCTATTGGGATCCCAGTTTAAGCCAGGGGGGAAAACAGATTCGAGTTGGTTCTGATATATTTGTAATGTGGGGTCCAGACACATGATCCATACTCAGAATAGCCTGACCAGGACACATACATTGTTTTTATAGGGATCATGAAATTCTTGGACCATCTCTTTATAAAGTAGAACTCCCTTAGCTTTGTTTGCACAGATATATGACTATTGAGCAAGCTTAGGCACAAAATAATTCCCAGGTCGTCAACTTCATAATGCGTTCCAAGAGTTATCATCAATCACATAATCGGGAAACGTTAAGTTTTTCACTTCTCATTGTTGTGGAGTCTGTTGATCATGCACCACTCTCAGAGAGTTTAAGTCCTTCAGAGAGGGACACTGGATCATTATAAGTAGCAAGTTTAAGCTAACGCATTCGGATATCATTTACAAGACTTGGGGTACACCAGAGATTACGTGATGGGTTTTGAAACATCATTCTCTGGGACCGATCACACAAATAAGCCTGTCAATTGGTAGCTTGAGAAGCCAACTAATTTGTGTGGAGCTCTTATTTTCCATGAACAAAAAGAATAGTTTCGACAACTTTAAAACTTTTAAACGATTTCGAAAAGCATAAATTAGTAATTTGCAGGACTACAGGAAACAAACTCGCGATAAGGATAGCGCAGATATGCCTATAGCAACGTGTAGGCTCGTTTTCAAAATATCTTCAATCTCAAAGCAGACCTGAAATAGAAAGACAGCCAACTCGATTCGCAAAGCGATCAACAAACAGAGTACTGGCTGGTTGCGACGGGACAAGGAAGAGAATGGAAAAGAGTCCGTCTCCCACTTCGTCTGTTTCTGCCCTAATCCAACGGTTGCAAACATATCTCAGATCTCATTTTCTGAAACTTCGGTTTGACCTATATATCTGGTTAAATAGTTAATAAGGGGCCAAATCCTTATGGCCGAAGTGTGCTGAGTGAAACGCCAGCAACCACTCTAATCTAACCTATCCCAACATAGATTAAGTTAGGCATTATATCCAGGGCTGCAAACCCAGATTTACCAATGGTTAAGGTTCAGAAATTTATGGTTCAAGGTTTTTGTGATAAGGTTTTGGTTCGAACCTTCGTTCGTCCCAAATTTGTAAAGAAGAGTAATTAATTTGTTCAAAATATAAAAAAAAAAGTGAAGTCAAAGCTAACTTCGACTGTGCCGAAGTTTTAATACACTTGAAAAACTTAACTCCAACTGATATAACCGGTAAAATATATATATATCAGATATTTAAAATTTTTAAATCATTGATAATAAAAATTTGATAACATAAAAAAAACCTTAGTAAAACACATTTTCCGACCGATCGGTGTTATGGCAGCTATATCCTAAAGTCATCCGATTTTGATAAATTTTTTCAAAATTATGTGACAGCATATAAAACTAATATATACCAAGATTGGAACAAAAAAGATAGAAAACAAAAAAGTTTTTCTCACAAGAACTAGTTTTTTGTCCGACCGTTTTTATGGCAGCTTAGCATATAGTGATCCGATGTTGATACATTTTTCCAGAATTATGTGGAAGCATATAAAACTAATATATAACAAGATTAGTGACGCCACGATAGAAAACAAAAAAGTTTTTCTAACTAGAACTAGTTCTTAGACCGATCGTTCGTATGGCAGCTATATGATATAGTCATCTGATCTGGCCGGATCCGATCGTGCAGTAAAAAGAAGACGCTGTGCAAAATATCAGATCGATAGCTTTAAAACTGAGGGACTAGTTCGCGTAGAAACAGACAGACGGACGTTCAAGCGGAAAAAAACTCAGCTCGTCGTACTGATCAAGAATATATATAGTTTATGGGTGGTGATATTTCTATGGTTAAAATTAATTGCATTTTGTTTATACTTCTTTTATAATTGCCGCGTCAGACTTGTTACATATTGTTGAAATTTTCGAACCGGTTCGGTTGATGATATTTGTCCAGGTCTTAGATTACAAGCAACAAACTTTAGTGTTGAAAATGCTCTTTCAACTGGTTACTGAAAAACCGTAATTGCAATATTAGTTAGTCTTCGTTTTAAAGACATTTTCAAAATTTTAAATCATTTGTCGATGTCCTTGGACAATTTTCGAAGAAATTTATAACATCATTGTCGGAATTAATAATTGTTCATTCCTTTTTACTTCTCTCAAAAGCTTCGTCATTTAAAGTTTTATTTTAAAAATACTGTCCTTAAGAATTTCATTCGATTGAAAAACGACTTAATATCGTGAACCGGAACTTTTCCGGTCCGGTTCGGGTTCAGGTTCGAGGGGTCAAAAGTGTAAGAGGTTCATGGTCCGGTTCGGGCAATCCATAGAACCCGAACCGAACCTGTTCTCTACGGTTCGGTTTCGGACCGGTTTGATGCCTTGCCAAAAACTAGTTCTAGTGAGAAAAATTAATGGTAGCGTCTTTAAAAACAGCATGGGTATTAAAACATCGGCGGATCCTTCTATTTTTTCTGTGTAGTTGTCTTAAAAAAAGCTTGTATTGGAAATGCTAAAAATTGTTTTTATTAATTCGCGATATCAAATATTTTGCTAAATTACTTGGAAACATGGATGGTTGGTGGTACTTGTGGGACCCTGATATATGCCCTTTTATAGAATTAAATCAAATGTATAATTTCCGTTTAATTTTTTTTCCACAGGTTGCAGTGTCTATGGCTCCATGTATGAGACCCAAGAGCATGCTAAAATCACCCATCAATTGCCCATACCACCCAATGCCTTGGGTGATTCGAATTTGGAACAAATCTTACAGAATCTTATATCATTTGTGCAAAATAATGCAGACAAAGATGATCTTGAAATTCCGCCAGTATTCACCCTCAAAGAGAACATAACCATGGTTAGCAGTGCACTCAAATATCTGAATGGATCCATAGAATTTAAAGTCTATTCGATTGAATATCTATATTACATTTTGAAGGAGCCCTGTTGCCAGGTATCCGGTTTACCGCCACCAAAAAAGTATTTACGAGACAAACACCAAATTTGAACTTGATCCGCTTGCATATCAAATTAATATCAGTTGCGATTATCATGAATGTCTCGATCTAACCAAATATTGTGCAAAATCGTGTGTTACCCGTTGGGGTTATATGTTTGCCAGTTATATGTGCAATGATTTGGCCATTAAAATGCGTCCAAAACGTCATATGCCCGATAATACCGAGAACGAGGAAGTTAAATCAGAAATTTCAGAAGAGAATCAAGTGGAGGAGGAGATACAAATTAAAACTGAACCAAAAAAGGAAGTGTCAACTGAAGATTTATTTAGTGATGATTTTTGGGATGATATTAAAAATCTAACTGATATAATGGAAGAGGCACACAATGAGGTAGAGAATAACTTTGAGAAGGAGCCTTTATATGAAATGGAAGATGGTGAATTAAGTAATGATGTTACACCGCCACCACCACCACCAATTTCGCTGGAAGAAGTCACTGATGAGTTGGCCATGTTTACGCGACGAGTTAAAAAGGAAGAAATTACCAAGGAGGAAACTGAAGAACCTAATATTCGTCAAGAAAGTGACAGATCAAGAACCAAATCTAGAGAAGGCAAAATTCATATAAGGACTAGATCTAGATCCAAATCTAGACCCACGAATCATGTGGTTAGGGAAAGAAGATCAAGATCCAAAGAAAAAACCGCTATGGCTAGAACTAGATCTAGATCCAGAAGACCTGATAATCTACATCGACGTCGTTCTAGAAGTTCGTCCCAAAAGCGTCGACGTCATCCAGAAGTCCCACTTACAGGCGTATACGTCGAAGTCGAACTAAAAGTCCTTTTTTTGTACGTAGAAGTCGTTCCACAAGTTCTTCCTACACGTGTAGACTTTTTTCTAAAATTTTTAAAATTGAAGGCAAAAAAAATCCATTTCATATTTTCCTAAGTCCTAAAAGATCACCCTGTAGACGTCGAATTAATAGATCTAGATCGCCAATTGGTTCACCAAAAAGACACAGAAATAGAACGAGTCCCTCAGAATCACCGGGTAAATCTCGTACCACTAGAAAGAAGTCTAAATCGCGATCAGCAAATAGGCATCGAAAAAAGTCGTCAAAAAGTCCCTCATCGAGTACAAGAGGAAAATCTCCTGATCGTTCGCCCAAAAGGCATAGAATTAGAAAAAGTCCTTCATTAAGTAAACGTACCAGTCGTACCAGGCAGTCTATTTCGCCATTTAGACTTCGAACCTTTAGACGACAGTCTAAATCTCCTGATCGTTCGTCAAAAAGGCAACGAAATAGAAAAAGTTTGTCAAGGGAATCATCAGGTAAATGTCGAACCACTAGAAAGCGGTCTAAAACGCGCGATCGTTCCCCAATTAGAAATGGTATTACTTCCTTATCACCGGGTAAATGTCGAACCAGTAAAACGCGCGATCGTTCTCCAATAAGAAATGAAAAAAGTTCATCATTAAATACAAGGTCATCACCAGGTAAATCTCGAACCACTAGAAAACGATCTAAAACGCGCGATCATTCCCCAATTGGCTCACCAAAAAGGCAAAGAAATGGAATAAGTTCCTTATTAAACACCAGAGAATCTTCAGTTAAAAGTCACACCACGAAAAAGCTTTCTAAAACTCGCGATCGTTCTCCCAAAAGACTCGTAAATAAAGTGAGTCCCACCATAAATACAAAAGAAACGACTAAACGTCGCTCTAAATCGCGCGACAGAGAATCATCTTCCACTTATCGATCGCGTATCGGTTCAAAAGAGTCGAATTCTAGATCAAGTGATCATCTAGCTATCATATCGCCGCAAAAGCAATTATCAACTGATGATCCAATAGAATCACTGTCCCCAGTAATATCATTTGAGCCTTTAGAAAACGCCAGCCCTGCTTTGATTGGTGACTCACCCATTATTCTACCGAATATAACACATCAGGAGCCTCTCTTAGAAACACCTAGGATTGGAGAAGGAAATCTACATATTCCTAAACCATATGCAGCTATTTCCCCTTATGTTAATTTAATTCCATTGTCTGTTCCCACCAGAACTAATCCGAATTTACCCAAACCTATTCAATCGCATATCACCGGGGATAATCCGCCTTCGAGATTTCGAGCCAACTATCACCATCCATCCCAGATAATACAATGTACTCAAACTACCAGAACATATAGCAGTAGCGTGCAACACTTTCAAAGCGCCTATGCCATGAATTCAATTCCCTATGAGAGCCATTATCCAATACCCCACGATTTGGGTCCCCAAGATTTAAGACATCGCCTGGGACCGCCACGTTTAAGTGATCACGATTTACGTCATCGAATTCACGGTCGTCCGGATCAATTTCCGATATATCCCTATACGGCTTGGCAATCTGATCCCTACACGGAATGGTCGGGCGGGTATGTTAATCAGTATTTAGCCGATGCCTATTATTAATTGTGAAAATTTATCAAAAGCGGCTTTATGGAGAACATTAAGAAGATCAACAAATCAAACAAACAAAACTTTTAAAGAATTTTTTTAATTTTGATTATTTTTTATACACATTTTTAATTGTTATAATTAAGGAATTCAATAAATGGGAAAATATTAATAGATAATGGATTTGTCAATATGATGGGGTACTGGGTTTATTCACTGTCGAACTAATATCGGGGAGGAATTATATTTAAAATTTAGGGTTGGGATTGGAAAGAGATTTATTCTAAAATTTAATTAAAAGTTGTGAAAGCGACGGAACGGTATACATTTTTTGTTTCTAAATAGAGGAGCGCGCGTGAACGATTTTTCCTTCATGTAACGCACGATTCACGAATAAAAAATCGCTTGACGCACGATTCACGCACATAATTTTTTTACCGTTTTGAGTCACGCACGATTCATGCACGATTAAAGAAGGGTTCACGCTCGTAAACCGAACCAGCGTCTGTTTGAAAATGCTAAACCGAACCGAAAACTCCAAGAAAAAAACGGTTCGGTTTGGTTCATTTCATCGACGAGTTCTATGCAGGGTTCGCATTCAAAACGAAAGTACCGAGCACAGGAATTACCGTACATTGGCAAGTACGGTACATTTTTCGTTACGTACTGTACGTAAAACATTAGTTCGGTACCTTCGTCGTATCGGACCGTCCAAAAAAAAAAAAGTACTAAACTATTAAGTACGCGTGCGAGCAAAATATTTTTTTTCGTTAAGGACCGTTCGGGCTTGTCAGTCACAGTACGTTTGCTTGTAGATATTTTAAATCACTCTACTGTGACGGACGAATCATTATATCGCTAATTTTCGTTTTCGTTGATTAATCAGCTATCGGTATGCTAAGTGCCTTACCATATTTTTACGGAATTTAGTTTGGGTCCGAAACTAAAATCGTTTTGTACTTCGGCTCCTTAACTAAAAAATATTTTGTTCGCGCGCGTTCTTAACACAAAATATTGCGGTACTTTTTTTTTGACGGTCCGTTACGATGAAGGTACCGTACATGAGTTTTTAGTCCGTATTTCAGTATTTTTTGTGCCGAACGTAAGTACGGAATTTAGATCGGTACTTTGAGAACCCTGGTTTTTATGACGTTAAGTGCCCAATTTGAAACAAATAAATTTGAAATTTTAGGAAATTGTATTTGGAAAATCAACTACACGAAAGCCTTGCATCGCTTTAGCCCTTCTTTTTCTTTAAAATTACTTTTTTTAAGATTTTCAAAGGAACTAATGCATCATGGAGGGTGCTCAGGGTAAAGTTTTACAACTTACCCTTATTAAGAATTGCAATCTGTTGAATCTTTTCGGGCTGCTGTCGAGTTACAGTGTTTCCACAACATCTGATTAAGACCATATTTTTCTAATTTTTGCATTATTTCCTTAAAAGGATTCTTTTTTTTAATGCACTATTAAGCTTTTGGAAAGATATTGTTTGTGTTCCACTCGGGTCTGGAACCAAATTTTCTATTATATCCGACATTTAACTTCCGTGGATGAGCTGGTGGTTTAGAATCCAATAGATACTCGGTGTCTACTGCATTTATACTCTTAAAGATAATACTCAAACTTATGGATGGCGTATCCACATATCCGACTTTATACAGTGTTGCACATAAATAACAATATTTTTAGCATTTTCACGCATGGATCTCGGTTTTATCACGATCACGTCGCGACACACCGTGACACGTTTAAATTCACGTCACGTGCGCATCTCTATTTCTAAACCAGGGCTCGTCAATGAAGAGAGGAGAGAAGCGTGTAATAGTGTAGCCTGGTAGCAAATCGACGTGAAACGTAGAATGAGTTTTACTCTCTGTCAATCAGTCAGCCATAACTTCGTCAAGCATTCGGTTCATCTGCATGTGAATTGCCGAATGCCCCTTAAAAAATTTATAAAAAGCAAAGTGCCTAAATAAATTTCTATGCCATCAGAAATAAGCCCTAGAATATATTTAATACTGCTCAGATGAATTTACCTTTGCCTTCTTCGTTAAAGGTAATGATAGCTGACTTCATTAGATCCTCTGCTCCATGATCTAAAGATATTAAATAACTACTTACTGGTCTATTTTAGTTCATATTTAATAATAATACCCTTGCAGAGGGTATATTAAAATTGTCACGATGTTTGTAACGCATAGAAGGAAGCATCTCCGAACCCATAAAGTATATATATTCTTGATCAGCAACAACAGCCGAGTCGATATAGCCATGTCCGTCGATATGCCATCTCCTCCCTCAGTTTTAAAGATATCTTGGCCAAACTTTGCAAAAAGTCTTTTAATACAAACAGGCTGCACATTTGTCGGATCGGATGACTATATCATATAGCTGCCATAGAAACGATCGGTCCAAAAACTAGATCTAGTGAGAAAAACTTTTTTGTTTTCCATCGTAGCATCACCAATCGTGGTATATATTAGTTTTATATGCTTTCACACATTTCTGGAAAAATTGATCAAAATCGGATGACTATAGCATATAGCTGCCATACAAGCGGTCGGTCAAAAACTAGTTCTAGTGTGAAAAACATTTTTGTTTTTCATCGTAGCGCCACCAATCGTGGTATATATTAGTTTTATTTGCTTCCACACATTTCTGGAAAAATTTATCAAAATCGGATGACTATAGCATATAGCTGCCATAGAAACGGTCAGTCAAAAAACTAGTTCTAATGAGAAAAACTTTTTTGTTTTTTATTGCAACGTCACCAATTGTGGTATATATTAGTTTTATGTGCTTGCATATAATTCTGGAAAAATGTATCAAAATCGGATGACTATTGCGTATAGCTGCCATAGGTATGATTGGTCAAAAAACTATTTCTAGTGGGAAGAAACTGCAAGGGTACTTAAAACATCAACGTAGCCTTCTATTTTTGTATGCTTCACATAACATTAAAATTCACAAGCACGCTAAACTGTCATCGCTATCACATTGCCATCTCTAAGCAACCAGTGTGGTTAGTGCTTTCCTGCTTGAAGATTTTCCGTTTCGCTCTTTTTGTTGTTGATCGTTTGGACTTGCCTGAAAATACTATATAATTAATTAAGCAATAAAACAAAATATTTATTTTATTTAACATTTACTTAGGTAAGTAATTCCAAATCTACTTTCTCAGTTCTTTATGCTAATATGCATAATATGCACATGATTACAGTTATCCTACAAAAAAAAAATGACAACAACAACAGCACCTGCTGCAGCCGCAGCAAAGGTACATTATAGCGATCGTCAAGGGCCAGACGAACGTTACTTTATTGATCAACGCTGGACGATGGATAGAAAAAAGCCCTTGGATTGTGATTTTAGCATGCGCCGGGGAATAAAACAATTGATTAAGTCGAAAGAAATCGAAATACGTTCCGAGGAGGAGAGCCCAACAACAACGACGACTAACCCATATCCTTGGCTGCAGTGCTGCGGGCGTAATTTCATGTGTTCCATTTTTGCCAAAAACGTGACGCCTAAACCAAGACGTGGCTATGGTCGGGGTCAGTGTCCATCAAAATGGAATGAAGGAAGTTCGATGACATAAATTTAATTGTGTTGAAATAAAAAATTTAAGATCATCTGAGAACAGGCCTTAAGTCTAAAAAAAGGCAGCCTATCCGTTAACTTTATTTTCCTATATTTAGGGAGTTGTCTTACACATATTCTTTTTGGTACTCCAACGGCTCCATCTCTCCGGATGAAGTGTGTTAGAGTTCTAAAAAACACTGAAGTTTATCCCATGTGTTCTACAAATCATATGGGAATTGGGTATATATTAATTTAGTCCTGTAGTCTGCAACCCTTAAGCAATGTTCATCGCGTTGATTTGAATTTAGCTTGAAAATAGGTTTCGAGCCAAAAACCAACAAATTCCCATACAACTTCGAAGAATCCCATCTAAAGAAAGGCTCTTCGAAAGGTAAAGTCAATCAGAAACTTCTGCAAAATTCCCAAATCTTTTAAAATAAAAACACAATTTTCAGTTAAAAGTTGGAATAAATATTTAATGAACGAAATAAATTAGTGAATTTAACAAAGACTGCATTGAACGCTTCGGTTTTAACGATTTTAAAGTTGCAACACAAAGCAACTTTAACAAAAGAGTCGTCAAACCCTCAAAACGCTTGTTCCAATCCAGTAGAGTCCGGTAGAACCAGAAACCGAAATAAACTATTAACCAGAGTAAAGATTTTAACCAAAATTCTCATATCGGTACTTACCGGTATTCGTTTGGGGATTAATCCCTCGTTTAAATATTAAGTCAGACCTGAATATATCAATTCGATTTCCTCCTACAGTTTTAAAGCTATCTGAATGAAACTCTGCACATGGTCTTTCTTTAAAAAGTTGCGAAGAAAATAATAGCATTGCCCTTACAAGCAAATTTTCAAAGGACGTCATAACTACATTAGAAAATTTAAAAAAAAACTAAAATTTAGAGGTGGAGAACTATCGATAGTAGGCACCATCGATAGTCAACGATAGTTTTTTGGAAACTATCTATAGTTTTCGATAGTATGTTTATTAAACGCTCGTTTACAAATGCAAAAATTTTAAATAATTTATTAAAAAGCGAACTAAAAAAATTGTTTCCGTTACTTTTGGTTTTAACTTTGGCATTGATATTGGGTTATAGGTTTCGATCATATATATATACCATATAATTTTTAAGAAACTCTGATGCTAGCATTAAAATAATTCGGAAAACCTTATTTTTTAACCTAGGGTACAAAATTGAGGTCATTATTATTATTTTTTTGATGTTATTGTTTGGACGTCAAGGGTCACCAAGCCGAAGCTTGTTACGCGCGAACACCAGGTAAAATCCGCCCAACCGACTGGCAGGGCGTAGGAAAACACTGAATTACGGTAAACTTCGTGCTAAATACTTAAAAAAAGAGGTTTTGATACCAGGAAGAGATTCTTCTAAGCTAATTACTCCGTAAAGTTTATTGTGATCAGCACAAAGAATACGAATAGGCTAATGCATGCAAAGCATAGTTTGACAACGTTTTAGAGATTACGGAATCTAGTTCCGATTCCGGCTTAAAAGGAACAATAAGTTTGACTAATCAACTCTGATGAGTTTAGATTTAGAAAATAACGTTTTTAAGCGCAATTATTATTTTTTTATGCTTGCAAAAAACTATCTAAAACTATCGATAGTACTATCGATGGCGACTCGATAGAGCCCAACCATCCAATAGTGCCATCGATAGTTCTCCACCTCTACTCTAAATACGTATTAAGAAGACTCTTAAAGATAAGGGAAGTAAAAGAAATCAGGGTTTCATTTACCGTGTTTAACATTTTTCATAAAGGAAACATCATCGTGTAAATGTGGACTAAGGCGAAAATTTCTGCATCATTAACTCAATAGTCGTGTTTTTTGAGTTATGCCGCTGTAGAATTAAGTGAGCGATATTATTTCATAAAAAGTAAGAAAACTTAAAACAAATGCTCTAAAAAACATATTTTGAACCGAACCGTCAGCTAAAAACCTTTATGATCTACTTAACTGGTCTATCCAACCTTAATTTTACTTTAACAGGCATTATTAACTTTTTGATTCGAAAAACAATTTGTTTTCAAACGAAATTACTTCCTTACTTATGGCCTTATGACACGACATTAATTGAACGTATTAATAATGCATTAATTTCAGTTGATATTGGTTTTGCGTGAGTGAGAGAGAGACAAATACATGTGGATATTAATGAGGTTTTTAATGCCGCATTAACGCGTTACTATCGGTTATCGGAAAAAATACTAACTTGAACAAAATCCTAAAAAGAAATAACCAATTTCGATTGCCATTGGCCGATAGATTAATGCATTAAATCGTACTTTCAAACTCATTATTTTGTCATTAATTTGAGGAAAAGCCCTCAAAATAGATAAGACAGGGACCAATTTGCTTCACATTGAGCGGTATTGAAGTTGTGTGCGACAAACATATTATTAAATAAAAAAATATAACAACATTTTTTTGCTACTTGGCTGTTGCGACGCGAGGAAGAAGGTATTTTGCTTTATTTTCAATGATAAATAAAATGTGGAACAACAATTAGAAAGCTAACTGCAGGTTTCACTCATAAATTGTTGCCGAGGTCATGGGCGAGGACACGAAAATTAAGAAAACTATTCTTCGTATGACCGCACATTTATTTCAATTGACTTAAGATATGATAAAATCGCCTATTCAGAAGCAGAACACAGTGATGCGTAGTTGCATTGGTACTACAGATGGGCAACTAATCGGATTGCTTTATTTGGCTACAGTAAATGACAACATTCTTTTATACAAATATTGTCATAATTCGAAATCTATATTGAAGGGAAAGTTGGAACTCGTTGCAATCGCCCATTTGAATTAACTAGACAACCATTTCCAAAATTTTGAAGGAGGCAATGTGTTGAATATCAAGCAGTACCTGGCATTTCCATCTTCTGAACATGGAATGGAAAAGAATGCCAAAATTTTATGAACTTCAAAATTTATTGTTCAACATATTGTGTTAAAATATATACTTTTTCAAAAAAAACTATTTATATTGAAAATTTGTACAAGCAAACATTGCAAGATATTACGTGGGTGCCAAAAAATCGGTTCTTATTATTTTAATTTAAAAGATGACAACTATTAATATTGTATAGCTATTGCTGATGTAATATAAATAAAAATATTAAAAAGCCGGGAAAGTGACCGTTCGTAATTGTTATATAAATACAAAAAAAAAAGGTAATTATAGGTGTTGTGTTTACGCTTTATTAATGAAAAGATTAATATCGTGTCATACAGGCTTTATCAGAATCTGTGCAACTTTAATCACGTGCTCATCTCTAGTTTACCAATAATAAAAATGCCATCCCTATGGTCAATCTTAGTACTGGAAAACACCTTACATACATTTTATGACTCCATGCAAAGACAAATTTATTCCCAGAACCGTTACAAATTTAATTAAATTAACTTTTCAGCTGCATCTTCTGAAACAAAGGTACCAGAGCTGCCAGTTCCTCAATGAGTGAAGGATTATCTATGGTCTTGTTTTCAATGTTTTTCACTAATTGATCCATTTCGGCCAAAAATACTTGATCATCTTTCAGCGGGCAGAGGTTCATGTGTTGAGTGAAGGCAGAACGCCGATAGATTACTTTGCGACAGTTGGAACACAAATACTCCTGACATCTGTGTTGATGGATATAGCGTGAGTTGCATTTATCGCAACGTAGGATCTTCTTCTCCTTCAGGGGCGGCTCCTTCTCCGGCAATAGGTAGTGCTTGAAGCGGACTTTATGCATCTCCAGGGCGCTTTTGCTGCAGTAACCCTTGCGGCATATTGAACAGAAATGAATCTTTAATAATTTCGACTGACACTGATGTTGCTTCAGCTGCAATTCCAACAAAAATTTCGTTTTACATTTCTCAAATTGGTAGGACTTGATCATGTGCATATTTTGAAAATGTCGACGCAACTGATACATTTGGCGAAAGGAACGACCGCCGGAATACTGGCCATGATACTGACTCTCCGTCACCGGACAATTAAAGCGGGTATATTGCTCCAGTTTTTGTACCCCATGTTCTTTGAACATATGCAACTCGTAGAGTGTACGATTTTTGTACACTTTATTGGGGCAGCCCAAATCGCAGGGATATTGTCGTAGGGGCAGCAACTCGTCTATCTCGGGTGTAAAAAAGCAATCCATGTTTAGATCCTCGGCGTCTTTGTTTTGGAACCAATAGCACACAAAATGGCGTGAAAGCGCCGTTGGTCAGTGTTGGTAAAGGTTTCAAAGCAAGTGTATGGGTAAGTAAACTAGTTCAAATGAACGCCAGATTTTTAACGGTTATAAGTTATTATTATAAAAATCAATTGTAATTAATCATTTTTGATTTATATTTTTAAAAATCAATCAAAAAAATGATTTTTGATTTTTATTTTACAAATTATTTTTAATATTCATTTTTGACTTTTATTATAATAAATCAATTATAAAACTCATGAGTAATTTTTATTTAAAAAAAATCAATAATAATAATCAAGATTGATTTTTAAAAACAAAATCACTGAGTTATTTTTATTTTCTGGTTCAGGAAAATAAAAATCGACCTGCGTTAAATATATAAATTTCACAAAAATAAAAAAAAAACACCAATATTGAAAAAATGGTTAAAACTACCTTAAATTCACTAAAGTGAATTCGAATGTGGTACATGATCACTTTCCTAATAAACGATCAAGGTAATCGGTATCAAACCTTACAATTTAAATTAACTTAAATACGTGGGTTGCTATTTAAGTTTCTGGCCTTGGTCACTTCTAGCCATTTTAGGACCAATTGGCCTTTTCCCAAAAAAAGTTTGGACTTTTATCGTTAAAAGCTCTATACAACTCTTTTATGTGTGACCACGTTTGATATCGATTTACGATTAATCAAAAACTTAACTCGGCAGAAAAATGAAATTAACTCGTGAAAATTTTCGTGCAAACATTTTTCACATCTTTCGACGTGGTAATTCACGACAAGAGTGCAACGATGAACTTAAATCTTTGTATGGTGATGAAGCACCATCCTGTGAAATATTGGTTTTATGAATTCAATCGCGGCCGACGTTCGCTTGAAGACGAAGGTCGTGAAGGTCGTCCAAAAGCAGTCGTTGTGCCAGAAAACATTAATGCCGTGTGAACTGATAATGCAAGATAGTCATGTGACATACTGTGAGATAGAGGTATCCTTGGGCATTTTTTCCACCAGCATATATTCGATGGTGCATGAACAACTGGGCGTAAAAAAGGATTGTTCTCGTTGGATCCCGCACAATTTGACAATCGCTCAAAAATAGGCTCGTGTGGATTGGTGCAAAGAAATTTTGAAAAAATATAATCGCGGTGTTTCAAAAGACGTTTATAAGATCGTCACAGGTGACGAATCATGGATCTATGCTTATGTGCCCGAAACAAAACAGCAATCGACCGTGTGGGTCTTCGAAGACGAGCCAAATCCAACGAAAGTCGTTCGTGGAAGAAGCACTTCGAAGCAAATGGTCGCCTGTTTCTTCGGTAAAACTGGTCATGTGGCGACTGTTCCGCTTGAGCAACGTAGGACGGTCAATTCTGAGTGGTACACCACAATTTGTTTGCCTGAAGCCTTCGGAGAAATTCGAAAAACGAACAAGAGAAGACAGATCATTGTGCACCATGACAATGCGAGCTCTCACAAATCAGCTCACACCCAAAACGTCGAATTGATGGGTCATCCGCCGTACAGCCCTGACTTGGCACCCAATGACTTCTTTTTATTCCCGCACATCAAGGGAAAAATGCATGGTCAACTATGATCGTCGACAGAAGATGCTGTTGAAGAGTTCAAAAACCATGTTTTGGAGGTGTCTTAATCGGAGAGGAAAAAGTGCTTCGACAATTGGTTTGAGCGCATGCAAAAGTGTATAAATCTTGCTGAAGAATACTTTGACTAAAACAATAAAAACCATTTTTGATCATAAATATTCGCGTTTTCATTCGATATAAACACCTTAAATTAAATTACCTTATAGACAAACACAAGCACGATGATTCACGCCGTTTTAATTGAAATTCCACTGTTTACGTACGGATTTCTTGAATTTTTTTCTAGTTCAAAAATTCCTTTAAAAATTGAGATAAATATGTAAGTACTTTAGCGCACATTTCTTTAAAAATATTGCCCGTTCCAATAGATGTTAATAGACAGCGGATCCTGCATATTTTTAGATTGAATTTTATCCTAGTAGGCCAGGATAAATTGTTTTTTTTAGGAACCTTTTTGTAATTTGAGCAGATCATTTGTTGTTTTTATTTGGCCTGGCCTACTAGGATTAAATTCTATCTGAAAATATGCAAAATCCGCTGTATAAAAGCCTTTTTACCAAAAAAAAACGAGAGCGTAAGTTAAAGTCGGCCCTGCTCGACTTCGATATACCCGTTACTCAGGATATAAACATGTCCTAATTGTGGGAGATATGAGTTTCTTTCCAATTTGCGGGGGAGGCAACTCTACTATAGCTCATCTGATCAGGAAGTGATGTATGGCTGATCAATAGGTAATAATTATTAAAATATATGTCTAGAGGTTTCAAACAATCTATTTTCAAAATTGTGGGTGATATGAGGTATTTTCTAAATTGCGGGGGTGGCAACTCTACTATAGTTCATCTGATCGAAAAATGATGTATGGCGGATCGATAGGTAATGATGATTAAGATATATGTCTAGAAGGTTTGAACAGTCTATTTTCAAAATTATGAAAGATATGAGTTTTTTTTTCAAATTGCGGGGGCGGCAACTTTTCTATCGTTCATCTGATCAGGAAACGATGTATAGCGGATCGATAGGTAGTGATGATTAAAATATATGTTTAGAGGGTTCGAATAATCTATTTTCAAAATTGTGGGAGATATGAGATATTTTTCAAATTGCGGGGGCGGCAACTCTACTATCGTTAATCTGATCGAAAAACGATGTATGGCTGATCGATAGGTAATAATTATTAAAATATATGTCTAGAAGGTTGAAACAATCTATTTTCAAAATTGTGGGAGAAATGAGGTATTTTTCAAGTTGCGGGGGTGGCAACTCTACTATAGTTCATCTGATCGAAAAATGATGTATGGCGGATCGATAGGTAATGATGAATAAGATATACGTCTAGAGGATTTGAACTGTCTATTTTCAAAATTGTGGGAGATATGAGGTTATTTTCAAATTGCGGGGGCGGGAGGGGGCGTGGCATAAATTTGAAACAAACTTGATCTGTCTGCAAACAATACAAGTATACACTGAAAATTTGGTAGCTCTAGCTCTTATAGTCTCTGAGATCTAGGTGTTCATACGGACGGACGGACGGACGGACGGACAGACGGACATGTCTATATCGACTCGGCTATTGATGCTGATCAAGAATATATATACTTTATGGGGTCGGAGATGCTTCCTTCTGCCTGTTACATACATTTGCACGAACTTAGTATACCCTTTTTACTCTACGAGTAACGGGTATAAAAATGTCTGTTTAAACTGTTAGGGGAACGGGATGAAAGTAATATATAGAAAAGACATAGATAGATATAGTAATATATAGAATAGAATAGATACCAATAGCAGATTTGTTTTTCCTGCGCCCATCTCTAACATACAAAATTTATTTTAAATATAATTTTCACTGAGTGATTTTTATTTTTTAAATCAAATCAATTATTGATATTTTTAAATAAAAATCACTCATGAAATTTATAATTCAATTTTTTTTATAATAAAAATCAAAAATAATTTTTAAAATAAAAATCAAAAATAATTTTTAAAATAAAAATCAAAATTAAAAATTAAAAATTTTACCAATGATTTTTAAAAAAATAAAAAATAACGGTTCATTACATTTACACAAATTCCATAAAAAAAACAAATAGATTCATATATTAAAATTTACCCCATATGTATCCCTGAAATATTGAAGCATTTTTGTAACCTAAATTAACTATCTGGCCCATTGTACATAGTACACTGTAACTGCCTATTTCAAATTACAGTAGGCTTTGGCCAAAAAAAATAGTTTTCCTAAAACATTGCTCGACTACAAAAGGCATTGCTTACAAGTTAAGGGAAGTAATAACATCTAACAAATTGTGCTCTTTGAAAAATCAATTTTTCGGTGTTAAAAAAGAATCTGCCAATCTTGACCAGTGTTGCAAAACGTGCAAAGTCGCGCTCGATTTCGGTAATCGTCAGTTTCGTTTTTGTCTGGCTGTTCATCTCGCATTTCGGTTTCAAGTTTTGAGCTGCGTGTGTTGCTTTTCGTTGCTCGTTTGCGTTTTGCAGTTTTTTGCTGTGCTCTGTATTAAAAAGAGATAAGACTTTTGTGTATTGATTGGGTAATGTACATAAATATGTATTTATGCATATATTTAATTATAAACAAACATTTAATAAGTTGTACGCCGTTGAATATTCATACATGCATTCATATGGCGATGTGTGTGTGTGTGTGGGGGTTCTCTTTTGCTTGTCAGTGCTGCCACTTGTAAAGAAAAAAGGCTACTTTATTTTGAGAAAGAGCTATAAAGCACGTGAAGTTTTCGAGGTGGAAGATAAACTAAAACTGATTTGGTTCCTATTTCAGCTGTTTGCAGCTTTCAAATTTTCTGCAGGTTTCAAGATCACTGCGTGTTTCTATACAGCTGACAAAGAAAACGGCTAAACGGCCATCACTGTCTTCTCAGCAGCTCTGCTGTTCTGCCATTCGTTTAGCTTCCATCTCGCTTGCACACACACGCCTGTTCTGTTTTACCTGGCCCTGACGTTTGCCATATTTTCTTCTTCACAGTTTATCCACGCCCTTAATTTCCATTTGTTTAACTCGAGGAGGGGAAAATGGCTCCAAAAAAGAATTCAGCTTTCATGATATTTGTCAATGAGTGGCGCAATTCATTACCCGAGGGCCGCAAAATGACTTTGCAGCAGGCCATCAGCCGCAGTGGAGAAATCTGGAAGGTAAGATCGAAAGCCGACTTCTATATTTAAATTATCCTACTTAATTTTCCATCTTTAAGGACATGACTGACCAGCAGCGAGGCCCCTATATTTCGAAAGCCAAGGCGTCGGGAGCGTCTCAATTGTCATGGCACACCGGTGTCTGTGGTGGAGCGTGAACAGCGCGAGGCAGCCGAATCTGTGATCCGCATGAAGCGCCATATTGAACGCATGGTACTCGCTGGCAAGAATGCGCATGGTAGGATTAACAAATAACAATTTGCATCAATTTATTATACTTACTTTGTACTTGTTTACAGACTTGGAGAACACCAAGTTTATCTTTGCATCGTTCAACTATTTCACCAAGGCGCCAAATAGTGATATTTATATACCAGCCGAATTTGCTGGCTGTCGCTTTTCATTGATGGATGGCGTTCACTCGATTTATAGCACCTTGATCAATCCGGGTGAGTTTTCAGCTCGACTGGCGTCCCGCTTCAAATCTGAGTACATTTCAATTTGTTTTAGGTCAACTGATCTTTGGCCAGGGAAGCGATGCCCAACATCATTGCTCGACCACTCATCAATTGCCTGTGCCGCCACACGCTCTCGGCGAATCGAATATGGGCAAATTGTATCGCCATATTTTGGAGTATCTACGCAATTGTACAAGTGGTGAAACTGGTGACTTGGATGCGCCTCTAGTGGTATTTACCACTCCAGAGCAAATGCCCGTGGTTAAGGCTTGCTTTCGCTATCTTGAGTCGAACTTGGATATTGATGATGGGGATGATGGCAATACCACACAGCAGTCTCAATCGATTACTGTGTATGATATTCAGTATCTATTTTACATCATGAAGAAGGAGGTTTTGGATATAGCCGGATTGCCCGATGACAAGATTAACAACTATGTGACTGACGCCTTTTTCCTCCGTGATTTCTTTGAATATCAAAGCGGAATTGGTTGCCAGGTAAGTGAAAAATTGAAATTAAAATATATCATTAAAACTGCATCCATCCTTGATAATTTAATATTTGATACAGTACAGATAGGTTAGTTAAGGCTATTAATTCCGAGGGGGGCACAGAATAAACCTAAGTAGAGCTGGGATCTCTAGCTCGAAAGTCTGTGAAAGGTTAAGCAGGAGAGGTTGACCTGCTCAGGGCAGTTGTTCCGTTTCCTTCTCTTCTTCGTACTTAGAAGTCATGGAATGTGAGGGCGAGCTGCATGTCGAGGGCGAGCTGCATGTCGAGGGCGAGCTGCAGGGACCCTACCAGAAGCGATATGTCTGTTGTGTGATGCTCAAAAGTCGCCATGGGCTTCTCTATAGTTCTCTTCTCTGAAAGGAGTTCGGTGGTATTGCCTAGACTAGCCAGTTTGTCCGCAGTCATGTTTCCATCTATGTTCCGGTGTCCAGGCACCCATATCAGGTGCATGCTGAAATGTCGAGCGATCTCGTTAAGGGATAGGCGAATTTTGTATTTTCGTTTTGGTTGCGTTTACACCCAAGTGAGCATCTATTAGTCTCAAGGGTTTTAAGAAAGAACGATGATAGGCTGATTGGCCTATAATCGTTTGGCCTTTCCATCCTTTGGTATAAAAACAACTTAAGTTTCTCTCCATCTAGTGGGGATGTAGTTGACCTTAGGACAGCTTACATAAATTGTGTGAAGCCAAGTCATAGTATGCCCAATAGTGTGTTGTAGCGAGTCGCACTGTTTTGACTTTTGTGTCGCCATTTTCAGCGGCTTTTTTGGCCCGTTCCTATTTGCCTCGATGCGAGGAATAAGATGGAATATGGTGTTAAGCGCTTCCGTCGGTGTCATTCGGAGAGCCATGCTCATAATTTCGCGCTTCTTTATACTATATATTCAGATTGTTCAGGACTGATTGTTTTCCGACCGCTGGTCACCATACTAGCGCTCCGTAGGGTACGTCGGCTGTGTGAAGCAAATGTACTTCAGCTGGGGAGAAGCCCCATTTCCGGCCTTTTACACGAAAAAAGAGCAACGGTTTCCTGAATTGCTTCCTTTCCAGAACGACAACCAGGAATTTGCCATTTTTGAGCATTAAAATAAAAATCACAAATAAGAGATATTTATGGATTTTTATATTAAGCTTACAAAAAACAGATTATTTTTTGAGTAAAAAAAAAATAAAAATCTAATATAAAAGTTATAAAATGATTTTAATTTTTTTACTCAAAATAAAAATCATTTTAAAATAACGGCTTTTATATGAGGATATATGTGGTTAGAAATTTGGTGTGAAGATTAGTTATTTGGTGTCAAATATTTGACTGGTTCAAGACAGTTCCGAACTAGCTGAACCGGGTCAAAAGTGATTCAGAGCCATATTTCAGAAACTATTAAAGCTATGAACTAGAAATTTTGATGTGTAGGTTAGATATTAGGAGACGGGTATTTTAATGTTTGATGGACGGTTCCGATCCCGCTTAACCGGTTTAATAGTGGTCCCAAACCATTTCTCAACCGTTTTAAGAAGTAGCTAGCAACGTAAAATTAGATGTGTAGGTTTGGAACCGTTTTAATAGTGATTCAGAGCAATATCTGTGGAATTTTTAAAGATATGAACTTAAAACCTAAGGGTATATGCAGTAAGATATTTTCCTGATGTCAAATGTTATCCGTAACATTTTGTGGAAAGCGATTTGAACCTGATCATAAACTCTCACATAACGGTAATGCATTTTTGTTATAAATTGCGATTTAAAAAACATCAAATTGTTTAAGAACACGAGCTCTAGAGTGTTATGGAAATTTCTAGCAGTATGGAGAGATAAGTAAAGAACTATCTAGAGCTTTCCGGATCTTTTTAAAACTTTCTAGAACTTTGGAGATTAGAGTAGAATTCTCTAGAACTTTCCGGATTTTTTTTTGAACTTCCTAAAAAGCTCTAGAATGTTAAAGAAGATTGCAGATAAGTTAAGAACTATCTAGATCTTTCCGATTTTTTAAGAACTTTCTAGAAAGCTATCGCTAGAATGTTATCGAAATTTTTAGAAAGTTGTGAAGAAAGCTCTAGAATGTTATTGAAATTTCTAGATATTTGGAGATAAGTATAGAACTAACTAAATATAATTTTCCTGGTTTTTGTAGAGCTTTTTAGATAGCTGTAGAATGTTATAAAATTTTCTTAAAGTTAAGAGATAAGTATAGAACTATCAATAACTTTCCGGATTTTTATACACTTGAAAAGTGTATATTAATTTTGCCCAGAAGTTTGTAACGCATAGAAATATTCATTTCCGACCACATAAACTATATATATTCTTGATCAGTACGACGAGCCGAGTTCAATTCCGTCTGTCCGTCTGTCTGTCCGTCTGTCTGTCTGTCTGTCTGTTTCTACGCGAACTAGTCCCTCAGTTTTAAAGCTATCGAGCTGAAATTTTGCACAGAGTCTACTTTTTACTGCACGCAACTAATATGTCGGAACCGGCCTGATCGGATGACTATATCATATAGCTGCCATAGGAACGATCGGTTATTTTTAAGACACACTGTGTATGCTTCGCGTTTAAAAGATAGACTTTTCTTGGTTGTTCCGTGAGATCTTAACATCTCATTTTTATTAAAAGAATCCTTGTAAATAGATTTTACACTGACTTTATTATTTATTCAAAAATAAGATCCTTTTTTTTCCATTTATTTATTTTGACACTCGCTTAAATATAATTTGTTTAAACAAGTTTACTATTGTATCTTAAATTTAAGTGTAATCCTCCCTAACCCACCTTTTCTTACGCAGTACCACGAGGATTTAGACCGTACCAAGTATTGCGCCCAAAGTAGTTTGGTTCGGTGGGCATACTTGTTCAGCATATACGTACGGGTCGATCTTTTTAACGATTAATCAAGAAAATCCCGCCCTAAAGTGCATCGCAGTTGCCTTATATATACTCCTTCTCCTATCCCATCATATGACCCCAAAATAAAATATATACTCATTGGGTCACTCCTAATTCTCTTTCTAGTTTTTTCAAATTTTCTTGTTAATTATTTTTGTTTCCTTATTCTAGTATCACGAGGAGCACGATCGTGGCAAATATTGCACTAAAAGTATGGTAACACGCTGGTCGTATGCATTCGCCGATTACATGTGCGGTGATATGGCCATTACTGTTCGTCCCGGCAAACATGTACCGCCCAACTTGAAGCCCAATTTCAAAGTAATTCCGGCGGTGAGCGAAAGCTGTGATACTTCAGTTGCTTCATATTACTCACTGCCGGCTGCGCGCGATATCAAAAAGGAGAATGGAACAGCAACAGGAGGAGCATCAAAGAGAACTACCTCGCCAGCTGGCAGCCGCCAGTCTGGCAGGTCGGCCAAATCGGTTGCTTCGTATGTGCCAACTGATCACACGGCATTTGCTAGCGATTTGAGTGCTCAAGAGGATTTCCCCAGTTGCTGCTGCTCCTGTACCTATTCAAAAGCCACAGAGGAATGTGGTTCCCGAGCACATGAGTGCCTGGAATACTACAAACAATTCGTTTTCGTTAGAGGACTTTACTGACGAGTTTAGCCTGAATGCGAGTGGCAATAGGAGTCGCAAATCTGGTGCACGCCTCTAAGCCAGACGTTTTTTCATCTTTTCTCTGCTATTAAACTTTAGTTTCATTCGGCTGACAAATGCCTTAAGACACCTTTTTTTTTTAGCTTAACTAAATTGAAGAGTAGCCTTATATGCGAAGAAACCGGCGATTTATGTTTATGATTTGATTTTTACATTTCACACTTTCAATAAATATGCCCAGAGCACAAGCGGGTTAATTATAAGTTTTGGTTTTTATTTGGAAGAATGAAAACGGAGAAATTTGAGCAGCTTTTGTCAAGAAGAGCAAGGCGAAAAATTGCGACAGAAGGAGGCTCTGACCTACTTCTTTGAACGCTAACCAGCGACTGATTTTTTATGTGAATGTGTTCGTACGTCAGGCGGTATGGGAAGGAGGCTCTGACCTACTTCTTTGAACGCTAACCAGCGACTGATTTTTATACTCTGTACCGAAGGTACAAAGAGTATATTGGGTTTGTGCAAATGTATGTAACAGCTAGAAGGAAGCATCTCCGACCCTATAAAGTATATATATTCTTGAGCAGCATCAACAGCCGAGTCGATATAGACATGTCCGTCTGTCCGTCCGTCTGTCCGTATGAACGCTGAGATCTCAGAGATGGTAAGAGATAGGTTTTAGGTGTATGGAAGATATATTTCTTTTACTTGCAGGCAGATCAAGTTTAGTTTTTTTTTTGCCACGCCCTTCTACAATTTTAGAGTTAGGTGTTTCGAACCTTCTAGGCATATATTCTACTCATCATTACTTATCGAACCGCAATACATTGTTTTCCGATCAGATGAACTATGGTAGAGTTGCCACCCCCACAATTTGAAAAAAATCGAATATCTTCCACAATCTTAAAGACAGATTGTTTGAACCTTTTAGGCATATATTTTAATCATCATTACTTATCGATCCACCATACACCGTTTCCAGATCAGATGAACGATATTCGAGTTATAAGCAAATCAAATAAGTACGCTGGGCAGCACTTGCGCAGTTTGTGTGACCCCACACTTTAAAGTTATTAGTTATATACAAACAGGTACAGAGTATATTACAGTTGGGCTTGACCGACTTTCTTACTTGTTTTATGTGAATGTGTTCGTACGTCAGGCGGTATGGGAAGGAGGCTCTGACCTGTGAACGCTGACCAGCGACTGGTTTTTTATGAGAATGTGTTCGTACGTCAGGCGGTATGGGGGACAAACTCTGATTTATAGCTGTTGCTTAATGGATAATGTGAAGAAGTGGAAGCTTAGTGATCGCCGCACCAGTAATAATTTCAGAGGGTATATTAAAATTGTCACGATGTTTGTAACGCATAGCAGGAAGCATTTCCGACCACATATTATATATATATTCTTGATCAGCATGACGAGCTGAGTTCATTTCCGTTTGTCCGTCTGTCCGTCTGTTTCTATGCTATCTCCTCCCTCAGTTTTAAAGCTATCTTGAACAAACTTTGCAAAATGCCTTTAAATACAAATACGCTGCACATTTGTCGGAATCGGCCGGATCGGATGACTATATCATATAGCTGCCATAGGATCGATCGGTCCAAAAACTAGTTCTAGTGGGAAAAACTTTTTTGTTTTCCATCGTAGCGTCACCAATCATAGTATATATTAATTTTATATGATTCCACACAATTCTGGAAAAATTTATTAAAATCGGATGACTATAGCATATAGCTGACATATAAACGGTCGGTCCAAAAACTAGTTCTAGTGAGAAAAACTTTTTTGTTTTCCATCGTAGCATCACCAATCGTGGTATATATTAGTTTTATATACTTCCACACAATTCTGGAAAAATTTATCGGAATCGAATGATTATAGCATATAGCTGTCATAGGAACGATCGGTCTAAAAACTAATTCTAG
Source organism: Lordiphosa mommai (assembly GCA_018904225.1). Taxonomy (NCBI): domain Eukaryota; kingdom Metazoa; phylum Arthropoda; class Insecta; order Diptera; family Drosophilidae; genus Lordiphosa; species Lordiphosa mommai. The sequence goes on from JAEIFT010000567.1 coordinate 122,772, forward strand.
TGAGAAAAATTTTTTTTATCAATGGTAGCGCCTTTCAAAAACTGCAAGGGTATTTAAAACATCGGCGTTGCCGATTTTAGCCTTCTATTTTTTTTTAAAGGAATATTTTTCGACAAAACACAAGCTTCAGCTCCTGGATTTTAACCCTGAATGGACAAATCACAGCCGTCCCAATTCAAATACATCCAAAATGGTAACGCCTTCTCACCATATTCAAAACAAAATTGAAAATAACTTATAAATGTACATTATCGACGTCTCTTACCCTTATCTTTTTAATTTGTCAATACTGTCTGCGTCAAAAACTGGAAAAAAAAGAAGAGAAAAGAACTACAAAATGAAACATTTATAAGTTTTTGTACCTATTCAAGTGAATGTTTAGATTTTGTATACAGTAGTGTCTGAATAAAGTGTACATCCGAATTTTTTTTCAGTCAGTGGGAAAAATGCAATAAAGTTGTACTCGGATATAAATGAATCCAATCTAGCTTTCATGCCAGCTCCGGGGGGTTCTCTGAACTTAAATCTTGATTCGGAATTCGCAAGATAATATTCGTAATAAACAGGGAATAATATCGTAACGAGAACCGGAACAGTTAGGACCAGGGAATAATACCGGAACCGTTATCAGAAATATCCCGTTTAAATCCAAGTACCGGTTTCGAAACGGGAACCGATATTAAATATTATTTGAGAACCGAAAACCGTTAACCGGTATTATAGGAACCAAAAAAACAGAAAAACCATAACAGAACGCTAATACCGTCACTATTTTGGTTAATTATTTATTGGATTGATTTATGATTAATTCAAATATATACAATAAGTAATTTAACTGTCAAAATAGCAATATATATACTCGGAAAAAAGCCTTACATTTTAGAAATTCGCCCTTAAAGAATAACCAGAATTAAATTCTCTTTTTAAGATATATAAGATATAGAAAAAGTTTATAAAAAGCGGAACAACTTTTCGTTGGTTAATAAAAACCTTCTTATTAAATGAAAAGAATGTGTAAGGGCCGATTGCTTATCTTATAAATAGCTGCTATGTGTCAGATAAACATCAATTTAACTGTACTTTTTGTTAGTTTATATTAGAGGTGCGCGCGTGACGTGAATTCAAACGTTTCACGGTGTATCACGACGTTTCACGACACGTTCCTGCGAAAACACAGACTTTCGTGCGTGTGCATCCGTGATCCGTGCGTGATTCGTGCGTGTTTAAAATATACCTCGTGAATAGAAGTCATGCTGTATTCACGGAAATTTTTGTTCTATTCTATTTAATTAATAATATTATTACCAAAAGTGATTTGCTTTGGATTTCGTGGATACGCTGCTCGCAGCTGATAGAATTAGGGTCTCTCCTTGCACAAATTCGTGGGTGGTTGATCGTGCGTGTTCATTCGTGACAACGCCTTTAATCGTGCGTGACGCAAAACCCTTAAAAAATTGCGTGCGTGAATCGTGCGTCAAGAGATTTTAATTTCGTGAATCGTGCGTTACGTGTAGGAATAGTCGCTCACGCGCGCACCTCTAGTTTATATGACAGATATTGCTACGTAAGAGATGAGAAATAGGCCCTAAGTCTTAAAAATATCCTCCCTTAAAAATAGAAATTTAAAAAAAAAATGATAATAAAAATTTAAGAAATAAAGTTTCTGGACTTTAACCAAACTTCGCATCTTAAAAAAAATCTGTTTTAATATTTATAAACATTTTATGTAAAGAAAAACTAAGGCAGATTTTTTGTTCTAACTGTTTTTGTGTTTTTTTGAGTATTTGAGTATTTTACCAGCGTATTATGAGGTAAATTGGACCGTAGTCTTATAGTCTGGGTTCAAATTTATTCAAATCGCTAAAGATCTCTATTTTTGTCGGAGATTTGGCAGATTTTGGAGCGGATTTTTTCGAACCATTATTAAGAAATGTATGTCTGCTGATGCGAGTTTGTCTGGGCGTCAGAGGAATAAAGAATTCCTTAATTTAAGGTTGTTTTTTTTCTGAGTGTAGGGCTTGCGAAATTGTTCGTCCAAAAATTAAAAAGACTAAAAATCGGTGTATTTTTAAATACCTTTTTATGTGGCACATTCTTAGAGCACAAATTTTTCTATTACATCCATTTATTTTTTGGATATCTTGAAACAATTAATATTTTTGAATATTAAAAAAAACGATACTTGTACCGGTATAACGAAATAAAAATCTGAGTACCGTATCGGAACCGAAAACCAAAATAAACTGAAAATCAAAATAGAACCTTTAACCGAAATTCTCATTTAGGTATGTACCGGAACCGATATTCATTTCGGGATTAATCCCTGGTATTAAGTAATTAAACCATTTAAGTATAATAGTGAACTCTTGCATACATACACAAATATGTTTCCATTTTGAACAAGCTGTGAACAAGCGTTGCACAAACTAGTTCACTATATTCAGAGACTACTGTATTTCTACAATATATATACCCGTTTAAATTATTAGATTAATATGTATGCTTGTGTGTGTTTGCATGTTTGTCATTTGTTTTCTTATCTAACGCACATTTCCATCGCAGTTTTAATTTTAAATACCTAATATTTAGATGCGATATATCTTTCAAACAAATTTGAATGGCGGAGTTTTAAATACCAAGACGAGATTCCAAATTTTTAGTTGGGTTTAACGTGAAAAAATTAATGATGTATGTCTTAGGTATACGGAATACATTTAATTCCAATTAAATTTTTGAATAATATAAGATCCATCTGGCACAACTCTTAATGAAACCAGTAATTTATGTACCTTATGTCTCAAAATCATAAATTATATCATTAAGTTGACAATTTCAAAGCAAAAGATAATGAAATCAGAAAATCAAAATCTGTTTCTGCCCTAATCCAACGGTTGCAAACATATCTCAGATCTCATTTTCTGAAACTTCGGTTTGACCTATATATCTGGTTAAATAGTTAATAAGGGGCCAAATCCTTATGGCCAAAGTGTGCTGAGTGAAACGCCAGCAACCACTCTAATCTAACCTATCCCAACATAGATTAAGTTAGGCATTATATCCAGGGCTGCAAACCCAGATTTACCAATGGTTAAGGTTCAGAAATTTATGGTTCAAGGTTTTTGTGATAAGGTTTTGGTTCGAACCTTCGTTCGTCCCAAATTTGTAAAGAAGAGTAATTAATTTGTTCAAAATATAAAAAAAAAAGTGAAGTCAAAGCTATTTTGATAAATTTTTGATAAATTTTTTCAAAATTATGTGACAGCATATAAAACTAATATATACCAAGATTGGAACAAAAAAGATAGAAAACAAAAAAGTTTTTCTCACAAGAACTAGTTTTTTGTCCGACCGTTTTTATGGCAGCTTAGCATATAGTGATCCGATGTTGATACATTTTTCCAGAATTATGTGGAAGCATATAAAACTAATATATAACAAGATTAGTGACGCCACGATAGAAAACAAAAAAGTTTTTCTAACTAGAACTAGTTCTTAGACCGATCGTTCGTATGGCAGCTATATGATATAGTCATCTGATCTGGCCGGATCCGATCGTGCAGTAAAAAGAAGACGCTGTGCAAAATATCAGATCGATAGCTTTAAAACTGAGGGACTAGTTCGCGTAGAAACAGACAGACGGACGTTCAAGCAGAAAAAAACTCAGCTCGTCGTACTGATCAAGAATATATATAGTTTATGGGGTCGGAAATGAATATTTCTATGCGTTACAAACTTCTGCAACTTCAGCAATTTTTGGTCTATGCGACTTCTTTTATCAATCAAATGCCCGCGTAACCAAGACTTGTTACATATTGTTGAAATTTTCGAACCGGTTCGGTTGATGATATTTGTCCAGCTCTTAGATTACAAGCAACAAACTTTAGTGTTGAAAATGCTCTTTCAACTGGTTACTGAAAAACCGAAATTGCAATATTAGTTAGTCTTCGTTTTAAAGACATTTTCAAAATTTTAAATCATTTGTCGATGTCCTTGGACAATTTTCGAAGAAATTTATAACATCATTGTCGGAATTAATAATTGTTCATTCCTTTTTACTTCTCTCAAAAGCTTCGTCATTTAAAGTTTTATTTTAAAAATACTGTCCTTAAGAATTTCATTCGATTGAAAAACGACTTAATATCGTGAACCGGAACTTTTTCCGGTCCGGTTCGGGTTCAGGTTCGAGGGGTCAAAAGTGTAAGAGGTTCATGGTCCGGTTCGGGCAATCCATAGAACCCGAACCGAACCTGTTCTCTACGGTTCGGTTTCGGACCGGTTTGATGCCTTGCCAAAAACTAGTTCTAGTGAGAAAAATTAATGGTAGCGTCTTTAAAAAACAGCATGGGTATTAAAACATCGGCGGATCCTTCTATTTTTTTCTGTGTAGTTGTCTTAAAAAAGCTTGTATTGGAAATGCTAAAAATTGTATTTATTAATTCGCGATATCAAATATTTTGCTAAATTACTTGAAACATGGATGGTTGGTGGTACCTGTGGGACCCTGATATATGCCCTTTTATAGAATTAAATCAAATGTATAATTTCCGTTTAATTTTTTTTCCACAGGTTGCAGTGTCTATGGCTCCATGTATGAGACCCAAGAGCATGCTAAAATCACCCATCAATTGCCCATACCACCCAATGCCTTGGGTGATTCGAATTTGGAACAAATCTTACAGAATCTTATATCATTTGTGCAAAATAATGCAGACAAAGATGATCTTGAAATTCCGCCAGTATTCACCCTCAAAGAGAACATAACCATGGTTAGCAGTGCACTCAAATATCTGAATGGATCCATAGAATTTAAAGTCTATTCGATTGAATATCTATATTACATTTTGAAGGAGGCCTGTTGCCAGGTATCCGGTTTACCGCCACCAAAAAGTATTTACGAGACAAACACCAAATTTGAACTTGATCCGCTTGCATATCAAATTAATATCAGTTGCGATTATCATGAATGTCTCGATCTAACCAAATATTGTGCAAAATCGTGTGTTACCCGTTGGGGTTATATGTTTGCCAGTTATATGTGCAATGATTTGGCCATTAAAATGCGTCCAAAACGTCATATGCCCGATAATACCGAGAACGAGGAAGTTAAATCAGAAATTTCAGAAGAGAATCAAGTGGAGGAGGAGATACAAATTAAAACTGAACCAAAAAAGGAAGTGTCAACTGAAGATTTATTTAGTGATGATTTTTGGGATGATATTAAAAATCTAACTGATATAATGGAAGAGGCACACAATGAGGTAGAGAATAACTTTGAGAAGGAGCCTTTATATGAAATGGAAAATGGTGAATTAAGTAATGATGTTACACCGCCACCACCACCACCAATTTCGCTGGAAGAAGTCACTGATGAGTTGGCCATGTTTACGCGACGAGTTAAAAAGGAAGAAATTACCAAGGAGGAAACTGAAGAACCTAATATTCGTCAAGAAAGTGACAGATCAAGAACCAAATCTAGAGAAGGCAAAATTCATATAAGGACTAGATCTAGATCCAAATCTAGACCCACGAATCATGTGGTTAGGGAAAGAAGATCAAGATCCAAAGAAAAAACCGCTATGGCTAGAACTAGATCTAGATCCAGAAGACCTGATAATCTACATCGACGTCGTTCTAGAAGTTCGTCCCAAAAGCGTCGACGTCCATCCAGAAGTCCCACTTACAGGCGTATACGTCGAAGTCGAACTAAAAGTCCTTTTTTTGTACGTAGAAGTGGTTCCACAAGTTCTTCCTACACGTGTAGACTTTTTTCTAAAATTTTTAAAATTGAAGGCAAAAAAAATCCATTTCATATTTCCCTAAGTCCTAAAAGATCACCCTGTAGACGTCGTATTAATAGATCTAGATCGCCAATTGGTTCACCAAAAAGACACAGAAATAGAACGAGTCCCTCAGAATCACCGGGTAAATCTCGTAAAACTAGAAAGAAGTCTAAATCGCGATCACCAAATAGGCATCGAAAAAAGTCGTCAAAAAGTCCCTCATCAAGTACAAGAGGAAAATCTCCTGATCGTTCGCCCAAAAGGCATAGAATTAGAAAAAGTCCTTCATTAAGTAAACGTACCAGTCGTACCAGGCAGTCTATTTCGCCATTTAGACTTCGAACCTTTAGACGACAGTCTAAATCTCCTGATCGTTCGTCAAAAAGGCAACGAAATAGAAAAAGTTTGTCAAGGTAATCATCAGGTAAATGTCGAACCACTAGAAAGCGGTCTAAAACGCGCGATCGTTCCCCAATTAGAAATGGTATTACTTCCTTATCACCGGGTAAATGTCGAACCAGTAAATCGCGCGATCGTTCTCCAATAAGAAATGAAAAAAGTTCATCATTAAATACAAGGTCATCACCCGGTAAATCTCGAACCACTAGAAAACGATCTAAAACGCGCGATCATTCCCCAATTGGCTCACCAAAAAGGCAAAGAATTGGAATAAGTTCCTTATTAAACACCAGAGAATCTTCAGTTAAAAGTCACACCACGAAAAAGCTTTCTAAAACTCGCGATCGTTCTCCCAAAAGACTCGTAAATAAAGTGAGTCCCACCATAAATACAAAAGAAACGACTAAACGTCGCTCTAAATCGCGCGACAGAGAATCATCTTCCACTTATCGATCGCGTATCGGTTCAAAAGAGTCGAATTCTAGATCAAGTGATCATCTAGCTATCATATCGCCGCAAAAGCAATTATCAACTGATGATCCAATAGAATCACTGTCCCCAGTAACATCATTTGAGCCTTTAGAAAACGCCATCCCTGCTTTGATTGGTGACTCACCCATTATTCTACCGAATATAACACATCAGGAGCCTCTCTTAGAAACACCTAGGATTGTAGAAGGAAATCTACATATTCCTAAACCATATGCAGCTATTTCCCCTTATGTTAATTTAATTCCATTGTCTGTTCCCACCAGAACTAATCCGAATTTACCCAAACCTATTCAATCGCATATCACCGGGGATAATCCGCCTTCGAGATTTCGAGCCAACTATCACCATCCATCCCAGATAATACAATGTACTCAAACTACCAGAACATATAGCAGTAGCGTGCAACACTTTCAAAGCGCCTATGCCATGAATTCAATTCCCTATGAGAGCCATTATCCAATACCCCACGATTTGGGTCCCCAAGATTTAAGACATCGCCTGGGACCGCCACGTTTAAGTGATCACGATTTACGTCATCGAATTCACGGTCGTCCGGATCAATTTCCGATATATCCCTATACGGCTTGGCAATCTGATCCCTACACGGAATGGTCGGGCGGGTATGTTAATCAGTATTTAGCCGATGCCTATTATTAATTGTGAAAATTTATCAAAAGCGGCTTTATGGAGAACATTAAGAAGATCAACAAATCAAACAAACAAAACTTTTAAAGAATTTTTAAATTTTGATTATTTTTTATACACATTTTTAATTGTTATAATTAAGGAATTCAATAAATGGGAAAATATTAATAGATAATGGATTTGTCAATATGATGGGGTACTGGGTTTATTCACTGTCGAACTAATATCGGGGAGGAATTATATTTAAAATTTAGGGTTGGGATTGAAAGAGATTTATTCTAAAATTTAATTAAAAGTTGTGAAAGCGACGGAACGGTATACATTTTTTGCTTCTAAATAGAGGGCGCGCGTGAACGATTTTTTCCTTCATGTAACGCACGATTCACGAATAAAAAAATCGCTTGACGCACGATTCACGCACATAATTTTTTTACCGTTTGGAGTCACGCACGATTCATGCACGATTAAAGAAGGGTTCACGCTCGTAAACCGAACCAGCGTCTGTTTGAAAATGCTAAACCGAACCTAAAACTCCAAGAAAAAAACGGTTCGGTTTGGTTCATTTAATCGACGAGTTCTATGCAGGGTTCGCATTCAAAACGAAAGTACCGAGCACAGGAATTACCGTACATTGGCAAGTACGGTACATTTTTTGTTACGTACTGTACGTAAAACACTAGTTCGGTACCTTCGTCGTATCGGACCGTCCAAAAAAAAAAGTACTAAACTATTAAGTACGCGTGCGAGCAAAATATTTTTTTTCGTTAAGGACCGTTCGGGCTTGTCAGTCACAGTACGTTTGCTTGTAGATATTTTAAATCACTCTACTGTGACGGACGAATCATTATATCGCTAATTTTCGTTTTCGTTGATTAATCAGCTATCGGTATGTTAAGTGCCTTACCATATTTTTACGGAATTTAGTTTGGGTCCGAAACTAAAATCGTTTTGTACTTCGGCTCCTTAACTAAAAAATATTTTGTTCGCGCGCGTTCTTAACACAAAATATTGCGGTACTTTTTTTTTTTGGACGGTCCGTTACGATGAAGGTACCGTACATGAGTTTTAGTCCGTATTTCAGTATTTTTTGTGTGCCGAACGTAAGTACGGAATTTAGATCGGTACTTTGAGAACCCTGGTTTTATGACGTTAAGTGCCCAATTTGAAACAAATAAATTTGAAATTTTAGGAAATTGTATTTGGAAAATCAACTACACGAAAGACTTGCATCGCTTTAGCCCTTCTTTTTCTTAAAAATTACTTTTTTAAGATTTTCAAAGGAACTAATGCATCATGGAGGGTGCTCAGGGTAAAGTTTTACAACTTACCCTTATTAAGAATTGCAATCTGTTGAATCTTTCGGGCTGCTGTCGAGTTACAGTGTTTCCACAACATCTGATTAAGACCATATTTTTTCTAATTTTGCATTATTTCCTTAAAAGGATTCTTTTTTTACTGCACTATTAAGCTTTTGGAAAGATATTGTTTGTGTTCCACTCGGGTCTGGAACCAAATTTTCTATTATATCCGACATTTGACTTCCGTGGATGAGCTGGTGGTTTAGAATCCAATAGATACTCGGTGTCTAAACCAGGGCTCGTCAATGAAGAGAGGAGAGAAGCGTGTAATAGTGTAGCCTGGTAGCAAATCGACGTGAAACGTAGAATGAGTTTTACTCTCTGTCAATCAGTCAGCCATAACTTCGTCAAGCATTCGGTTCATCTGCATGTGAATTGCCGAATGCCCCTTAAAAAATTTATAAAAATTTAAATTAAATTTAAAAAAATTTCTATGCCATCAGAAATAAGCCCTAGAATATATTTAATACTGCTCAGATGAATTTACCTTTGCCTTCTTCGTTAAAGGTAATGATAGCTGACTTCATTAGATCCTCTGCTCCATGATCTAAAGATATTAAATAACTACTTACTGGTCTATTTTAGTTCATATTTAATAATAATACCCTTGCAGAGGGTATATTAAAATTGTCACGATGTTTGTAACGCATAGAAGGAAGCATCTCCGAACCCATAAAGTATATATATTCTTGATCAGCAACAACAGCCGAGTCGATATAGCCATGTCTGTCGATATGCCATCTCCTCCCTCAGTTTTAAAGATATCTTGGCCAAACTTTGCAAAAAGTCTTTTAATACAAACAGGCTGCACATTTGTCGGATCGGATGACTATATCATATAGCTGCCATAGAAACGATCGGTCCAAAAACTAGTTCTAGTGTGAAAAACATTTTTGTTTTCCATCGTAGCATCACCAATCGTGGTATATATTAGTTTTATTTGCTTCCACACATTTCTTGAAAAATTTATCAAAATCGGATGAAACTTTTTTGTTTTTTATTGCAACGTCACCAATTGTGGTATATATTAGTTTTATGTGCTTGCATATAATTCTGGAAAAATCGATAAAAATCTGATGACTATTGCGTCTAGCTGCCATAGGAACGATTGGACAAAAAACTATTTCTAGTGGGAAATTTTTTGTTATCAATGTCTTTCAAAAACTGCAAGGGTATTTAAAACATCGGCGTAGCCTTCTATTTTTGTATGCCCAGCTTCACATATCATTAAAATTCACAAGCACGCTAAACTGTCATCGCTATCACATGTCCATCTCTAAGCAACCAGTGTGGTTAGTGCTTTCCTGCTTGAAGATTTTCCGTTTCGCTCTTTTTGTTGTTGATCGTTTGGACTTGCCTGAAAATACATATAATTAATTAAGCAATAAAACAAAATATTTATTTTATTTAACATTTACTTAGGTAAGTAATTCCAAATCTACTTTCTCAGTTCTTTATGCTAATATGCATAATATGCACATGATTACAGTTATCCTACAAAAAAAAAAAATGACAACAACAACATCACCTGCTGCAGCCGCAGCAAAGGTACATTATAGCGATCGTCAAGGGCCAGACGAACGTTACTTTATTGATCAACGCTGGACGATGGATAGAAAAAAGCCCTTGGATTGTGATTTTAGCATGCGCCGGGGAATAAAACAATTGATTAAGTCGAAAGAAATCGAAATACGTTCCGAGGAGGAGAGCCCAACAACAACGACGACTAACCCATATCCTTGGCTGCAGTGCTGCGGGCGTAATTTCATGTGTTCCATTTTTGCCAAAAACGTGACGCCTAAACCAAGACGTGGCTATGGTCGGGGTCAGTGTCCATCAAAATGGAATGAAGGAAGTTCGATGACATAAATTTAATTGTGTTGAAATAAAAAATTTAAGATCATCTGAGAACAGGCCTTAAGTCTAAAAAAAGGCAGCCTATCCGTTAACTTTATTTTCCTATATTTAGGGAGTTGTCTTTCAAGTTTCTCTTTTTGGTACTTCAACGGCTTCATCTCTCCGGATGAAGTGTGTTAGAGTTCTAAAAAACACTGATGTTTATCCCATGTGTTCTACAAATCATATGGGAATTGGGTATATATTAATTTAGTCCTGTAGTCTGCAACCCTTAAGCAATGTTCATCGCGTTGATTTGAATTTAGCTTGAAAAATAGCTTTCGAGCCAAAAACCAACAAATTCCCATACAACTTCGAAGAATCCCATCTAAAGAAAGGCTCTTCGAAAGGTAAAGTCAATCAGAAACTTCTGCAAAATTCCCAAATCTTTTAAAATAAAAACACAATTTTCAGTTAAAAGTTGGAATAAATATTTAATGAACGAAATAAATTAGTGAATTTAACAAAGACTGCATTGATCGCTGGGGTTTTTACGATTTTAAAGTTGCAACACAAAGCAACTTTAACAAAGGGGCGTCAAACCCCTTAAAACGCTGGTTCCAATCCAGTAGAATCCGGTAGAACCAAAAACCGAAATTAACTATAAGCCAGATTAAAGCCTTTAACCAAAATTCTCATATCGGTACTTACCGGTATTAGTGTGGGGATTAATCCCTCGTTTAAATATTAAGTCATCAGGACAGTCAAATGAAGTTTGTTATGTTCCGATTTCTTTTTCGAGTCCATTTATCGGTTGCCGGCTAGCTAACGGCTGGCTCAGGGGTGAGCACGACCCCGATACACAGACAATCGGATAACAAAAATTCTATTTATATTTTTTTGGATTTTCCATTCCTTTCCTGCAAAAATCGGACAAGAAGATGTTGTCACTTGCCCTTACTTTGCCCACCCTTCCATTTGTTGGCTATCAACACTTCTCTTCCAACTCCCTAACCCAAATACTCCTGCTTTATGCTGCCTCTCTCACCCCATATTTAATAAACTACTCCAACATAATTTCCTTTATACACTTATCTCTTCTATATATAAAAGAGTTTGTCCTGACTGACTGACTGACTGACTGATTGGCAATCAACGTAGAGCCTGAACGGTAAGAGATAGAAAGCTGAAATTTTCACAGAAGTTTCCTTATGAGTTGAAAGTGAGCACTAAGGCGGGGTTTCGGAAAATTCCATTCCTAAGGGGTGGAAAACTCCCGGAAAAGCTACTAAGGGAAAAATTTTGGTTTTCATCCGATTGACTTGAAATTTGGTTTGTAAGTAAAGAAAACGAAATAATTGGACACCTGTTTCCCAGATTTGGGAAAATCCGCCCACAAGGAAAATGGCCGGAAAATTCTTCATGGAAAAAACTATTTTTCATCCGATTGACTTCAAACTCGGTTTGTAAGGATAGTATGCAAAATAATTAGACATAAGTTTTTCCAATGTTGGAAAATGCGCCCGAAAAGTCGGGAAATTCCCGGAAAATTCCATATGGAAAAAACTGTTTTTCATCCGATTGGCTTCAAACTCGGTTTGTAAGGATAGTATGCTAAATAGTTAGACAAGTGATTTTTTGACTGTGGAAAATCCAACCACAAGGAAAATGGCCGGAAAATTCTATATGGAAAACACTATTTTTCATCCGATTGACTTCAAACTCAGTTTGTAGTAATAATATACAAAGTAAGTTGACATGAGATTTTACGATGTTGGAAAATTTGACCCAAGAGTGGGGGAAATGCCTGGAAAATTCTATATGGTAAAACCTATTTTTAATCCGATTGGCTTCAAAATGGGTTTGTGAACTCATTATAGAAAACAATTAGACATTTAATTTCTCGGCGGTGGAATTTCCGCCCACAGGCAAGAATAATGGTGGGCGTATTTCGGTTCAGTGACAATGGTTATTTGTGAGCCGATCTGAATAAAATTTGTTCTGTAAGCTCTAGGGTCAGAATAAATGGAAACACGTGTTTTTTTATTTCGGGAAGTTCACTCCAAAGGTCGGAATATGGGTGCGGGGATGGGTTTTTAGCCGATGTGTATTAAATTTGGTTTGAAAGCTCTATGGGCCAATTAAATAGGATAAAGTTTTTAGCTTTGCGCATACTCACCCTTAAGGTCGGATAATGGGTGCCGGGGGTGGGTTCAGCGTTTGTACGCTTAATGGGCCAACTAGGTGGAAAATAATTTTCTCATTTCTGATGGTCGAAAAATGGGGGCGGGGTTGGGATCATTGCCAAACGTTTTTTTCATCATTTTGGCGGCTTTACTGATGGTGGCGAAGCGAAGCGCGCCGGGTTATATGCTAGTCTTCTATATATAAAAGAGTTTGTCCTGACTGATTCACTGATTGGCAATCAACGTAGAGCCTGAACGGTAAGACATAGAAAGCTGAAATTTTCACAGAAGTTTCCTCATGAGTTGAAAGTGAGCACTAAGGCGGGGTTTTGGAAAATTCCACACCTAAGGGGTGGAAAACTCCCGGAAAAGCTACTATGGGGAAAATTTTGTTTTTCATCCGATTGACTTGAAATTTGGTTTGTAAGTAAAGTAAGCGAAATAATTGGACACCTGTTTCCCAGATTTCGGAAAATCCACCCACAAGGAAAATGGCCGGAAAATTCTTCATGGAGAAAACTATTTTTCATCCGACTGACTTCAAACTCGGTTTGTGAGGATGGTAAGCAAAATAATTAGACTTGAGATTTTCCGATGATGGAAAATCTGCCCGAAAAGTCGGGAAATTCCCGGAAAATTCCATATGGAAAAACTATTTTTCATCCGTTTGGCTTCAAACTCGGTTTGTAAGGGTAGTATGCTAAGTAATTGGACATGAGATTTTCAAATGTTGGAGAATCCGCCCACAAAGAAAATACCCGGAAAATTCTATATGAAAAACTATTTTTGATCCGATTGACTTCAAACTCGGTTTGTAAGGATAGTATGCAAAATAATTAGACATAAGATTTTCCGATGTTGGAAAATGCGCCCGAAAAGTCGGGAAATTCCCGGAAAATTCCATATGGAAAAAACTATTTTTCATCCGCTTGGCTTCAAACTCGGTTTGTTAGGGTAGTATGCTAAGTAATTGGACATGAGATTTTCAAATGTTGGAAAATCCGCCCACAAAGAAAATACCCGGAAAATTCTATATGAAAAACTATTTTTGATCCGATTGACTTCAAACTCGGTTTGTAAGGATAGTATGCAAAATAATTAGACATAAGATTTTCCGATGTTGGAAAATGCGCCCGAAAAGTCGGGAAATTCCCGGAAAATTTTATATGGAAAAAACTATTTTTCATCCGTTTGGCTTCAAAATCGGTTTGTAAGGGTAGTTTGCTAAATAATTAGGCATGTGATTTTTTGTTGGTGGAAAATCGACCTACAAGGAAAATGGCCGGAAAATTATATATGGAAAACACTATTTTTCATCCGATTGACTTCAAACTCGGTTTGTAAGGATAGTATGCAAAATAATTAGACTTGAGATTTTCCAATGTTGGAAAATCCGCACGAAAAGTCGGAAAATTCTATATGGTAAAACCTATTTTTAATTCGATTGGCTTCAAAATCGGTTTGTGAACACATTATAAAAAATAATTATACATTTGATTTCTCGGTGGTAGAATTTCTGCCCACAGGCAAGAATAATGGTGGGCGTATTTCGGTTCAGTGACAATGGCTATTTGTGAGCCGATCTGAATAAAATTCGTTTTGTAAGATCTAGGGTCAGAATAAATGGAAACACGTGTTTTTTTATTTAGGGAAGTTCACTGCAAAGGTCGGATTATGGGTGCGGGGGTGGGTTTTTAGCCGATATGTATTAAATTTGGTTTGAAAGCTCTATGGGCCAATTAAATAGGATAAAGTTTTTAGCTTTGCGCATACCCCCAATCAAGGTCGGATAATGGGTAGCGGGAGTGGTTGCAGGGTTTGTACGCTCAATGGACCAAATAGGTGGAAAATAATTTTCTCAGTTCTGAAGTTCGGAAAATGGGTGGCGGGGGTGGGATCATTGCCAAACGTTTTTTTCATCATTTTGGCGGCTTTACTGATGGTGGCGAAGCGAAGCGCGCCGGGTTATATGCTAGTCTTCTATATATAAAAGAGTTTGTCCTGACTGATTCACTGATTGGCAATCAACGTAGAGCCTGAACGGTAAGACATAGAAAGCTGAAATTTTCACAGAAGTTTCCTCATGAGTTGAAAGTGAGCACTAAGGCGGGTTTTGGAAAATTCCACACCTAAGGGGTGGAAAACTCCCGGAAAAGCTACTATGGGGAAAATTTTGTTTTTCATCCGATTGACTTGAAATTTGGTTTGTAAGTAAAGTAAGCGAAATAATTGGACACCTGTTTCCCAGATTTCGGAAAATCCACCCACAAGGAAAATGGCCGGAAAATTCTTCATGGAGAAAACTATTTTTCATCCGACTGACTTCAAACTCGGTTTGTGAGGATGGTAAGCAAAATAATTAGACTTGAGATTTTCCGATGATGGAAAATCTGCCCGTAAAGTCGGGAAATTCCCGGAAAATTCCATATGGAAAAACTATTTTTCATCCGTTTGGCTTCACCGCCCTTAACTCGGTTTGTAGGGTAGTATGCAAGTAATTGGACATGAGATTTTCAAATGTTGGAGAATCCGCCCACAAAGAAAATACCCGGAAAATTCTATATGAAAAACTATTTTTGATCCGATTGACTTCAAACTCGGTTTGTAAGGATAGTATGCAAAATAATTAGACATAAGATTTTCCGATGTTGGAAAATGCGCCCGAAAAGTCGGGAAATTCCCGGAAAATTCTATATGGAAAAAACTATTTTTCATCCGTTTGGCTTCAAAATCGGTTTGTAAGGGTAGTTTGCTAAATAATTAGGCATGTGATTTTTTGTTGGTGGAAAATCGACCTACAAGGAAAATGGCCGGAAAATTATATATGGAAAACACTATTTTTCATCCGATTGACTTCAAACTCGGTTTGTAAGGATAGTATGCAAAATAATTAGACTTGAGATTTTCCAATGTTGGAAAATCCGCACGAAAAGTCGGAAAATTCTATATGGTAAAACCTATTTTTAATTCGATTGGCTTCAAAATCGGTTTGTGAACACATTATAAAAAATAATTATACATTTGATTTCTCGGTGGTAGAATTTCTGCCCACAGGCAAGAATAATGGTGGGCGTATTTCGGTTCAGTGACAATGGCTATTTGTGAGCCGATCTGAATAAAATTCGTTTTGTAAGATCTAGGGTCAGAATAAATGGAAACACGTGTTTTTTTATTTAGGGAAGTTCACTGCAAAGGTCGGATTATGGGTGCGGGGGTGGGTTTTTAGCCGATATGTATTAAATTTGGTTTGAAAGCTCTATGGGCCAATTAAATAGGATAAAGTTTTTAGCTTTGCGCATACCCCCAATCAAGGTCGGATAATGGGTAGCGGGAGTGGTTGCAGGGTTTGTACGCTCAATGGACCAAATAGGTGGAAAATAATTTTCTCAGTTCTGAAGTTCGGAAAATGGGTGGCGGGGGTGGGATCATTGCCAAACGTTTTTTTTCATCATTTTGGCGGCTTTACTAATGGTGGCGAAGCGAAGCGCGCTGGGTTATATGCTAGTACATATATATATTTAGATATTTTTTTTACACTTAACCACATTTCAAACTTTCACCTAACCCGGGTACCACAGGGACGAATATAAGACAATTTAGATAAATAATAAATAAACAATTAAATAAATACTTAAAACTATAAAATAAATTAACATACATTACATTACATACATTAACATAACATACATTAAACATCACTGCGTTTTCTTTTCTTTTGTGTTTGCTGGTCTATTGCTCGATATGTGTTTAATTTTTAAATTTTGGGGCAAACTGAGTGTGTGGTGTTTGTTTTAGCAGCCTGAGCAGCACATAACGCCTTTGTCCACTATTAATTTCTTTTTGTTTTAGTTTTGTATAAAAAAAAAACCATAGGGCATAAAAACCTGGGCCACCTGGAGGTGGTGGCCAATCCTTCCTCCGGTGACTGGTATTGGTCGTCTCTGCTGCCCCTCTTCTGATGGGATTATCACCGACTACACCTGTGCAATGACAATAATTAACCACTTTACACCTTCACACACTTTATTTTCCTCACCGAGCCGGGAAATCTTTGTATAGAAAAGATTTATCTCAACCTCAATTTTGCCACTATATTCTATAATTTATTTATTTTTAATTGAATTTTAATTTAATTTGAATTTTATTACGCCTTCTCTGAAGTTCGACTTGAACTTCAAATGCCCTCTAGAGCGACTGACTTGTAATCTTGGTTTCCTGGGCTTCCACTCCACTTCCGAATTCCAGGAACTAACAAAATCAAAACGTAGGGAAATTATTTACGGTCTTCGAATTTATAAGACCCACTCACGATCACTCACGCTCCCCAAGCCATCCCAATACCGATACATCGGTCTTGTGCATCACTATAAAATAGTGATGAGCAGTGATCATCGTCAATGTCAACACAACTAACAATTAGTTTATTAATTTATGGTTTTAGTCCGTAACAAGTTAAGTGGAAGTTTGAAATTATTCGTCGACTAACACAATCGATTTATGATTAATTCCGATTACGCATGATTTAATTGAAATCGAAATCGGGATCAGGCCCGAAAAATGCAAAAACTTTAAATAATTTATTAAAAAGCGAACTAAAAAATTGTTTCCGTTACTTTTGGTTTTAACTTTGGCATTGATATTGGGTTATAGGTTTCGATTATGTATATATACCAAATCATTTTTAAGAAACTCTGATGCTAGCATTAAAATAATTCGGGTCATTATTATTATTTTTTTGATGTTGTTATTTGGACGTCAAGGGTCACCAAGCCGAAGCTTGTTAGGCGCGAACAGCAGGTAAAATTGCAGCCCACCTCCCGCCCAACCGACCGTGGTGCTTAGGAAAACACTGAATAAAGGCAAACTTCGTGCTAAATACCTAAAAAAAGAGGTTTTGTTACTAGGAAGAGATTCTTCTAAGCTAATTACTCCGTAAAGTTTATTTTTATCAGCACAAAGAATACGAATCGGCTAATGCATGCAAAGCATAGTTTGACAACGTTTTAGAGATTACGGAATCTAGTTCCGAGTCGGCTTAAAAGTAACAATAAGTTTTGACTAAACAACTCTGATGAGTTTGGATTTAGAAAATAACGTTTTTAAGCGCAATTATTATTTTTTTAAGCTTGCAAAAAACTATCGATAGTGCAGGGCTACTAGCGATGGCGACTCGATAGCGCCAACCATCCACCTCTACTCTAAATACGTATTAAGAAGACTCTTAAAGATAAGGAAAGTAAAAGAAATCAGGGTTTCATTTACCGTGTTTAAAATTTTTCATGAAGGAAACTTCATCGTGTAAATGCGGACTAAGGCGAATATTTCTGCATCATTAAAAAACATATTTTGAACCGAACCGTCAGCTAAAACCCTTTATGATCTATTTAACTGGTCTATCCAACCTTATTTTTATTTTGACAGGCATTATTAACTTTTTGATTCGAAAAACAATTTGTTTTCAAACGAAATTACTTCCTTACTTATCAGAATCCGTGCTACTTTAATCACGTGCTCATCTCTAGTTTACAAATAATAAAAATGCCATCCCTATGGTCAATCTTAGTACTGGAAAACACCTTACATGCATTTTATAATTTCATGCAAAGTCAAATTTATTCCCAGAACCGTTACAAATTTAATTAAATTAACTTTTCAGCTGCATCTTCTGAAACAAAGGTACCAGAGCTGCCAGTTCCTCAATGAGTGAAGGATTATCTATGGTCTTGTTTTCAATGTTTTTCACTAATTGATCCATTTCGGCCAAAAATACTTGATCATCTTTCAGCGGGCAGAGGTTCATGTGTTGAGTGAAGGCAGAACGCCGATAGATTACTTTGTGACAGTTGGAACACAAATACTCCTGACATCTGTGTTGATGGATATAGCGTGAGTTGCATTTATCGCAACGTAGGATCTTCTTCTCCTTCAGGGGCGGCTCCTTCTCCGGCAATAGGTAGTGCTTGAAGCGGACTTTATGCATCTCCAGGGCGCTTTTGCTGCAGTAACCCTTGCGGCATATTGAACAGAAATGAATCTTTAATAATTTCGACTGACACTTATGTTGCTTCAGCTGCAATTCCAACAAAAATTTGTTTTTACATTTCTCACATTGGTAGGACTTGATCATTTGGCGAAAGGAACGACCGCCGGAATACTGGCCATGATACTGACACTTCGTCACCGGACAATTAAAGCGGGTATATTGCTCCAGTTTTTGTACCCCATGTTCTTTGAACATATGCAACTCGTAGAGTGTACGATATTGTCGTAGGGGCAGCAACTCGTCTATCTCGGGTGTAAAGAAGCAATCCATGTTTAGATCCTCGGCGTCTTTGTTTTGGAACCAATAGCACACAAAATGGCGTGAAAGCGCCGTTGGTCAGTGTTGGTAAAGGTTTCAAAGCAAGTGTATGGGTAAGTAAACTAGTTCAAATGAACGCCAGATTTTTAACGGTTATAAGTTATTATTATAAAAATCAATTGTAATTAATCATTTTTGATTTATATTTTTAAAAATCAATCAAAAAAATGATTTTTGATTTTTATTTTACAAATTATTTTTAATATTCATTTTTGACTTTTATTATAATAAATCAATTATAAAACTCATGAGTAATTTTTATTTAAAAAAATCAATAATAATAATCAAGATTGATTTTTAAAAACAAAATCACTGAGTTATTTTTATTTTCTGGTTCAGGAAAATAAAAATCGACCTGCGTTAAATATATAAATTTTACAAAAATTAAAAAAAAACACCAATATTGAAAAAATGGTTAAAACTACCTTAAATTCACTAAAGTGAATTCGAATGTGGTACATGATCACTTTCCTAATAAACGATCAAGGTAATCGGTATCAAACCTTACAATTTAAATTAACTTAAATACGTGGGTTGCTGTTTAAGTTTCTGGCCTTGGTCACTTCTAGCCATTTTAGGACCAATTGGCCTTTTCCCAAAAAAAGTTTGGACTTTTATCGTTAAAAGCTCTATACAACTCTTTTATGTGTGACCACGTTTGATATCGATTTACGATTAATCAAAAACTTAACTCGGCAGAAAAATGAAATTAACTCGTGAAAATTTTCGTGCAAACATTTTTCACATCTTTCGACGTGGTAATTCACGACAAGAGTGCAACGATGAACTTAAATCTTTGTATGGTGATGAAGCACCATCCTGTGAAATATTGGTTTTATGAATTCAATCGCGGCCGACGTCCGCTTGAAGACGAAGGTCGTGAAGGTCGTCCAAAAAGCAGTCGTTGTGCCAGAAAACATTAATGCCGTGTGAACTGATAATGCAAGATAGTCATGTGACATACTGTGAGATAGAGGTATCCTTGGGCATTTTTTCCACCAGCATATATTCGATGGTGCATGAACAACTGGGCGTAAAAAAGGATTGTTCTCGTTGGATCCCGCACAATTTGACAATCGCTCAAAAATAGGCTCGTGTGGATTGGTGCAAAGAAATTTTGAAAAAATATAATCGCGGTGTTTCAAAAGACGTTTATAAGATCGTCACAGGTGACGAATCATGGATCTATGCTTATGTGCCCGAAACAAAACAGCAATCGACCGTGTGGGTCTTCGAAGACGAGCCAAATCCAACGAAAGTCGTTCGTGGAAGAAGCACTTCGAAGCAAATGGTCGCCTGTTTCTTCGGTAAAACTGGTCATGTGGCGACTGTTCCGCTTGAGCAACGTAGGACGGTCAATTCTGAGTGGTACACCACAATTTGTTTGCCTGAAGCCTTCGGAGAAATTCGAAAAACGAACAAGAGAAGACAGATCATTGTGCACCATGACAATGCGAGCTCTCACACATCAGCTCACACCCAAAACGTCGAATTGATGGGTCATCCGCCGTACAGCCCTGACTTGGCACCCAATGACTTCTTTTTATTCCCGCACATCAAGGGAAAAATGCATGGTCAACTATGATCGTCGACAGAAGATGCTGTTGAAGAGTTCAAAAACCATGTTTTGGAGGTGTCTTAATCGGAGAGGAAAAAGTGCTTCGACAATTGGTTTGAGCGCATGCAAAAGTGTATAAATCTTGCTGAAGAATACTTTGAAAAACAATAAAAACCATTTTTGATCATAAATATTCGCGTTTTCATTATTAGGCCAGAAATATATATAGCAACCTACGTATCAAACCTTAAATATTAAATTACCTATTATAAGACAAATTCAACTTTAAATGCATCAAGATGATTCACTTGATCAGCTTTTAAAATCGTTTGTATTTGAAATTCCACTGTTTACGTACGGATTTCTTGAATTTTTTTCTAGTTCAAAAATTCCTTTAAAAATTGAGATAAATATGTAAGTACTTTAGCGCACATTTCTTTAAAAATATTGCCCGTTCCAATAGATGTTAATAGACAGCGGATCCTGCATATTTTTAGATTGAATTTTATCCTAGTAGGCCAGGATAAATTGTTTTTTTAAGAACCTTTTTGTAATTTGAGCAGATCATTTGTTGTTTTTATTTGGCCTGGCCTACTAGGATTAAATTCTATCTGAAAATATGCAAAATCCGCTGTATAAAAGCCTTTTTACCAAAAAAAACGAGAGCGTAAGTTAAAGTCGGCCCTGCTCGACTTCGATATACCCGTTACTCAGGATATAAACATGTCCTAATTGTGGGAGATATGAGTTTCTTTCCAATTTGCGGGGGAGGCAACTCTACTATAGCTCATCTGATCAGGAAGTGATGTATGGCTGATCAATAGGTAATAATTATTAAAATATATGTCTAGAGGTTTCAAACAATCTATTTTCAAAATTGTGGGTGATATGAGGTATTTTCTAAATTGCGGGGGTGGCAACTCTACTATAGTTCATCTGATCGAAAAATGATGTACGGCGGATCGATAGGTAATGATGATTAAGATATATGTCTAGAAGGTTTGAACAGTCTATTTTCAAAATTATGAAAGATATGAGTTTTTTTCAAATTGGGGGGCGGCAACTTTTCTATCGTTCATCTGATCAGGAAACGATGTATAGCGGATCGATAGGTAGTGATGATTAAAATATATGTTTAGAGGGTTCGAATAAACTATTTTCAAAATTGTGGGAGATATGAGATATTTTTCAAATTGCAGGGGCGGCAACTATACTATCGTTAATCTGACGAAAACGATGTATGGCTGATCGATGGTATAATTATTAAAATATATGTCTAAAGGTTGAAACAATCTATTTTCAAAATTGTGGGAGAAATGAGGTATTTTTCAAGTTGCGGGGTGGCAACTCTACTATAGTTCATCTGATCGAAAAATGATGTATGGCGGATCGATAGGTAATGATGAATAAGATATATGTCTAGAGGATTTGAACTGTCTATTTTCAAAATTGTGGGAGATATGAGGTTATTTTCAAATTGCGCGGGGCGGGAGGGGGCGTGGCAAAATTTGAAACAAACTTGATCTGTCTGCAAACAATACAAGTATACACTGAAAATTTGGTAGCTCTAGCTCTTATAGTCTCTGAGATCTAGGTGTTCATACGGACGGACGGACGGACGGACGGACAGACGGACATGTCTATATCGACTCGGCTATTGATGCTGATCAAGAATATATATACTTTATGGGGTCGGAGATGCTTCCTTCTGCCTGTTACATACATTTGCACGAACTTAGTATACCCTTTTTACTCTACGAGTAACGGGTATAAAAATGTCTAGGAATTAATTTGTAATCCACAATTTTTAGTGGGTTTAAACTGTTAGGGGAACGGGATGAAAGTAATATATAGAATAGATATAGATAGATATAGTAATATATAGAATAGAATAGATACCAATAGCAGATTTGTTTTTCCTGCGCCCATCTCTAACATACAAAATTTATTTTAAATATAATTTTCACTGAGTGATTTTTATTTTTTTAAATCAAATCAATTATTGATATTTTTAAATAAAAATCACTCATGAAATTTATAATTCAATTTTTTTTTTAATAAAAATCAAAAATAATTTTTAAAATAAAAATCAAAAATAATTTTTAAAATAAAAATCAAAATTAATTTTTACCAATGATTTTTAAAAAAATAAAAAATAACGGTTCATTACATTTACACAAATTCCATAAAAAAACAAATAGATTCATATATTAAAATTTACCCCATTACCCCATATGTATCCCTGAAATATTGAAGCATTTTTGTAACCTAAATTAACTATCTGGCCCATTGTACATAGTACACTGTAACTGCCTATTTCAAATTACAGTAGGCTTTGGCCAAAAAAAATAGTTTTCCTAAAACATTGCTCGACTACAAAAGGCATTGCTTACAAGTTAAGGGAAGTAATAACATCTAACAAATTGTGCTCTTTGAAAAATCAATTTTTCGGTGTTAAAAAAGAATCTGCCAATCTTGACCAGTGTTGCAAAACGTGCAAAGTCGCGCTCGATTTCGGTAATCGTCAGTTTCGTTTTTGTCTGGCTGTTCATCTCGCATTTCGGTTTCAAGTTTTGAGCTGCGTGCGTTGCTTTTCGTTGCTCGTTTGCGTTTTGCAGTTTTTTGCTGTGCTCTGTATTAAAAAGAGATAAGACGTTTGTGTATTGATTGGGTAATGTACATAAATATGTAATTATGCATATATTTAATTATAAACAAAAATTTAATAAGTTGTACGCCGTTGAATATTCATACATGCATTCATATGGCGATGTGTGTGTGTGTGTGCGGGTTCTCTTTTGCTTGTCAGTGCTGCCACTTGTAAAGAAAAAAGGCTACTTTATTTTGAGAAAGAGCTATAAAGCACGTGAAGTTTTCGAGGTGGAAGATAAACTAAAACTGATTTGGTTCCTATTTCAGCTGTTTGCAGCTTTCAAATTTTCTGCAGGTTTCAAGATCACTGCGTGTTTCTATACAGCTGACAAAGAAAACGGCTAAACGGCCATCACTGTCTTCTCAGCAGCTCTGCTGTTCTGCCATTCGTTTAGCTTCCATCTCGCTTGCACACACACGCCTGTTCTGTTTTACCTGGCCCTGACGTTTGCCATATTTTCTTCTTCACAGTTTATCCACGCCCTTAATTTCCATTTGTTTAACTCGAGGAGGGGAAAATGGCTCCAAAAAAGAATTCAGCTTTCATGATATTTGTCAATGAGTGGCGCAATTCATTACCCGAGGGCCGCAAAATGAATTTGCAGCAGGCCATCAGCCGCAGTGGAGAAATCTGGAAGGTAAGATCGAAAGCCGACTTCTATATTTAAATTATCCTACTTAATTTTCCATCTTTAAGGACATGACTGACCAGCAGCGAGGCCCCTATATTTCGAAAGCCAAGCGTCGGGAGCGTCTCAATTGTCATGGCACACCGGTGTCTGTGGTGGAGCGTGAACAGCGCGAGGCAGCCGAATCTGTGATCCGCATGAAGCGCCATATTGAACGCATGGTACTCGCTGGCAAGAATGCGCATGGTAGGATTAACAAATAACAATTTGCATCAATTTATTATACTTACTTTGTACTTGTTTACAGACTTGGAGAACACCAAGTTTATCTTTGCATCGTTCAACTATTTCACCAAGGCGCCAAATAGTGATATTTATATACCAGCCGAATTTGCTGGCTGTCGCTTTTCATTGATGGATGGCGTTCACTCGATTTATAGCACCTTGATCAATCCGGGTGAGTTTTCAGCTCGACTGGCGTCCCGCTTCAAATCTGAGTACATTTCAATTTGTTTTAGGTCAACTGATCTTTGGCCAGGGAAGCGATGCCCAACATCATTGCTCGACCACTCATCAATTGCCTGTGCCGCCACACGCTCTCGGCGAATCGAATATGGGCAAATTGTATCGCCATATTTTGGAGTATCTACGCAATTGTACAAGTGGTGAAACTGGTGACTTGGATGCGCCTCTAGTGGTATTTACCACTCCAGAGCAAATGCCCGTGGTTAAGGCTTGCTTTCGCTATCTTGAGTCGAACTTGGATATTGATGATGGGGATGATGGCAATACCACACAGCAGTCTCAATCGATTACTGTGTATGATATTCAGTATCTATTTTACATCATGAAGAAGGAGGTTTTGGATATAGCCGGATTGCCCGATGACAAGATTAACAACTATGTGACTGACGCCTTTTTCCTCCGTGATTTCTTTGAATATCAAAGCGGAATTGGTTGCCAGGTAAGTGAAAAAATTGAAATTAAAATATATCATTAAAACTGCATCCATCCTTGATAATTTAATATTTGATACAGTACAGATAGGTTAGTTAAGGCTATTAATTCCGAGGGGGGCACAGAATAAACCTAAGTAGAGCTGGGATCTCTAGCTCGAAAGTCTGTGAAAGGTTAAGCAGGAGAGGTTGACCTGCTCAGGGCAGTTGTTCCGTTTCCTTCTCTTCTTCGTACTTAGAAGTCATGGAATGTGAGGGCGAGCTGCATGTCGAGGGCGAGCTGCAGGGACCCTACCAGAAGCGATATGTCTGTTGTGTGATGCTCAAAAGTCGCAATGGGCTTCTCTATAGTGCTCTTCTCTGAAAGGAGTTCGGTGGTATTGCCTAGACTAGCCAGTTTGTCCGCAGTCATGTTTCCATCTATGTTCCGGTGTCCAGGCACCCATATCAGGTGCATGCTGAAATGTCGAGCGATCTCGTTAAGGGATAGGCGAATTTTGTATTTTCGTTTTGGTTGCGTTTACACCCAAGTGAGCATCTATTAGTCTCAAGGGTTTTAAGAAAGAACGATGATAGGCTGATTGGCCTATAATCGTTTGGCCTTTCCATCCTTTGGTATAAAAACAACTTAAGTTTCTCTCCATCTAGTGGGGATGTAGTTGACCTTAGGACAGCTTACATAAATTGTGTGAAGCCAGGTCATAGTATGCCCAATAGTGTGTTGTAGCGAGTCGCACTGTTTTGACTTTTGTGTCGCCATTTTCAGCGGCTTTTTTGGCCCGTTCCTATTTGCCTCGATGCGAGGAATAAGATGGAATATGGTGTTAAGCGCTTCCGTCGGTGTCATTCGGAGAGCCATGCTCATAATTTCGCGCTTCTTTATACTATATATTCAGATTGTTCAGGACTGATTGTTTTCCGACCGCTGGTCACCATACTAGCGCTCCGTAGGGTACGTCGGCTGTGTGAAGCAAATGTACTTCAGCTGGGGAGAAGCCCCATTTCCGGCCTTTTACACGAAAAAAGAGCAACGGTTTCCTGAATTGCTTCCTTTCCAGAACGACAACCAGGAATTTGCCATTTTTGAGCATTAAAATAAAAATCACAAATAAGAGATATTTATCGATTTTTATATTAAGCTTACAAAAAACAGATTATTTTTTGAGTAAAAAAAATAAAAATCTAATATAAAGTTATAAAATGATTTTAATTTTTTACTCAAAATAAAAATCATTTTAAAATAACGGCTTTTATATGAGGATATATGTGGTTAGAAGAATATAAAATTGATATAAACATATCATTTAGCCGACATTAGTCATTTAGATACATGAAACTTATTTGGGGCCGACCTTCAAACTAAAACTTTAAGTAAGAGTCGAACTTTATTGTATTTAAAAAGAAGTACGAAGGATTAAAACAGTCCTAAAATTGAAATTTCCAAATTTTTTCTCGTCCACTCTCTTTACATTTAATAACAAACTAAAATCAATCTGTGTGTGGTTGAAAAAAACGTATTTCGAGTTAAAAACAATCATACCCAAGCCAATCACGGGATCGAGACAAGAATTTCAGAATTGGAAAATCCGTATCCATTGGGATTGATTTTAGTCCAAATTTCTGGATTTTTTTCTTATATAGTGCCTAATATATCGCAGGATTCGCGAACTAAGTTAGCGCAATATTTTTTATGTCTTCGCTTTTAGATCTTTTCCAAAATTTGTTAAATTTTTCAATGTATGCTCTTCTGGACAATTTTCGAAGGAATCTATAACATTATTTACATTATTTTCTTCTTTATAATCAGACTCTACAAGATTTAAATTTGATTAAGCTCATTAAGAATTTCTTTAGTATGTAAAATTACTCATTGTGAACCGGACCTTATTTTTTTAAAAAGTGGTCTGGTTCGGTTCATGGTCCGGTTCGGCGAACCCAAAGGGGTTCGGGGTTCGGTTCCGCACCGGTTTGCAGCTCAGGTTTATAAATGTATGTTAAAGTGAATGCATGTATTCTCCTTATAGGCGTCTAAACCACTTTCTATTAGGAAAGATATTAGGTTATGTGCGAAGTCTGTAAACCGTCTCAAAAGTGGTCCATAGCAATATCTCTGAAACCACGAAACCGATCTTTATGAAATTTCCACTGCATGTTCATGTCGATCAGGAAAGACTCTTAACTGGCTCCGAACACGCCGGTTCAATAGTGGATCAGACCCATATCTCAGAAGTTATTGAAGCTATGAACTTGAAATTTAGTGTGTAGGTTAGTTAAATTAAGACTGATATATTACTGGTTCAAAAGTAGTTCACAGCCTTATCTCAGAACCTATTGAAGCTATAAACTTGAAATTTGGTGTGAAGATTAGTTATTTGGTGTCAAATATTTGACTGGTTCAAGACAGTTCCGAACTAGCTGAACCGGGTCAAAAGTGATTCAGAGCCATATTTCAGAAACTATTAAAGCTATGAACTAGAAATTTTGATGTGTAGGTTAGATATTAGGAGACGGGTATTTTAATGTTTGATGGACGGTTCCGATCCCGCTTAACCGGTTTAATAGTGGTCCCAAACCATTTCTCAACCGTTTTAAGAAGTAGCTAGCAACGTAAAATTAGATGTGTAGGTTTGGAACCGTTTTAATAGTGATTCAGAGCAATATCTGTGGAATTTTTAAAGATATGAACTTAAAACCTAAGGGTATATGCAGTAAGATATTTTCCTGATGTCAAATGGTATCCGTAACATTTTGTGGAAAGCGATTTGAACCTGATCATAAACTCTCACATAACGGTAATGCATTTTTGTTATAAATTGCGATTTAAAAAACATCAAATTGTTTAAGAACCCGAGCTCTAGAGTGTTATGGAAATTTCTAGCAGTATGGAGAGATAAGTAAAGAACTATCTAGAGCTTTCCGGATCTTTTTAAAACTTTCTAGAACTTTGGAGATTAGAGTAGAATTCTCTAGAACTTTCCGGATTTTTTTTTGGAACTTCCTAAAAAGCTCTAGAATGTTAAAGAAGATTGCAGATAAGTTAAGAACTATCTAGATCTTTCCGATTTTTAAGAACTTCTAGAAAGCTATCGCTAGAATGTTATCGAAATTTTTAGAAAGTTGTGAAGAAAGCTCTAGAATGTTATTGAAATTTCTAGATATTTGGAGATAAGTATAGAACTAACTAAATATAATTTTCCTGGTTTTTGTAGAGCTTTTTAGATAGCTGTAGAATGTTATAAAAATTTCTTAAAGTTAAGAGATAAGTATAGAACTATCAATAACTTTCCGGATTTTTATACACTTGAAAAGTGTATATTAATTTTGCCCAGAAGTTTGTAACGCATAGAAATATTCATTTCCGACCACATAAACTATATTTATTCTTGATCAGTACGACGAGCCGAGTTCAATTCCGTCTTTCCATCGTACTCTGTCGTCTCGCGAACTATCCCTCGTTTTAAAGTATCGAGCTAAATTTTGCCAGTCTTTGCCTTCGCCGGCCGGGCTATATTATAGCTGCCATAACGTCGGTCTAAGAACTATTCTTGGAAAATTTTTTGTTTTCTTTTTGCGTCACTAATCTTGGTATATGTTAGTTTTATATGCTTTCACATAATACAAGAAAAATTGATCAAAATCGGATCACTATAGCATTTAGCTGCCATATAAAGGATCGGTCAAAAACTATATCTAGTTTGAAAAACTTTTTTGTTTTCTATCGTAGCTTCTTGGTATATGTTAGTTTTTTATGCTTTCATATAATACAGGAAAAATTTATCAAGATCGGATGACTATATTATATAGCTCCCATATAAACGGTCGGTCAAAAAACTAGTTCTAGTGAGAAAAACTTTTTTGTTTTCTATTGTAGCGTCCCCAATCTTGGAATATATTAGTATTATATGCTTTCACATAATTTAAAAAAAATTTATCAAAATCGGATGACTATAGCATATAGCTGCCATAGGACCGATCGGTCGGAAAATGTGTTTTACTAAGAAAAGTTTTTTTTATGGTATCAAATTTTTATTATCAATGATTTAAAAATTTTAAATATCTGATATCTATATCCTATATATATTTTATCGGTTAAATCAGTTAGAGTTAAGTTTTTCAAGTGTATTAAAACTTCGGCACAGTCGAAGTTAGCTTTTCCTTCTCGTTTTTAAGAACTTTCTAGAAAACTCTAGAATGATAACGAAATTTCTAAAAAATTGGGAACAAAAACTTTCCGTATTTTTGGATAACTTTCTAGAAAGCTCTAGATGTGAACAATTTATTGAGTATGTAGGCTGAACTACGCATGTAAAAAGTCAAGCTTTGTCGAAACTGATATGAAATATAGAAAATATTTTAGAACTATGTCAAAGAAAAAATGGAAAAAATTTTTTGGAGCCCAAGCAACTCCGGGTGTATAGCTAGTAAATAATTTAGTTTGATATCCTGTTTGTTGTACTATCAAGAACTTTCCTGATTTTTGTATTACTTTCTATAAAGCTATAGAAATTTCTAGATATTTGGAGATAAGTATAGAACTTTTCCGATTTTAGTAGAACATTCTGAAAATTAATTGGGTTATGTAGGCTGAACAACGCCTTGCAAAAAGTCAAGCGTTGTTGAAACTGATGAAATATGGAAAATATTTTAGAACTTTGTCAAAGAAAAAATTAATAAATTTTGTAGAGCCCGAGCAACGCCGGGCATATAGCTAGTTTAAATACAAAGTTCGGTTATTTTTAAGACACACTGTGTATGCTTCGCGTTTAAAAGATAGACTTTTCTTGGTTGTTCCGTGAGATCTTAACATCTCATTTTTATTAAAAAATAAAATAAGATCCTTTTTTTTCCATTTATTTATTTTGACACTCGCTTAAATATAATTTGTTTAAACAAGTTTACTTTTGTATCTTAAATTTAAGTGTAATCCTCCCTAACCCACCTTTTCTTACGCAGTACCACGAGGATTTAGACCGTACCAAGTATTGCGCCCAAAGTAGTTTGGTTCGGTGGTCTTATTTGTTCAGCATATACGTACGGGTCGATCTTTTTAACGATTAATCAAGAAAATCCCGCCCTAAAGTGGATCGCAGTTGCCTTATATATACTCCTTCTCTATCCCATCATATGACCCGAAAATAAAATATATACTCATTGGGTCACTCCTAATTCTCTTTCTAGTTTTTTCAAATTTTCTTGTTAATTATTTTTGTTTCCTTATTCTAGTATCACGAGGAGCACGATCGTGGCAAATATTGCACTAAAAGTATGGTAACACGCTGGTCGTATGCATTCGCCGATTACATGTGCGGTGATATGGCCATTACTGTTCGTCCCGGCAAACATGTACCGCCCAACTTGAAGCCCAATTTCAAAGTAATTCCGGCGGTGAGCGAAAGCTGTGATACTTCAGTTGCTTCATATTACTCACTGCCGGCTGCGCGCGATATCAAAAAGGAGAATGGAACAGCAACAGGAGGAGCATCAAAGAGAACTACCTCGCCAGCTGGCAGCCGCCAGTCTGGCAGGTCGGCCAAATCGGTTGCTTCGTATGTGCCAACTGATCACACGGCATTTGCTAGCGATTTGAGTGCTCAAGAGGATTTCCCCAGTTTGGATGGTCGTCGTAGCAAGCCTCGACGCCCGCCTGTTGCTGCTGCTCCTGTACCTATTCAAAAGCCACAGAGGAATGTGGTTCCCGAGCACATGATGAGTGCCTGGAATACTACAAACAATTCGTTTTCGTTAGAGGACTTTACTGACGAGTTTAGCCTGAATGCGAGTGGCAATAGGAGTCGCAAATCTGGTGCACGCCTCTAAGCCAGACGTTTTTTCATCTTTTCTCTGCTATTAAACTTTAGTTTCATTCGGCTGACAAATGCCAAATGCCTTAAGACACCTTTTTTTTAAAGCTTAACTAAATTGAAGAGTAGCCTTATATGCGAAGAAACCGGCGATTTATGTTTATGATTTGATTTTTACATTTCACACTTTCAATAAATATGCCCAGAGCACAAGCGGGTTAATTATAAGTTTTGGTTTTTATTTGGAAGAATGAAAACGGCGAAATTTGAGCAGCTTTTGTCAAGAAGAGCAAGGCGAAAAAATTGCGACAGAAGGAGGCTCTGACCTACTTCTTTGAACGCTAACCAGCGACTGATTTTTTATGTGAATGTGTTCGTACGTCAGGCGGTATGGGAAGGAGGCTCTGACCTACTCTTTGAACGCTAACCAGCGACTGATTTTTATACTCTGTACCCAAGGTATAAAGAGTATATTGGGTTTTGTGCAAATGTATGTAACAGCATAAAGGAATCATCTCCGACCCTATAAAGTATATATATTCTTGATCAGCATCAACAGCCGAGTCGATATAGACATGTCCGTCTGTCCGTCCGTCTATCCGTATGAACGCTGAGATCTCAGAGATGGTAAGAGATAGAGGTTTGAGGTGTATGGAACATATATTTCTTTTACTTGCAGGCAGATCAAGTTTAGTTTTTTTTTTGCCACGCCCCCCTGCCTCCCCCGCAAATCGAAAAAAAACCGTATATCTTCTACAATTTTGGAGTTAGGTTGTTTGAACCTTCTAGACATATATTCTACTCATAATTTCTTATCGAGCCCCTATACATCGTTTTCCGATCAGATGAACGATAGTAGAGTTGCCACCCCCGCAATTTGAAAAACACCGCAAATATCCCGCAATTTTAGAGTTAGGTGTTTCGAACCTTCTAGGCATATATTCTACTCATCATTACTTATCGAACCGCAATACATTGTTTTCCGATCAGATGAACGATGGTAGAGTTGCCACCCCACAATTTGAAAAAATCGAATATCTTCCACAATCTTAAAGACAGATTGTTTGAACCTTTTAGGCATATATTTTAATCATCATTACTTATCGATCCACCATACACCGTTTCCAGATCAGATGAACGATATTCGAGTTATAAGCAAATCAAATAAGTACACTGGGCAGCACTTGCGCAGTTTGTGTGACCCCACACTTTAAAGTTATTAGTTATATACAAACAGGTACAGAGTATATTACAGTTGGGCTTGACCGACTTTCTTACTTGTTTTATGTGAATGTGTTCGTACGTCAGGCGGTATGGGAAGGAGGCTCTGACCTGTGAACGCTGACCAGCGACTGGTTTTTTATGAGAATGTGTTCGTACGTCAGGCGGTATGGGGGACAAACTATGATTTATAGCTGTTGCTTAATGGATAATGTGAAGAAGTGGAAGCTTAGAGATCGCCGCACCAGTAATAATTCCATGGTTGAAATAAGCTTTGCCTTGTCATACCCTTGCAGAGGGTATATTAAAATTGTCACGATGTTTGTAACGCATAGCAGGAAGCATTTCCGACCACATATTATATATATATTCTTGATCAGCATGACGAGCTGAGTTCATTTCCGTTTGTCCGTCTGTCCGTCTGTTTCTATGCTATCTCCTCCCTCAGTTTTAAAGCTATCTTGAACAAACTTAGCAAAATGCCTTTAAATCAGGGACCGTAAGTGTTATAACTTTTTGGATAAAAATTTTGAAATAACAATTATTTTCTAATTTTTAAATAAAAATTTAAAAATAATCGTTATTCTATGATTTTTAAAAAAAAACAGTTAAATGGTAATTTTTAAATAAAAATTTTTGAATAACAGTTAAAACTAATTTTTATTATAAAAATTTAAATTAATTTTTATTTTGTAATTTTTATAATAAAAAATTACTTTTTTAATTGTTATGAAAAAATTTTTATTATGAAAAATTTTTATAAAATTACTAATCTAGTAGGTTTAGGTAAATCTTGTTTCCTTCTATCAAAGACAATCTATGATTTACAAACGCCTACTAGATAAGTAATTTTTTAAAAAATTTTTATAATAAAATTTTTCATAACAATTAAAAAGTAATTTTTATTATAAAAATTAATTTAAATTTTATAATAAAAATTAGTTTTAACTGTTATTCAAAAATTTTTATATAAAAATTACCATTTAACAGTTAAAACAAAATTTTTATTAAAAAATTATAATATAACAATTTCAAAATTTTTATGTGATAAAAATTGCAAATAAAAATTTATCCCATTTAATGACTCGCCATTAAAAATTATGAAGATTCGTGTATTCCATTTTATCAGGGGATCCATATTTCGTGGTAATTTTTTTCACTTCCATAACTGCTTTAAATACAAATACGCTGCACATTTGTCGGAATCGGCCGGATCGGATGACTATATCATATAGCTGCCATAGGATCGATCGGTCCAAAAACTAGTTCTAGTAGGAAAAACTTTTTTGTTTTCCATCGTAGCGTCACCAATCGTAGTATATATTAATTTTATATGATTCCACACAATTCTGGAAAAATTTATTAAAATCGGATGACTATAGCATATAGCTGACATATAAACGGTCGGTCCAAAAACTAGTTCTAGTGAGAAAAACTTTTTTGTTTTCCATCGTAGCATCACCAATCGTGGTATATATTAGTTTTATGTACTTCCACACAATTCTGGAAAAATTTATCGGTATCGATGATTATAGCATATAGCTGTCATAGGAACGATCGGTCTAAAAACTAATTCTAGTGAGAACAATTTTTTTTATCAATGGTAGCGCCTTTCAAAAACTGCAGGCGATTTAAAACATCGGCGTTGCCGATTTTAGCCTTCTATTTTTTTTTAAAGGAATATTTTTCGACAAAACACAAGCTTCAGCTCCTGGATTTTAACCCTGAATGGACAAATCACAGCTGTCCCAATTCAAATACATCCAAAATGGTAACACCTTCTCACCATATTCAAAACAAAATTGAAAATAACTTATAAATGTACATTATCGACGTCTCTTAAGGTAAGTTCACACGCACAAATTAATTTACGCAAACTGTCATCTCGGAGTTTGTATGATTTGTGTCCGAATTTGTCTGGGTGTTCACACACACGACAAATTAATATGCAAACGAATTTGTCGGAACTTCGAAAGTTTGTAATGAATTTGGCTTAGTGTTCACACTCGCAAATTTGGGTTGTGACAAATTCGGGTTTCCCACAAACCATGTGGTTTGCCGATACGAGCTGTCAGTTTATCGACTATGTGCGATATATATACGGGTGTATCGAAATAACTAATGGCTTAATAAGTAAACAAAAACTGACATGGACAAAAATAGAACCAAAAAAGAATTATTAATTATTTGCCTTGGAGCTGCTTCGTTGCATGGCCTTTATTCTTTTAACAAAAATAAAAGGCGCAACTTAACACGCAGTGAATGGGTGAGTCCATGGCTAAAGCGACGTGAAACCGAAGGATTCTGTGTGAAACTTATGAAAGAGTTGGAACTGGAAAGTCCACATTTATATAAAAATTTTGTTCGTATGAGAGCAGTCGACTTTGAATATTTGGTAAGTGATATGTTGGTTAATAAATTATTATAATATCTTATTACTTTCATGTATTGCAGTTAAGTCTTGTTGGGCCAATCATTGCCAAAAAGGACACGCCAATGCGCCTCGATCCCTGCAGCAAGTCGACTGATGGTAACTTTACGTTATTTAGCTACCGGAGAAAGTTTTCGCTCCCTACAGTTTGTATTCCGCATACCTTTTAATACCATCAGTATTATTGTTCCGGAGGTATGCACTGCCATATGTCAGGTGTTGAAAACTGATTTTATGAAGGTAGGAAAATCAAAAAGAAAAATCTATATTTGTGCTTATATCTAATTTATTTTAAGGTTCCTTCAACTGAACTTGAATGGCGGTCCAATGCCAACGACTTTTTGTCGCTGTGGAACTTTCCTAACTGTATTGGAGCTATCGACGGCAAACATGTCGTTATGAATGCTCCTCCGAATTCCGGAAGTGTATTTTTCAACTATAAAGGTAATAATACTCATTTTTACTTTTTATAAGAAATAAAAATTATTTATTATCTTTCAAGGCACTCACAGCATCGTTTTAATGGGCGTAGCAGATGCCCACTATAAATTTATTTATATTGATGTGGGATGTAACGGTCGTGTTTCAGATGGAGGAGTGTTTCGCCGCACTTCTTTGTACAGCAGTTTAGCTACAGGCAGTCTCAACTTGCCCCCAGATACACCTCTACCGCTACGTCAGCTTGCTGTTCCATATCTAATGGTTGGCGACGACGCATTTGCTTTGAACAGGACTTTGCTCAAACCATTTGCTCATAGAAATTTATCTGGCGTGGAGCGCGTATTTAATTACCGTCTTTCCCGAGCTCGACGAGTAATAGAAAATGCCTTTGGTATTCTCTCTGCTCGGTTCCGTGTATTGCGTAAACCTATAGCACTGAATCCGGAAAAGACACGAACAGTTACGGCAGCCTGTTGTGCTCTTCACAATTTCTTAATTGATAGAAATTCAAACTATATCAGCGCAAATATGGTTGATCGCGAAGCCACAGATGGAACATTTATCCCAGGAGAATGGAGAAACTCGGAAGGCAATAATCTTTTAGATTTAAGTGCCTACCGTTCATACTTGGCAATCGAGCCAAAAGAAATAAGGCAAGAGTTTGCAGAATATTTTATAAGAGAAGGCGAGCTGTCCTTTCAATACAGCAGAATTTAAATTAGAAAAATAAATATTAAAGAAACTAATTTATTACTTTTGGCTAATCTATTTTTTTTGTTCTTTAAGGGGGTCTTCTACCTTTGAAATTTTTTTTTCGATTTTTTTGTTTTACCTTTTTATTATAGCTTGGACATTCCCCTTTCAGCCCCATTAAAACATTTTCAAATATTCGAAATAGTTTAGCAGATATATCCATTTTAGTGGAGCAATGTTCTTGCCAAAGCTTTTCAAAAAGTTATCGGCCTGCCAATTAAGGTCTCCAAAAAAAAGATTCAGAGGTGGTAGCCATGATTCCGGGACTCCAGGTTATCGGAATTGAAAACGGTAAATGAGGTTATGATCAGAATAGATCTTATTCCGTTCCTCAATCATAATTTTTAATATTTTTTTTGAAAAATTGGTGGCATTTAAAAAAAAATTTCGAATTTTAAAGTTTTTTTTTGAGTTTAGTGTAAAAAAAATAGTAAAACAATGTTTTTGCTCATGATTGAGGTACTAGCCAGAATTACAGCAATTCTGCGTCGATTGCAACATGGCTGATCATAATCGGTTCAGTAGAACTTTCCCAATCATGGCTACCAGGTCAAAAAACGTGGTTTAGAGAAAAACGCGCTTAAAAATTTGAGCAACGTTGAAAAGACTCACGTTAGCAAGAACAATGCAATGAAAGAGTTTTAAAAAATAATTTTCTCATGATGTTGATCGCGCTGTATAAGAAAGAAACGTATCCAATTAAATTTTGTCTTAAACTTTGCAAGGAATAAAAAATGAGTTTTAGAGCAGTATTAAACATGTAATTATGCCAAGTCGTTTAGGATTTGTCGGTCCGTCCATCTGTCCATTTCTATGCAAATTAGCCCCTCACGCTGTTTACATCAAGATCGGATGACTATATTTTGCAGCTGCCACGAGATCGATTAGATCATTCCACAATTCTGTATAACAATAAGTACAACTGTAAACCAAAGCGCATTAGGGTTCATTATGATTTAATATTCTTAAAAAATAAGGCAACGATTTTGCATCAGTCTAATGGCTGGAAAATTTTAAGGTGTGTGTCACTTATGGCGACTGGAAAACGTTCAATTATGTTATGTGTGTCTATATTACTAAATAAAGTAAATTCATAATATTTTTTCTTATATTAGCAGCGTCTTCTTTTGACATTTGCTTCAGCTCCATTTGTAAATAGTTACAAAATGATGAATTGACATCGTCATCGTCAATGCGACTAATAGCTGCAACTGCACCTTCATGGTGTCCAATATGGCACTAGCTGTAGTCGAAGCCTCCTGGTCCATGTGCCCACGTGCCTTTCGCCTTTCGGGTAAAGTTTCAAAGTTTTCTAAATTATTATGGTCCTCCAGATTTGAAATTGTATCCTGGCATTGAGACCCCTCTGCGATGCCAACAAAATTCATAACGCCAAAATAACGCCACACCGGCATCTTTTCCATTCCTTGTCCGGATTTCCTTTTTTTTAGCCGCATTTGTTCTGTACTGGATACGGAGATTCGACCACTTTCCCCTCAACTCCGCTTCCTCAAATTGGCCTTCAAAAGCCAAAGAAAATATCTGCCCAATCGTTTGCTTATACATTTTTATTTGAGTAGTTGGCACCCGCGATTCCAAATGGCAGGGCGTTTTTTCCACAAGCGAAATTAATTTCAAGGTGTCCTCCTCGCTTAGAGTTCGACCACTCGTGGCCGACTACGTGATTTCTTAGCCGGAGGCTCTTCAATCGTCAATTCAAAATCATATTCGGACATCTAAACAACAAAATGCACTAAGTTAAAATCAAATAGGCCCATTTTATTTATACACTTACAATGCAAAAAACTGTAACAGCAGAGACAAATTCTCCGGCACTGACACTTTGGCGATGGCAATACTAACGTCATTCGACACCAGTGCGATAATTTTTTGTGTAGGGCTGCATGCATATAACCATGTTGCGCTGTTGATATATAATTAATCAACATTATTGTACTTTAAAAGCTATTTTTAACTAATTATGTTAATTTTATCCAAATGAAATATCAAAATTGATTTAAAATCTCTTTGACAGCTAAATCACAAAACATAGCAACTCAAATTTGTCACAGTTTGTTCTAGCATTTGACTTGCAAGAACAAACTCGGCAAATGCGATAACAGTTTGCCGGCGAGTGTTCACACTGTGTTCACACAGCAAGCAAATTTTTCGAAAACTTCACCCTACAAACTCAGCAAACCATTTTCCACAAGCGTTTGCCTGCAAATAAATATGGCGTTCACACAGAAAACAAACAAATTTGAGCAAATTTCTGTCATTTTTGACAAATTAATATGTGCGTGTGAACTTAGCTTAACCCTTATCTTTTTAATTTGTCAATACTGTCTGCGTCAAAAACTGGAAAAAAGAAGAGAAAAGAACTACAAAATGAAACATTTATAAGTTTTTGTACCTATTCAAGTGAATGTTTAGATTTTGTATACAGTAGTGTTTGGAATAAAGTGTACATCCGAATTTTTTTCAGTCAGTGGAAAATGCAACAAAGTTGTACTCGGATATAAATGAATCCAATCTAGCTTTCATGCCAGCTCCGGGGGGTTCTCTGAACTTAAATCTTGATTCGGAATTCGCAAGATAATATTCGTAATAAACAGGGAATAATATCGTAACGAGAACCGGAACATTAGGAAACTCAGGGAATAATACCGGAACCGTTATCAGAAATATCCCGTTTAAATCCAAGTACCGGTTTCCGAAACGGGAACCGATATTAAATATTATTTGAGAACCGAAAACCGTTAACCGGTATTATAGGAACCGAAAACAGAAAAACCATAACAGAACGCTAATACCGTCACTATTTTGGTTAATTATTTATTGGATTGATTTATGATTGTCAAAATAGCAATATATACACTCGGAAAAAAAGCCTTACATTTTAGAAATTCGCCCTTAAAGAATAACCAGAATTAAATTCTCTCTTTAAGATATATAAGATATAGAAAAAGTTTATAAAAAGCGGAACAACTTTTCGTTGGTTAATAAAAAACCTTCTTATTAAATGAAAAGAATGTAAGGGCCGATTGCTTATCTTATAAATAGCTGCTATGTGTCAGATAAACATCAATTTAACTGTACTTTTTGTTAGTTTGAAAAAGGTGCGCGTGACGGAATTCAAACGTTTCACGGTGTATCACGACGTTTCACGACACGTTCCTGAGAAAACACAGACTTTCGTGCGTGTGCATCCGTGATCCGTGCGTGATTCGTGCGTGTTTAAAATATACCTCGTGAATAGAAGTCAGCTGCTTGCAGCTGATAGAATTAGGGTCTCTCCTTGCACAAATTCGTGGGTGGTTGATCGTGCGTGTTCATTCGTGACAACGCCTTTAATCGTGCGTGACGCAAAACCGTTAAAAAATTGCGTGCGTGAATCGTGCGTCAAGAGATTTTAATTTCGTGAATCGTGCGTTACGTGTAGAAAAATCTCTTACGCGCACCTCTAGTTTATATGACAGATATTGCTACGTAAGAGATGAGAAATAGGCCCTAAGTCTTAAAATATCCTCCCTTAAAAATAGAAATTTAAAAAAAATGATAATAAAAATTTAAGAAATAAAGTTTCTGGACTTTAACCAAACTTCGCATCTTAAAAAAATCTGTTTTTAATATTTATAAACATTTTATGTAAAGAAAAACTAAGGCAGATTTTTTGTTCTAACTGTTTTTGTGTTTTTTTGAGTATTTGAGTATTTTACCAGCGTATTATGAGGTAAATTGGACCGTAGTCTTATAGTCTGGGTTCAAATTTATTCAAATCGCTAAAGATCTCTATTTTGTCGGAGATTTGGCAGATTTTGGAGCGGATTTTTTCGAACCATTATTAAGAAATGTATGTCTGCTGATGCGAGTTTGTCTGGGCGTCAGAGGAATAAAGAATTCCTTAATTTAAGGTTGTTTTTTTTCTGAGTGTAGGGCTTGCGAAATTGTTCGTCCAAAATTAAAAAGACTAAAAATCGGTGTATTTTAAATACCTTTTATGTGGCACATTCTTAGAGCACAAATTTTTCTATTACATCCATTTATTTTTTGGATATCTTGAAACAATTAATATTTTTGAATATTAAAAAACGATACTTGTACCGGTATAACGAAATAAAAATCTGAGTACCGTATCGGAACCGAAAACCAAAATAAACTGAAAATCAAAATAGAACCTTTAACCGAAATTCTCATTTAGGTATGTACCGGAACCGATATTCATTTCGGGATTAATCCTGGTATTAAGTAATTAAACCATTTAAGTATAATAGTGAACTCTTGCATACATACACAAATATGTTTCCATTTTGAACAAGCTGTGAACAAGCGTTGCACAAACTAGTTCACTATATTCAGAGACTACTGTATTTCTACAATATATACCCGTTTAAATTATTAGATTAATATGTATGCTTGTGTATGTTTGCATGTTTGTCATTTGTTTTCTTATCTAACGCACATTTCCATCGCAGTTCTATTTATAGCTCACTGGCACCAACTGAGTCATTTGCTCAGTGGCCGCCACATGTCAGGATGGCCGAGCGGTCTAAGGCGCCAGACTCAAGAGCTGTGAAACTCTTACCCTTCATAGAAGGGTGTGAAATTGATCGTTCTGGTCCTCTCTGAGGGCGTGGGTTCAAATCCCACTTCTGACAAAAATTTTTTTAATTTTTTATACACTTGAAAAGTGTATATTAATTTTGCCCAGAAGTTTGTAACGCATAGAAATATTCATTTCCGACCCCACAAACTATATATATTCTTGATCAGGACGACGAGCTGAGTTCATTTCCGCTTGTCCGTCCGTCCGTCTGTCCGTCTGTCTGTCTGTCCGTCTGTCCGTCTGTCTGTCTGTCTGTCTGTTTCTACGCGAACTAGTCTCTCAGTTTTAAAGCTATCGAGCTGAAATTTTGCACAGAGTCTTCTTTTTACTGCACGCAACTAATATGTCGGAACCGGCCGGATCGGATGACTATATCATATAGCTGCCATAGAACGATCGGTCTAAGAACTACTTCTGGTGAGAAAAACTTTTTTGTTTTCCATCGTAGCGTCAAACTTGGTATGTGTTAGTTTTATATGCTTCTACATGATTCTAGAAAATGTATCAAAAAATCG
This sequence comes from Lordiphosa mommai, assembly GCA_018904225.1. Taxonomy (NCBI): domain Eukaryota; kingdom Metazoa; phylum Arthropoda; class Insecta; order Diptera; family Drosophilidae; genus Lordiphosa; species Lordiphosa mommai. The sequence continues at coordinate 163,392 of JAEIFT010000567.1, forward strand.
GATCACTATAGCATATAGCTGCCATAGGACCGATCGGTCGAAAAATAAGTCTATGTGAGAAAAACTTTTTTGATTTCCATCGTAGCGTCTCCAATCGCAGTATATATTTGTTTTATATGCTTTCACATAATTTTGAAAAAATTTATCAAAATCGGATGACTATAGCATATAGCTGCCATAGGACCGACCGGTCGGAAAATGTGTTTTACTAAGAAATGTTTTTTTTATGGTATCAAATTTTTATTATCAATGATTTAAAAATTTTAAATATCTGATATCTATATTCTATATATATTTTACCGGTTAAATCAGTAGGAGTAAAGTTTTTCAAGTGTATTAAAACTTCGGCACAGTCGAAGTTAGCTTTGCCTTCTCGTTTTTTTATCAAACTAAATAGTACCTTAAATATGTTTTGTTTATCTGGCGAAAAATTCAGTTGAATTAATTAGAATTAGAATTTCAAATACCTAATATTTATATGCGATATATCTTTCAAACAAATTTGAATGGCGGAGTTTTAAATACCAAGACGAGATTCCAAATTTTTAGTTGGGTTTAACGTGAAAAAATTAATGATGTATGTCTTAGGTATAAGGAATACATTTAATTCCAATTAAATTTTTGAATAATATAAGATCCATCTGGCACAACTCTTAATGAAACCAGTAATTTATGTACCTTATGTCTCAAAATCATAAATTATATAATTAAGTTGACAATTTCAAAGCAAAAGATAATGAAATCAGAAAATCAAAATCAGTTTCTGCCCTAATCCAACGGTTGCAAACATATCTCAGATCTCATTTTCTGAAACTTCGGTTTGACCTATATATCTGGATATATAGTTAATAAGGGGCCAAATCCTTATGGCCAAAGTGTGCTGAGTGAAACGCCAGCAACCACTCTAATCTAACCTATCCCAACATAGATTAAGTTAGGCATTAGGGCTGCAAACCCAGATTTACCAATGGTTAAGGTTCAGAAATTTATGGTTCAAGGTTTTTGTGATAAGGTTTTGGTTCGAACCTTCGTTCGTCCCAAATTTGTAAAGAAGAGTAATTAATTTGTTCAAAATATAAAAAAAAAGTGAAGTCAAAGCTAACTTCGACTGTGCCGAAGTTTTAATACACTTGAAAAACTTAACTCTAACTGATATAACCGGTAAAATATATATATATCAGATATTTAAAATTTTTAAATCATTGATAATCAAAATTTGATAACATAAAAAAAACCTTAGTAAAACACATTTTCCGACCGATCGGTGTTATGGCAGCTATATCCTAAAGTCATCCGATTTTGATAAATTTTTTTCAAAATTATGTGACAGCATATAAAACTAATATATACCAAGATTGGAACAAAAAAGATAGAAAACAAAAAAGTTTTTCTCACAAGAACTAGTTTTTTGTCCGACCGTTTTTATGGCAGCTTAGCATATAGTGATCCGATGTTGATACATTTTTCCAGAATTATGTGGAAGCATATAAAACTAATATATAACAAGACTAGCATATAACCCGGCGCGCTTCGCCACCATCAGTATAGCCGCCAAAATAATGAAAAAAACGTTGGCAATGATACCACCCCCGCCCCCATTTTCCGACCATCAGAAATGAGAAAATTATTTTCCACCTACTTGGCCCGTTAAGCGTACAAACGCTAAAACCACCCCGTCACCCATTATCCGACCTTGAGGGTGAGTAAGCGCAAAGCTAAAAACTTTATCCTATTTAATTGGCCCATAGAGCTTTCAAACCAAATTTAATACATATCGGCTAAAACCCACCCCGCACCCATAATCCGACCATTGCAGTGAACTTCTCGAAATAAAAAACAAGTGTTTCCATTTATTCTGACCCTAGATCTTACAAAACGAATTTTATTCAGATCGGCTCACAAATAGCCATTGTCACTGAACCGAAATACGCCCACCATTATTCTTGCCTCAGGCAGAAATTCTACCACCGAGAAATCAAATGTATAATTATTTTCTATAATGTTCACAAACCGATTTTGAAGCCAATCGGATTAAAATAGGTTTTACCATATAGAATTTTCCGACTTTTCGTGCGGATTTTCCAACATTGAAAATCTCAAGTCCAATTATTTTGCATACTATCCTTACAAACCGAGTTTGAAGTCAATCAGATGAAAAATAGAGTTTTCCATATAGAATTTTCCGGCCATTTTCCTTGTGGGTGGATTTTCCACCAACAAAAAATCACATGCCTAATTATTTAGCAACTACCCTTACAAAACCGAGTTTGAAGCCAAACGGATGAAAAATAGATTTTTCCATATAGAATTTTCCGGGAAT
>JAEIFT010000568.1:0-165581 GCA_018904225.1 Lordiphosa mommai
TTTGAGAAATCCTAATTAAGGCCCCCTAGAAATTTTAAGAATTTGATCACTTTTTACAACTCTTTCTAAAACTGTTAGGCAGCACGCATATTCATATGTTCATACACAATGCATTGATATTTACACACAATTTTGATTTGTTCTCAGAGCTAAACTTTACAATGCCTTAATGATTTACATGCCATTTGGAAAATTGTGCACATCCGTCCAAAAATTAAACTCTTAAAGTTCAAAACGTTGACGTTCTGCTTATTAAAACTTTAAACAATGGGAAAAAGCAATTAAAATTGTGGCACAGCCAAACAAAATGATAAACTTTATATGGATGGATACATGCAATACATAAATGTGCACAACTACACACACATATATGTATGTATATACATGACAGCATAAGCCTTTAAGCGTTTTGCATTCAAGTACCTGCACTTAATGTGTGTGTGTGTGTGTGAGTGAGCGAGTGCACAATTACATTTCTGGCAAAACATCATTAGAACGGCATATAACTAGGGAACGGCCTAGCCTGGCTTTTAGCCGCTCTAAAAAAGAGAGGAACACAAAAAGTTGGCCAGGAATATGAGTTGGCAACAGCAGCAGCAGCCGCACCAGCACCAGCGAGTGCTCTACTTTTCAAACTTCAATAGCTCGTGACATTGTTTGTGTGAGTCGTCGTATACATATTTACTCATATATATACAGAACTTGGAACAAAAAAGCCTGCTACTGACAGAGGCTGAAAAGAAAAGTGCCGCCTAAAGCTGTAAAGTCATGGTGGAGAGTGGGGAGTGGGGGGGGAGGCACACCGCACAGAAGAAGTAAAAGAACCAGCCTCTGGTTGGTCTAATGAGAAAGTTCACAGCTGAGAAAAAAAGTAGCTTAAGTTGTAAGACTCAATGAACTAATGAATAAACGAAAGTTTGTAATTTACTCAATGGATTTATAATTCTGTTTGTAGAGTTTAGGAAAAAACGAGAAGGCAAAGCTAACTTCGACTGTGCCGAAGTTTAATGAAAAAGTTTACTCCAACTGATTTAACCGGTAAAAAATATATAGAATATAGATATCAAATATTTTAAACTTTTTTAATATTTAATAATAAAATTTTTGATACCATAAAAAAAACTTTTCTTAGTAAAACACATTTTCCGACCGACCGGTTCTATGGCAGCTATATGCTATAGTCATCCGATTTTGATAAATTTTTTCGAACTTATGTGAAAAAATATAAAACTGATATATACCAAGATTGGAGACGCTACGATGGAAAACAAAAAAGTTTTTCTCACTAGAAGTAGTTTTTTGACCGACCGTTTATATGGCAGCTATATGCTATAGTCATCCGATTTTGATAAATTTTTTTCAAAATTATGTGAAAGCATATAAAACTGATATATACCAAGATTGGAGACGCTACGATGGAAAACAAAAAAGTTTTTCTCACTAGATGTAGTTTTTTCGACCGTTTATATGGCAGCTATATGTTTAGTCATCCGATTTTGATAAATTTTTCCCGAATTATGTGAAACTAAAAACCAAGATTGGTGACGCTGCGATGGAAAACAAAAAAAGTTTTTCTCACTGAGACTTATTTTTCGACCGATCGTTCCTATGGCAGCTATAAGATATAGTCCTCCGATCCGGCCGGTTCCGACATATTAGTTGCGTGCAGTAAAAAGAAGACTTTGTGCAAAATTTCAGCTCGATAGCTTTAAAACTGAGGGACTAGTTAGCGTAGAAACAGACAGACGACAGACGACAGACGGACAACGGACAGACAAGACGGAAGACGGACGGACGGACAAGCGGAAATGAACTCAGCTCGTCGTCCTGATCAAGAATATATATAGTTTATGGGGTCGGAAATGAATATTTCTATGCGTTACAAACTTCTGGGCAAAATTAATATACACTTTTCAAGTGTATAAAAAGTACAGAGAATGATTATTTTATTCGCATTCAAATATCACGTATGCCTATTGTAAATGTTAACACTCACCTTACCAGTTTTTACCCATCCATTAATTTTCCACGCCTGTTTCACATGTTAATTTGTTAGGCACGGGGGGCGAACGAAAATGCAACATAGTTCATGACTATTTTCTAGCTTATTTTACCATTTCTGGGGAATTTTTTTTTTTGTAACAATTCGTGACACTTTCTTTGGCACTTAAAACAATTAAGAATTTCAATTAATTTAGAAATTTTTTTTATATTTTCTTTACTTGCAGTTGGAGAGCGTCGAAAGAAACAGCCACAAAATTTCGAAAACATCGAAAATGGTCTTTGATTGCGGAGTTTGGTGTGCAAAGTATTTGCTTTGCATATTTAATTTTATATTTTTTGTAAGTATTATAAAAATATTTTTTAAGCATAAAAAATTGCTGCAATTTAAGCGCCTGAGAGGCGCGTCGAACGTTGCAGTCAATCAAGCAAATCTCTGCGCAAGCGCAGTTTTTCCACATTTTCAGTTGGTTGTTGGTTCATTGACTTCATCAACATCATTATCATCAAATGCAATCAACAACAACAACAACAACATGAGCATTATAACAATCATCATGCTGAGTTTTGCATGCTTAGTTATTTAGAGGGTCGTTCATTCGTTTTGTTGTGTCTTTTTTTTTTTCAGGTGCTAGGCACAATTATATTCGGTGTGGGACTATGGCTGGCCGTGGACAAGCACTCGCTGATAGCTCTGCTCAAGCTGGTCGAGAGCGAGCGCATTGAGGTAAGTGTCCAGTTAGAGTGAAAGTGTCAAAAAAAAAAAAATAGAAACATCCCTCAAGTCGCGTATACGTAATTTTCCACCCCTTCAAAGCAACTGGTTTTCCTCACGTGCAAGTGCACGAGTAATTGTTGACATTAACCGTGCAATAAAATGGGTCAATATCTAATTATAAAACATACTCAGGGCTGTTTCCTATAAATAATAATATCTACCACTGAACCAAGATAAAACTGCACGATTGCACAGAACTCAGAACAAGAGGGTAGTTTTTTTTTTGGATTCATTTTGGGGAATTGTGATACTGACCCAAAAAGAAATGTTCGGTATTCTATAAAAGTAAAAACTTAGCAAGTGTGTTAAGGGGGTCTTCTACCTTTGAAATTTTTTTTTTTAATTTTTTTGTTTTGTTCCCCTTTAAACCATTTTTAAATATTTGAAATAGTTTAGCAGATATATCCATTTTAGTGAAGGAATGTTCTTGCTAACGTGAGTATTTTTAACGTTGCTCAAAACTTTAACCGCGTTTTTCTCGAAACCACGTTGGTAGCCATGATTGGGCCAGTTCTACTAAACCGATATTGATCAGCCATGTTGCAATCGACGCAGAATTGATGTAATTTTGGCCCGTACCTCAATCATAAGAAAAAACATTTTTTTACAATTTGTTTTACACTAAACTCCAAAAAAACGAGAAGGCAAAGCTAACTTCGGCTGTGCCGAAGTTTTAATACACTTGAAAAACTTTTCTCCAACTGATTTAACCGGTAAAATATATATAGGCTATAGATATCAGATATTTAAAATTTTGAAATCATTGATAACAAAAATTTGATACCATAAAAAAAACTTTTCTTAGAAAAACACATTTTCCGACCGATTGGTCCTATGTCAGCTATATGCAATAGTCATCCGATTTTGATAAATTTTTTCAAAATTATGTGAAAGCATATAAAACTAATATATACCAAGATTGGAGACGCAACGATAGAAAACAAAAATATTTTTCTCACTAGAAGTAGTTTTTTGACCGACCGTTTCTATGGGAGCTATATAATATAGTCATCCGATTTTGATAAATTTTTCCTGTATTATATAAAGGCATATAAAACTAACATATGTCAAGATTAGTGACGCTACAATAGAAAACAAAAAAGTTTTTCCCACTAGAACTAGTTTTTTGACCGACCGTTTATATGGCAGCTATACGCTATATTTATCCGATTTTAATAAATTTTTCCACAAATATGTAAAATCATCTAAAACTAATATATACCAAAATTATTGACGCTACAATGGGAAATAAAAAAGTTTTTCTCACTAAGACTTATTTTCCGACCGATCGTTCCTATAGCAGCTATAAGATATAGTCATCCGATCCGGCCGGTTCCGACATATTAGTTGCGTGCAGTAAAAAGAAGATTCTGTGCAAAATTTCAGCTCGATAGCTTTAAAACTGAGAGACAAGTTCGCGTAGAAACAGACGGACAGACAGACGGACGGGAATAGGAACGATCGGTCGAAAAATAAGTCTTCGTGAGAAAAACTTTTTTGATTTCCATCGTAGCGTCTCCAATCGTAGTATATATTTGTTTTATATGTTTCCACATAATTCTGAAAAAATTTATCAAAATCGGATGACTATAGCATATAGCTGCCATATAAACGGACGGTCAAAAAACTACTTCTACTGAGAAAAACTTTTTTGTTTTCCATTGTAGCGTCCCCAGTCTTGGTATATATTAGTTTTATATGCTTTCACATAATTTCGAAAAAAATTATCAAAATCGGATGACTATAGCATATAGCTGCCATAGGAACGATCGGTCGGAAAATGTGTTTTACTAAGAAAATTTTTTTTGTTATTAAATTTTTATGATCAATGATTTAAAAATTTTAAATATCTGATATCTATATCTTATATATATTTTTTCCAGTTATATCAGTTGGAGTAAAGTTTTTCAAGTGTATTAAAACTTCGGCACAGTCGAAGTTAGCTTTGCCTTCTCGTTTAATTTAATTTTCTTGTTTTGTGTAGTTTATAAACTTTATGAGAAAATACAAAAAATAAAAGTTTGGGATTCGAGGGCTGTTCAAAAAGTTATCGGCCTGCCAATTAAGGTCTCAAAAAAAAAGGTGGTGGCCATTATTCGGGGACTTCAGGTTATCAGAATTGAAAACCGTAAATGAGGTTATGATCAGAATTGATGTAATTCTGGCCCGTACCTCAATCATATTTTTCAATATTTTTTTTGGAAAATTGGCAGCCGCTTAAAAAAAATTTAGATTTTTCAAGTTTTTTTTGTTGCAAAAATAATAAAAGCTATAATTTGGAAATTGGCTTGTAGGTTGATAACTGGTTCCGGGCCCGATTGAACTAGCTCAAAAGTGATTCAGAGCCATAACTCAGAAATTGATAAAGCTATGCAAATAAGAATTGGTGTTTGGGTAATTAATTTGAAACAAGTTATTTTCTAACTCAAATCCGGTTCCGAATCAGATTTTGAAAAATAGTTTAAAAGTAATTTGGAGCAATATTTCTAAAATTATTTAGGTTATAAAAGCGTTTCTCAGCGGGTTCAAGATTTATAATTACAAGACGGTGGATTTTACATATTTTCCCATCGAATTTAATGGTGAATGTGTTGAAAAAGCAGAAAATAAGAAACAAACGGACTGTTCAAAGCACAAAAAGGTTCGTTAAGCTTACCCTGGCCTACTACGATAAAAATATTTTACAATTTTGAGAAAGACAAATTTCAAAATTATTGATTTCGATATTTGTAAAAATTCCGACAATTGATTTCTCGACCTTAACCTTCGATAAGCGCCTGATCCCGATAACCCGATCTTTAAATGTCAAAATAAATATAAGTCTGCATACAAATATCTAGAAGAGAGTTCAAGGCCACTGCCTGCAGATATATGACAACTTTTTTTCTCTAATATCAAATATATCCTGTCAGTTAATTCAAATGCGCTGTCATTACGTTTTGAATGCCATTTATATTGCCCCCTTTTTACCTTGGGCAACTTTGACAAATTTCATTAGAAATTTGCATGTTAATTTTGTAAACTTTTAAAATATATTTTGTCCCTATCTGACTGATGATGACGGTGACTCACTCCACTCGGACATACTGGGAACAAATGCACAACGCTTTGGGTAAACAACTGAAATGTGCATGTTCGTTGGAAACTAATTGCAGGGTCATCTAGGATGGATAAACATGCAGAAACTAATTGGTAAACTTTACCGTTTCCATTTTGTGTGGGTGGTGCTGAGTTTTGGTCAATGAACTTCATCATGAAAATTATTAAAGAAAAAAACGTACAAATTTGTCAGACATTTGCCTACGCCAATTAGAGCAGAAATATCTTGTAATTAAATTAAAGAAGCGGAAAGAGCATTTTGCCAGTCCAAAGGTTAATTTTACGTATACACAATTTACCATACCATACATATATACAAACTAAAACTAACTCTTATTATTATTGTTTTTTTCGTTTGGTGTTTAGAAATTCACACAGCCACAGGTCATAGAGCAACTGGCCTATGTACTGCTCGTCATTGGGGCTATCATGTTCTTTATGAGCTTCCTGGGCTACTTGGGAGCCATGCGCGAGTCTCGCTGTCTGCTATCGACGGTAAGTGATGGATATACAAACATACAGTGAGTCAATAAAGTAATTGCTCAGGCAACATTTGTTTAGCAAAGAAACAAGCATTTAACAAACAAACGCTAAATAATCGGAAAACAAGCTCAAAAACGGGACTAGATATGGCGTATAAACGTGATTCATTAAAATATATATAATAGGTTTTTGCAAACTTACTTAAAAACGAAACTTTTGAAGATAAAAAAAATAATTCAGTTTATCTATATCTGTATTGAAAGTTACATTTTTCTTTCGATCGACTTATAACTCATAACTTATTATGAAATATAATCTAGGCGGCAAGCCCCTGAAATCCTAAAGAAGGTTCAGTCCGAACGTTTATACCCATTAACGAACATTAAAGGTTCTGATTAATCGTTTTTTTAAAAGTATTACAGCCAAGATTTTTGTTCGAATCTTTTGTGTTTGATGTTTCCGTTTTCAAAAACCGATTGTGAGAAGATTAATTTGAAATAAAATAAACTTAAACATCACCGTTTCTGAAGGGTTAGGTTCTGGAACTGTTTTTTTTCGATGTGGGAGAATCCTCTTCCATTTCCAGCAATTTATTCTTTTACATATGCCGTTTGATTGTTCAAAAATTACTAAGAAGGTTTAATTTAATTCATATAAATTGACATTACGTTTTTCCGATTATGGAAAATCCACCCCCAAGGTCGAAAACTGACTTTTAAGGTGAAATTTTATTATTGATGAATGAAAAATTTAGTTTGTCAGCTCAATAGACGAAATATATTTACAAATTTTTTTCCTATTTGGAAAAATGTATCTCCATGGTCGCAAAAAAAAAAGAAGTGAGGGGTTTTACCGATCGGTGTAAAATTAAATTTTAAGATGTATGGGACTAAAAACACAGGTTTGGAAATAAAATCCAACTTTTGGTCCAGAGCAGATAGCAATATTTTCCTATGTATTTTCGAGCGCTTAATTCAAATCAATTGTCCGTTTTTCCTTATTCGTGGTACCTCTTGTTCAAAAGATATTTAAACACCATGCTTGGATTTTCTTAAGATAGCAATTTTTTGATTTTAATGTAATGAGTAAACGCAACTACCTGACCTCGAGCCGGCAAATTATCTAATAACCATTAGAAAGGTTGTCTAATCCATACTTTAAAAATTTTATTATATTTTTTGAGAAAATCTTTTTTTTTTCCAAGATTAAAATAATTTCTTAAAATTAAAAAATTTTTAAATTCGGGGTTTTTAATTTATAAAAGACCTATGTGTGCTTCAATTTACCTACATTTACAGTTATTCGACATCATCGCGCTTTTTGAAGTTATGGTCCAAAATCTACAGGAAGTGGCAATTTTGTTTACTAAAATTATATTTCAAAACATTAAAATATAGGAAAACAAAGAAAAAGTAAAGAGAAAAGGGTAGACATTAAGAAAATATTTTAGTTTGATTTTTCTAATTTTAAGTAACTTTAGTAATAACAAATAGGATAAAAATCTTAAATTTCTGCAGGAGGGTGGAGGGTCGATTAAGGGTTAAGCTAGGTACTGAGGGCGTTCGAATTTTCCTTGAAGGAATTTGCAAGATATTCCTTGTGTGGATTGTAAAACACAGCGTGACCAGATTGAACAGTAAATTACGCCAAAAATATAATTTCTTGGTATTTTTCAGTTAACTTGGGGCTGGTCATACTACTCAAACACATGTGTTTGTTTTTGGCAACTTCTCGCCAAGCCTTGCTGGCCAACAACAAACTTTGACAAAAATGCCATGACTATGCTACAAGAGAGTGTTGAAAATGATTTGTATATGCTATACACAATATCAAATGCAATGTCGTCTATTAAATTTCAATACAATAAAACGCATAACTTGAATAACGAAAGACATTTAATACTTTTACAAGCCTGCTGGCCATTTGTGATGTCCCATAATCATTTTTGGGTTTAAATTTATCAATCAAAGCAACATTTTCCACGTAGCTTACATTTTTCAGTCAATTTTGGCTTGGCGCTTAATTTAAAGTTGACAACAGACACAAGTAATAAATAGCTGCACAATAATTTCTCAAGAAATATCAGATGTTCAATACAATCCACACCATCGCTTGATATGGCAACTCTGGAAATTGCTTGTGTGGATTACTTGGCCTTCTGAGTACCCAACAAAGGAATGAGGCAAGGAATAATTCCTCAAGAAATTTTTTTTATATGCGATTTGACAGCTCAAGGAAAATTCGAACGCCCTCAGTACCAAACTTTATACTTTTTTTCAAGCCAATCTGATTTAAAATGCCTTTTTCTATCTAAGGGCATTATAATTTAAAAATTATTTTCTAAATACGAAAAATCCACATTAGAGATCGTAAAAGTCGAAAGCACTTTGTCTCATTCCATCGTTATCAAACTTAAAGCTCGTTTATTTAATCTTACAAACCCGTATCTAGTACCAAGCAACGAACGTCAGGTGCCTATTTTACTGTTTTTATCAACAATAATTAAATTTTGAATTTTAAAGGTTTTTTTTATAGAAAAATGTAGTAAAAATGTTGATAAATGAATAAGTCTTGCTTTTAATTTCAAAAAATTTCAAGCTAAGCTTAAAAATGAAGCTATGCAAAAACTTTATTGATACACTGTAAATATAACTCAATCAATGCGTTCGTTCAATCAGAGAGTTTTCGAGCTTGCATCATCGATTGCAAATGTAATTGGGAAGCTGCGGGAGATGAGACATAGAGACAGAGAGAGAGCGAGAGTGATTGCATATTTAAGAGGGAGGGGTCTGTTTGTGTGGGATTTTCATTTGACTTTGAATTTAAGTTGGAAAACCACAAAAAATTGTTAAGAGAAAGTTTTGTACATAGTAAAGTAGACAGCAGAGATTTTATTTAATATTTTCATTTTCCATTTGTCATTTATCGTGAGCCTCTAAACGTGACCCTCGCCAACTAGTGACAAGCCCTTCACTTTGGTGTTTTGTGAGTGGAATCGTAATTTCTCCTGCACACACACTCACACTTACATACCAAATGCCACACTTCAAGGCAGCAAAGATAATTTACATACTCGTATAATGTGGCTCAGGGCCCTACCTTCTCTTTGATTAAAGTACACTCAGTACTTGGTTACAATTAATAAGCACAATTTATCACATTTGAACACTTTTCAATTTCCTCGGCACGAGACTTGCCCACATTTCTGGGCTTGGTCAATTTAATTGCACTCACCAACAGGTGCATGCGAGATCGAGTGAGACAGAGATAGAGAGAGAGAGAGACGATTCACCTTTACACATGCGCAACCAAGCCAAACAAGCGACCCTCATGGTTAGAAGATTTTGTATACAAAACGAAATACCTGATTTTTATATGCACAACTTAAGCACAATTTGCAGTTAATAAAGCAAGGGCAATTTTAAGCCACGCATCTCAAGGCCTACTCTTAACATTGCTAACATGTCTTAGCATTGATTTTTTTTAGAGTGCCCATTAAGGTTTTTCAAGTGAATAAAAATACTTTCAAAAATTATATAATTTGGTCCTAACCAAGCACTAGGATTTCAATCAAAGTAGTTGAAATATTGCTTCCTTCTCATTTAACTTTTCCTATGCTCATGTGAGCCTTCCATATAAATCACTTTGCTTGCATGTATCTGACAGATACATTTGCTACCAGCCAGTTAGTTGGTACTTGGACAGACCTTTAACGCCCACGCTGAGCATAAATGAAATGCTGCGAGGCGTGACAGCAGCCGCAACAAGAGTAACAAAACCAAAACCATGCAGAGCCTGGCCTGCCTGGCCTGCCTGCCCCTTTATCAGGCCAACGCATCAGAACAACGACAACATAAGCATCAGCATCAGCAGCCGGAGCACTAGGCCAGAAGAAGAGAATGAAAACCGCAAAAGCTTTTTAAAACATGCAAGCAAAATACATTGCAAAATGACCTTCAGCATTTGGAAAAATGTTTGCCACTGGCGCCTGCAGCAGTATCTGTGCGTGTGGGTGGGGAATGGTGGGGGGGGGCGGGTGGTGGTAGGCCAACGCATGCTGCACATTTAGCTCAGGGTTAGACGCGAAGATTTTTATGCAACACGAGGGCAGTTTGATGGGTCATTGACTTTTGGAAAAATGTTGGACTTCATTTGGCTCATTATATTTAGGGCCGATTTCTCATCGTCTATATAAAACTATATGTCACATAAACTTACAAAAAACAGGAAAAAATTGTGGGTTATCTAATACATAACACCTAATTTCGAGATGCGAAATCGGCCCTTAATATAATGAGCCATGCGAAGTCCATATTTTTTCCAAACGTCAATAACCTATCAAACTGCCCTCGGCAAATAGTAGCAAGAGTCTAAATTTGGATAAAATGCTATGGACTGCTAGTCCAAGGCCCATTTTTTTTTTGACATGGCGACCGTGCATTGTGATGGTAGAACTATCGTTTGAAAACCAATACTATTGGAACCGAAAAGAACCAAATCATTAAGCCTTAATTGTTTCTTTCAGTTTATTGGCTTCAATCAAGGTTTTCCACAGATTAAACCGTTTACAACATTCAGAAGATGTACCCAAGATCGTATCAAAGTCGGGATTTACACGATGAAGCAAACTTCATGAAGTTTTCTTAGTAGGCGTGAAATGCAGGGGAATTCTTTCAGATCTATTAACTAAAAAGTGTAGAAGTCAGGGACCGTAACAGTTATAAGTTTTATCAAAAAAGTCATTATTTAACAGTTATATTTTGCGTTTTATAATAAAACTTGGGAAATAACAATTATTTTTGGTTTTTTATTTTAAAACTCCGGAAATACCAATTATTTTATGATTTTAATTTTATTACTCTGTTCATAACAGTTATTTTTGATTTTTATAAAAAAATTTTCATGATAACAGTTATTGATGACTTTTTATAAATAAAAGTCATCAATAAAAATTATTCAAAGACTTTTATTTTAAAAGTCATAGCATAAAAGTCATTTGCATATATCGCAAGATAGAGCCATTGAGGACCAAATCGTAAACATATACTTGATCAACTCGGCAAGAGTAAACGACCCACTTCGTATTTGTTTTTTAAGCCAATTGACATAGACATCGACTTAATGAAAAATTGGGAAGAAAAAAAATTTGCTCTTTCCCATTTGTATCAACTGACAAAGGTTGTCAACAGCGTACCCGCTACTCAAGTAAGTGTAGAGCAGGATTTTCTGCACTAAAATTGGTATTGACACACTTGAGATATAATTTGTCTTCCGAATCCTTGCAAAAGATTTTACTAATAAAATTTAATAATAAATAAAATTTTAATTTGATGTTACTCGAACTAGTCAAGCTGATTAAGATTATGTTTACAAGTTTTTCCTCAATGGCTTTATTATTGCGATTATGCAAATGACTTTTATGCTATGACTTTAAAAATAAAAGTCTTTGAATAATTTTATTGATGACTTTTATTTAAAAAAAGTCATCAATAACTGTTATCATGTAAAAAATTTATAAAAATCAAAAATAACTGTTATGATCAAGTAATAAAATAAAATCATAAAATAATTGGTATTTTCGGAATTTGTAAAATAAAAATCGAAGAATAATTCTTAATATAAAACTTTTATATAAAAATTGCAATATAACTGTTAATTTCTATTTTAACTGTTACCAGTAACTGTTATATCCGGTCCCTGGTAGAAGTACATTTAAGTCTCTCGCCTACTAAGAAAACTTCATGAAGTTTGCTTCATCGTGTAAATCCCGTCTTAGTGTTCAAATTGTTGGTTCAAAATCGCTAATGCAGCGAACTCTTATGATAAATACCAGATATGGTTCAACTCTTTTTTTAACAGTAACTTTTTAGACAACTTTGTGTATCAAGACAATTTTGTATCCTTATGATCCTCCACTGAAGTAATGCGTGTTCCCGTAAAGGCGCGTTCTGCATTGACCGTTACAAATGATAGTCTGATGGTGCAAGGTCTGGGCGGGTGAGTTAGGATTTCCCATCTGTTACCATCGAGTTTTGATATTATTACTTCTGCGACAAGCGGCCGACTATTCTCTTGGTGGAAGATCAATAACTCATGTTTGTTTGGTATTCCTTCAATGGCATAAGTTGCATCCCCCCCCCAAATTGTCACCGATTCGGTGTCCGCTAAGGTTGGTTTTCTTTCGTCGGGCGCCTTGTCAGCTTTGGCAAAGTCACTATTTTTGAAACGTCTGTACCAGTACAGTAGAGGTAAAAAATTGATAAAGCAAGCGCAAGCTCAGCACCCGCTGTGCACTTTTCTTCAGCTGGAAACGAAATAGCAATGCTTAACTCGAATGGGGTTTTGTAGGCACAAAAGTTCACATAGTCGTGGAACGAATAAAATGTGTAGTTTACACTTTGACGAAATGACGCAAAGGATAAAACGTAGTTGCACAAGTACCCGGTGCAATTTGACACAAGTGTTCACATCTGTTTTCAGTCCTTTAAAACTTATTTGCACACACATTGGGATTTTTGATGTGAACCATCTTTAATTTCGGTACCGTAGATTTTTTGGTAGGGGTAACGCATAACGCGAAACGTTTATACGGACACAGCATACACTCCAAGCAATCGCTTGGTCAACCGTGTCACTTCAATTAAACTATGTAGTAGTTTGTTCTCGACATCTTGTGGTTGTTGTTTTTCCAACACTATATTCCAACACTATTCCAAGACTGTTACCCATAACTGTTTTTTAAAATTGATTTTCAGCATTGTTTTCCAACACTGTTTCCTACAGTTGCATATAATAACACTCTCAAGAGTGTTATAACGCCCGTGGGAATTATGTCTCTCTCAAAAGTGTTATAAAGACCGTTTTCAGAATTACGTCCCGGACGTTACGTAATTCTGAAAACCGTTTCCATCACGTTTTTTGTTTAAAAGAATTTTCACCTACTGGCATTTGCATTTGACTGTTTTTGGTCTTTTTCCTGAAATCTATTAGCTTTTCGCAAAAAATCACTTATTAAAACAAGCGTTTCCACAATATCTTCCATGGTTTTCGTAATCGGCACCCCAAAATATATATATAGAAAAAGTTTGAAAAAAGATTGAAGGTAAGAGCTTTGTATGAATCGTATGAATTCGCATAAATATGTGTAAATTCGGATGAATATGTATGAATTTCATCAGAATATTCTCATTTCGGGCGTAAAGTGTTAAAAAGCCTTCAAAAAGTGGTATAAATCGGCGTTATGTCACCGTGCGTTATTACATGTCCCCGTTTCCCAACACTGTTTTCAACATTGTTTTTCAACACTGTTTTTCAATACTGATTTCCAACACTATTTTAAAACACTGTTTTGCAAAATTCATTCATTCTTAAATCACAAAGTAAATTTTAAAAATGTAAAAATACAATATAATAAGCATCAAGTTTAATATTAAAGCCTCGTGAGTGTTTAACATACTCCCTCTTGTTTTTTATACGGTTATGTTGCAATTTTCTACGGATTTTAACACTCTTTATATATATTTCCAATTCAACAAAAATATTTATTAGCTCAAAAGTTAATTTTCGATTAGGTTAACTATAAATTATTTCAAATATTTTGAGCTTAAGTCATAGAACATTTCCAATATACAAATTGTTCAAATTGGGTACATTGAATCAACGTTACATACAAAAATGCAACTTAGTATGAAAGAAAGAGGAAAGTGAGTCTTTATAGATAATCATACTGCAAGGATCACTAACTTATTAAACGTCCCTCGTACTTAAAAAACCGCGAGACCCTAAATTGGGTCAACTGTCGACTATCTAAGTTTAATCTCATACCTTTCTTTCTTTCTTTATCTCTCTGACAGTACGGCACATTTTTGATTCTGTTGCTGGTGGCTGAAATAGTGGCCGGTGGTCTGGCTGCCTTTTACAAGGATAAGGTACGTGTTGAGAGCAAAAACTTCTTGCAGACCACCATTACCAGCTATACGATGGGTGAGAATGTGGATGCCACATCATTGATGTGGAATCAGCTGATGGGTAACTTTGGCTGCTGTGGCATCAATGATTATCATGACTTTGACTCGTCGCCGGCGTGGCAGAATAGCAAAGGAAATCGCACCATACCCGAAGCCTGTTGCATGTTGAAGGATGTGGAAAAGTTGGTGCCACGGGATGAGGACTGTGTGACCAATCCCAGCGATAGCAACAGTTATTACAAGAAGGTAATATACTTATAAAATATTTTTGAAAACTTAAACTAATTTATTTCATTTGTTTTTTTTTAGGGTTGCTATGAAGCCTTCACCGAATGGATGATTAGGCAACGTGAACTGATCATTGCTGTCATTGTGGTGGGCATTGTGCATCTAATTTTGATAATATTAGCCTTTGCGCTATGCAAAGCTTTTGCCAAATATAATGATATGCGTCTGTAAATTGATGGAACGTATCATATTAAGGAGTTGGACATGTTGTGCAAGTTTTTAGTAGAAAGTAGCAGCTAAACGTCTTACATAGGTAACAAAAACACAGACACAGCCAAAACATAAAACAGTGAAGAGCGTAATCCACCCCCCCTCCTCCCTAAAAAAGAACTTACCCTACCGAACACCGAGACGTGCTCAAAAATTAATTAATTAAAAATCTGCATTTGCCGCATGGAAAAAAAAAAAAAAAAAAAACGAAACTCTTCTAAAAGAACCATTACATACATACACATTATTACAGCTCTATCCTTAAATTAAGATCACTTTCATATTATATAGACAGATAATATTCCCCCATACCCACATATATATATATATATACAATATAGAAGAACAGTTGCTCAGATCGAGGCAGACAGTGAAGCATATTTTACAAGAATTACAATGCATATTTATTTGTGAATGAAATAATCTGTTTTGATAGCAGTTTTTAGTTTTTAAGTAGTATTCTACTAATATTATATATATATATACAAACTAATATATATTGTTAATAATTTTCTTAGTTTTCGTATTTAGTTTTGCAAACCACTCAAAAACATCACAGAAAACTTTCATACAAAAAAACTTTTGAGAGAATTGAATTTTTAAAATCGAAGGCATCGATTTGTATGCCAGTATCCAGACTCTAATAACGACATTGAAATTGTACTAGTATGTGTGTATTAGTTTGTAAGCCTCTAAGTTTAAGTTGTAATTTTAGTTGTTTGCTAATGGCTATCTTCAAAGTTTTTAACTAAATATTTGCGCGACAGAATCGTGCTTAAACATTTTTTGTTAAAAATTAATGTTGTACATTTTTGAATTCTATTTACTATATTATATAAACTATTACCTATTATTAATGCATATATTATACATATATATACACACGCAAACATTTATGTATGTCTCTAGTTTACTTGATGTACTTTTGAAAAAACAAAAACAAACAAACAAACAAGCGAAATGAAAAATACCCAAAAAAAAAAATAATACAAATATTTCTAATGTACATTTCTGAACGTGAATGGAAAAGTAATTAAAAATAAATAAAGAAAACTTACAAAAAAAAAGTTTTTGGAATTTTAATGGTTTAACAAAATTTACATATATTGTATTTTAGTTCATCTTTAAGCACTACTTATTTGCCATACTATTAAGCTAAGGTCCCACACGCAAATAATTTGCACAATTGTTTTTATACCCTTGCAGAGGGTATATTAAAATTGTCACGATGTTTGTAACGCAGTGAAGGAAGCATTTCCGACCACATAAAGTATATATATTCTTGATCAGCATGACGAGCTGAGTTAATTTCCGTTTGTCCGTCTGTCCGTCCGTCCGTCCGTCTGTCCGTCTGTTTCTATGCTATCTCCTCCCTCAGTTTTGATGCTATCTTGACCAAACTTTGCAAAATGCCTTTAAATACAAATACGCTGCACATTTGTCGGAATCGGCCGGATCGGATGACTATATCATATAGCTGCCATATAAACGGTCGGTTCAAAACCGTGTTCTAATGAGAAAAACTTTTTTGTTTTCCATCGTAGCGTCACCAATCATGGTACATATAAGTTTTATATGTTTCTACACAGTTCTGGAAAAATTGATCAAAATCGGATGACTATAGCATATAGCTGCCATATAAACGGTCGGTTCAAAAACTAGTTCTAGTGAGAAAAACTTTTTGGTTTTCCATCGAAGCATCACCAATCTTGGTATATATTAGTTTCATATACTTCCACACAATTCTGGAAAAATTTATCGAAATCGGATGACTATAGCATATAGCTGCCATAGGAACGATCGGTTCAAAACCGTGTTCTAATGAGAAAAACTTTTTTGTTTTCCATCGTAGCGTCACCAATCATGGTACATATAAGTTTTATATGTTTCTACACAATTCTGAAAAAATTTATCAAAATCGGATGACTATAGCATATAGCTGCCATATAAACGGTCGGTTCAAAAACTAGTTCTAGTGAGAAAAACTTTTTTGTTTTCCATCGAAGCATCACCAATCTTGATATATATTAGTTTCATATACTTCCACACAATTCTGGAAAAATTTATCGAAATCGGATGACTATAGCATATAGCTGCCATAGGAACGATCGGTCTAAAAACTAATTCTAGTGAGAAAAACTTGTTTGTTATCAATGGTAGCGCCTTTCAAAAACTGCAAGGGTATTTAAAACATCGGCGTAGCCGATGTTAGCCTTCTATTTTTTTTTTTAATTTTCCTAAATAGCCATTAATGCAGATTATGCAGAACTTTCAACTAAAGCTATGGTTCCACACGCAAGTAACTAGCTCAAATATTGCCCAAAAGTTCCTTATTTGGTGTATTAAGCCAAATTAGTATTC
Source organism: Lordiphosa mommai (assembly GCA_018904225.1). Taxonomy (NCBI): domain Eukaryota; kingdom Metazoa; phylum Arthropoda; class Insecta; order Diptera; family Drosophilidae; genus Lordiphosa; species Lordiphosa mommai. Next base: position 17,188 of record JAEIFT010000568.1, read on the forward strand.
AAATTTGAACAAATTATTTGCCTGTGGTACCTGAGCTTTATGCTTAGGCGAGTGTTGGAGCAGTGAACTTTTTACAGCGAGCTTAAAAGCTTATCGAAAGTTAAAGCTCAAGACTGAGTCCCTTAACTTTCGAAGTTAAGTCATGTCAAATATATTTCGAACTGTCACTGTCGGGGAAAAAGTATTTTACATATATTAGGTGCCTTTCATATTTATACGACAGCCACCAAATTTACCTTTAAATGCTCCTAAAAATCAATTAACCTGCCATAAAATCGTTTATCAAAACTAAGAATGGAAGGATAAAGAATAAAGAGTGATAGGCTACAGTGGCCAAAAATTTTTACGCATTGCTGGAAAATCTACGGTAGCATAATTTAAGATTCCAACTTTATTATGCCCTATCCTGCTCAAACTTGCTTGCTTATATCATGCAGCAGAACATTGATCCCAGAATTATTTAAGAATTTCAAAATTTTGATTCAAGTAGAAAATATAGCATTTATCAGCCTATTTTACTGATTATAAGAAAGTTCGAAAATCTGAAACCATTCAGTGCATTCCATAAACTATATATATTCTTGATCAGGACGACAGCTGAGTACAATTCCTTTTGTCCGTCTGTCTGTCTGTTTCTACGCGAACTAGTCCTAATCGGTAACTAAGTAACTAATTTATCAAAATCGGATGACTATATCATATAGCTGCCATAGGAACGATTGGTCAAAAAACTAGCTCTAGTGAGAAAAACTTTTTTGTTTTTCATCGTAGCGTCACCAATCGTGGTATATATATATATTATATATTAGTTTTATATGCTTCCATACAATTCAGGAAAAATTTATCAAAATCATATCAATTTATTTTGGCACTATGCTTTAAATAAATTAGACATCTTTTCAAAAGCATTCAGCTTTCAAAGCTTTCAAAAGTGATTCTATTCATATGAAGCTTAGTGCCAAAATAAATTGATATTCCATCTGGAATGAGGCCTTTATGCAGAAATTTTCCTCTCCCAGTTCTTCTGTTCTTGCCCTGGCCTGAGTCGTTGGAGCCAAAAAAACATCTCGCCTCTGTCATTTTCTATAAACGAATCTGATCTTGCTGACATTATGCATTGATATCTAATCACACACTAGGGAAAGGTTAATTTATTTATGATCTCATTGGTTTACTTTAAGCCTCCTAGATGTGCCGTAGTGAATCTTTCATTTCAATCACAAGGCAAAATCTCTCGTACAATGGCGGCACTATGAACAGAACGCGAAGGGGGAAGCGGCAACTGCCGGTGTACTATCCCTCCACCACCCAATGCCGTACTTATTGCACCGTGATCGGTGTTTTCTAAATTTTGTTATCTTAATATTTAAACTAAAAGTCGCGATATCTCGCGAACGGTAAGAGATACGGCAAAATGGCCGGCATTTTGGCTTAGTCGGGATTTACACCATAAAGCAAACTTCATGAAGTTTTCTTAGTAGGCGTCGAATTTGGAGAACATTTTTTAGACCTTTAAAACGAATAGTAAGGAAATACATATAAATCTCTCGCCTACTTTGAAAACTTCATGAAGTTTGCTTCATCGTGTAAATCCCGTGTTAAGCACGGGTCAAGCAGAGTGAAAGAGACGGAGAGACTTACCTAAAATGCTGACGGCGCCGCTTGAAGTTCCTGATGAAACTGCTTTACATGTTAATTATATCCAGGAAAACATCTTGCAACTGATGATATTCATTTGCACATAAAAACAACAAAAAAATTACCAAAAAAATCACAACAAAAAAATAGAAAAAAAACACTCATAACTACGCACATATTAACTAAACATAGAAAGAACATACATATGTATGTATGTGTGGGCCGCTGTGGCTCGCAGGACAGCTGCGCAGCAGTGCCAAAGAGTTGCCCACTCCCCTCCCCCGCGCGTAACAATACTTGGTGGTAGCACCGCGGGGAGCGGCAAGGCAGACATACGCACAAGTTGTTGTTGTTGTTGTTCTTGTTGTTTCTCCTTTTAACAAACATTATTACGCACTTATTATTAAGACGACGACACGCCGACGCGCAGCCAACGCAACATAACGGTTAACCGGGCCCGCAGTAGAAATGCACTTTGATACAACAACAACAGGTTGCAAAACTCGCCCTCGACAATTAAACACTTTAGCACACACTTAACATTGATTTGAAACCATTTTTGACCTTTTATATTAATTATTAAGGACATTATTAACACTTTTCACTGGCAATTGGCGGACGCGCTTACAACACGAACTTAAGTCACGCACGCACTATCGATAACTAGAGGCATCGAATGTAAACACATTATCGATCTAGTTGCTAGCGGCGCGACTTACAAATTGTTATCACTTTTAAAATTTTGAAATTTATTTGCAAAACAAATAAAACAGAAATTATTAAATAAAAGTGAATTGAAAGAGTTTCATAAATATTACTAACAAACCTCATCAAATTCGAAAAATGTTATATTTTGATGTGTGCTGACCTTAAGCTCAAATTCATTTAGTTTTTTGTTCGAGCTTTCGTAGAGTGGCCTTAGCTGTTCAAATGTTTGCGTGTTTAATTCCAAATATCATAAGGCAATTTCCTCTGTTATTAAGACAAAGGATAATCTGTAAATATATACATATGGATATAGAAAAGTCAAAATAAATATATTCTTGATCAGCATTAATAGCATAGTCGATATAGACATGTACGTCTGTACGTCCGTCCGTCCGTCTGTCCGTATGAACGCTGAGATCAAAGAGTTGGTAGAAACTAGAGGTTTGAAGTGTATAGAACATATAATTATTATACTCGCAGGCAGATCAAGTATTATTTGAATTTTTGCCACGCCCCTTGCCGCCCCCGCAATTTGAAAAAACCTCATATCTTCCACAATTTTGGAGTAAGGTTATTCAAACCTTCTAGACATATTTTATACTCATCATTGCTTATCGAGCCCACATACATCATTTTACGATCAGATGAACGATAGTAGAGTTACCACACCCGCAATTTTGAAAAGACCTTATATCTCCCACAACTTTGGAGTAAGGTTATTTGAACCTTCTAAACATATATTCTTTTCATCATTACTTTTCGAACCCCTATACATCGTTTTGCGATCAGATGAACAATAGTAGAGTTGCCACCCCAACAATTTAGAGAACACCTCAAATCTCCCACAATTTTAGAGTTATGGTCTTCGAACCTTTAAGACATATATTCTACTCATCATTATTTATTGAGCCTCCATACATCGTTTTCCGATCAGATGTACGATAGTAGAGTTGCCACCCCAACAATTTAGAAAGCACCTCATATCTCCCACAATTTTGGAGTTAAGTTGTTTGAACCTTCTGGATATATATTCTTCTCATCATTAATTATCGATTCCCCATACATCGTTATCCAATCAGATGAACGATAGAAGAGTTTCCACCCTCACAATTTAAAAAACACCACATATCTTCCACAATTTTGGAGTTTGGTTGTTCGAACCTTCTCGATATATATTCTACTCATCATTACTTATCGATCCTCCATACTTCATTTCCTGATCAGATGAACGATAGTAGAGTTACCACCCCCGCAATTTGGAAAATACCTCAAATCTCCCACAATTTTGGAGTTAGGTTATTCAAACCTTCTAGACATATGTTCTACTCATCATTACTTATCGAGCCCCAATATATTGTTTTGCGATCAGATGTACGACTGTAGAGTTGCCATCCCCACAATTCGAAAAACACCTAAAATCTCCACAATTTTGGAGCTAAGTTGTTTGAACCTTCGAGACATATATTCTACTCATCATTACTTATCGAGCCCCCATACATCGTTTTCCGATCAGATGTAAGATTGTAGAGTTGCCATCCCCACAATTTGATAAAATCTTATATCTCCCACAATTGTAAAGATAGATTATTCGAACCTTCTGGGCATATATTTAAATCATCATTATTTATCGATCCACCCTACACCGTTTCCAGATCAGTTGAACGATATTCGAGTTATGAGCAAAACAAATAATTACGCTGGGCAGCACTGGCCGTAATCGTGATGGGCAGCACTTGCACAGTTTGTGTGACGCCTTTAAAAAAAAAAGTTATCAGTTATATACAAACAGGTACAGAGTATATTAAATAAAAAATATTTTTTATTTTAGCACAATTTTAGTTAAAATAAAAAAGTCCCAAAAGTGTTTGCCATTGACGGTTGCCTCTTTATTGATGTAAAACATATATTGTAATAAAAAAATTATGCCTTTTCACTGAAACGTCTCTTTTTCTTCTGCTCATTTGTAAATGATATTTTTTTTTTAGTTATACAATAAAAATTGGAACTCATGGATATACAAAATGATTTTGTTTTCTTTTTTTTGGCAAATGTACTTGTTCCATATGTGAATGTTATTTTTGTTTTTGTTTAAATAGTTGAATCGTATTTTTAAGTACGTAATATAATATAAATTACTACACCATAGCGAAAATACATATATTTAGACAAAATATATATATATATATATATGTGTTATCTGCCATATTTATAAAATTCACACGCATGCTTACTCAACTAAATGGAATATTTGTATATATATATAAATAAGAGTTATAGAGCTATATGCCAGCATTATGCTTATTGGAATACTTGTCGTTTAGAAGCCCTCACCGTTTAAAAACTTAAATTTAAAAAAAAAATATGTGAAAAATCATTAATGAAGCGTTTCAAACTTGTCATTTGGAATTTGGTTTGTTCTTATTGCATATAAGTACTCGTAGTTTGGAGCTAGAGATCTCGAATCTAAGCTAAGCTTTAGGTTAATCTCAAAACTAAAAAAGAAGAAATTCAGAAATTCGCCACATACACTTTTTTTTTCTTACACACTTTGTGTTAAATTCAGTTGCATTACAGAAATTTTGTTCGTTAATTTCAAAAAAATTATTTTTGGTTTCGTTTTTTAGTTGGACGATGATGCCGACGGCTCGTCATCGTAGCTGGGCTTGCTCAGAAAGGGTATAGTAAAATCAACCATATTTGGATAGACCAAAAACTTGTTGACAGCCTCACATATTTTACTTTCAATCACATTGGTCACAATGGACCAATCGACGGATTTATCACCCACTTGGGGTTTGGTGGATATCCAAAGGCGTGGTGGGCCACGGAAGCACATCCAAACACGATCGGAGGGCGGTGGTGGTACATTCAAAGTGCCACGTGCCACCAGACCCTTCAAATCGACACGCAACGTAATGTTGGCATTCATATTCTCCATGGCACGCTGCACATAGGGCAGCTCGGTGGCATATTGAAACAAATTGGAAGCGGCTATGCGATCCACTATCTTAAAGATGCGACGTGCATTGCCGGGCGAGTTTTGGAAGAATCTGCAATGGATAAAAAAAAAAGTTAAATAGAAAACTTAAGTTGCGACTTCAAAAAACTCACTCAGTTCCCGCTGCATTCTCATTGGGTGCTCCTGGCGGTGGACTTTCCGTTTCTGTTGAGGATCCACCCGAACTTTCTGCATCACTGTCATAGATATTACTTTTGCTATCCAGGGTCACATCATCGGATACGGTGCGTGTGTCTAGCGGTGGATCTGGCAGCACTGTGCAGGTGGATGATGCATTATCTGCACACGCAGGCGAAGCTTTGGGTTTAGAGCGTATGCGTAGCAAATTCAATTTGGTGGTGACCGTAATATGTGCCAGTCCCTCATAGGTTATATCAGCATCCAGCCAAACACCACGCTCATCCAGCATGGGCTGAGACACACGATGACACAACACCGGCGATTGGCCCAAGTAAATGTTTGTAATAATCACCTCCTCCATAAAACTGGGAAGCTGTGGGAAAGAAAAGTTATAAAGGCATTAAACTTAGCTACATTTCAGATAATGCAAGAGTGATTAACACACATGAGACTTTAATTTTGTAAGGAACAACGATATGCATCGCATTTCATATAATCAAAAACTAATAATAATACATTCCTTTAAAATATCGGAAGAAAGTTTTTCGATAATTACACTAGTTTACAAAAATAAAAAAAAATAAAGACCCATTGAGGCTGTTATTTTTGTATGATGTACTTTGGAATGCTGAGCTAAAAAATTAAATTCAAAATTTTTTGTATGGATACGTTTTTCAGTTAGAATTTTTTTCAGTTTTTTCGGTAGGTACCCTTACATTTTATGACATATCTCGAGATAGAAACTTTAGATGTCGTCAAGCAAGGTATTAATCTAAAGGGTATGCAATTTCCAATAATCTAGTTGAAGATCATTTTCCAATCGGCTTAGTAGTTAAAATGCTACAAGCAAAAATATTTCGAAAAAATCGATTTTTTTCTCAAAAATGTGCAAATTTCGTTTTCCTAAAATCTGTAAAAGGTTGAAACTGATAAAAATAAATTGTTTTTTTCTTTTGTTCTTACCAATAGCACTTCTACGAACAAAATAAGGCATTGGTAAAGAATATCTATGGATAAATAAAGGAGCTGTGAGCAATTGAGTAAAAGTACTAACAGTCAAATTTCATTGTTTTATGTATTTATTAGAAAATATTTTTATTTTTTCTTCGTTTTTGGCCTTGCTCTTAATTTTTTTCCTGTGATTTGGCTTCTATTGGAACTCTTACATTGAGCTAAAAACAAAGTAAAAAAAAAATTTTTTTTAATGAACATGTAAAATAGTCATATTTGACCCCTAGTTGTTTCACACAATTGCTTACAACTTCGCTATTTATCCACAGATTTTCGTCATCAACGCCTTATTTTCTTCGTTATAGAGCAATTTGAAACAATAAAAGAAAAAACAATTTTTTTGATTTTTATTTTCAACCATTTACAGATTTTAGAAAATCAAATTTTTCACGTTTTTGAGAAAAAAAAATTTTTTTTTAAATATTTTTTGCTTCTTACTTTTAAACTACTAAACCGATTGGAAAATGTTCTTTGACTGGATTATTGGGAATTGCATAACCTTTTGATTAATCCCTTTCTTGACTTCATTTAAAGTTTGTAACTCGAGATATGGCTTAAAAGGTATGGGTACCTATCGAAAAAACTAAAAAAAAATTCTAACTCAAAAACGTATCCATACAAAATTTTTTTAAATTCATTTTTGAGTTCAGCATTTCAAAATACATCATTAAAAAATAATGACTTCAATGGGTCTTTTTCGCTGTAAACTAGTGTTATTGAATAATTATAATTATAATAATTATTATAATAGCTCTTATACTAGATCTTTTTCACGAATTCTGTTACTTAGTATGATATAACTTGGAAAAATAAATGATTCATAATTTATTTCATTCCAATTAAGTTGTGGTACCTAAAGGTATCAATTGCATTATGAGACCTAACTTGGAGGCCATATAAGAGCTAAATGCCAACTTGATTATGTACAGTGTACACGTAATATTGAAGACTAGCCGCCAAAAAGATATCAAAATCGCAATCGTACTAGTCGGAAAAAAGACCTGATCAACTTTAGCGGTTTTCCCTTATTTTGGGCACTGGGAATCGAACTGCATCATTTGTTTATTGAGTTATAACGATGGCTTAAAAAATTTTTTTTTAAAGTTTTTCATCAAGTTAAAATTTGTTCTAAATTGTATATAAATTATATCTGATTCTTGTGAAATGTGAATAAATAGATTTAAATGTCATCTAATTTACTACATTTACAGATTTTCGATATCATTGCGCTTTCAAAAGTTATGATCCAAAAACTAAAATAATTGCAACCTTTTTCAGATACAATTTTTTACAACAAAATATTTAAAATTTCCAAATAATAAGTAAAATCACAATAAAAGCATTTTTAATGTCTTCCCCTTTGTTCTCCAACAATAACTTGATTTCAAATTAAATATTTCCTAATTGTATGTCATTTTGGTAATAAAAATTATGTAAAAAAATTTGTGATTTTTTTGTAGATTTTAATCTATAACTTTCGAATCGGAAGATAACTGAAAATGTAAATTTTTAGATCAGAGGACATTAAAATATCATTTTATTGGGATTTCACGAGAAAAAAATATAATCTTTTGAAAAAGCTTAAAAAAAAAATTTAACTTGTAAAAACTCAAAAAAATTCGTGATAACTCAAAAAAGTAATTATGCAGTTCGTTACCTAAGGCCCGAATTAGGGAAAATCCGTCTGTCTTGTCTTTTTTAATTTTTTGAAAAAACTCTCACAGTGTTCTTGAATACTTTTCAATTTATTTCCTCGTAGAGCTTGCAAATTGAATTTTACAAACATCGGTTTAAATACAACGGGTTTTCCACATATTGGGTTAGTTTTCCAAAATTAGAAAACTATTTTTACCATCTATTTGCCTCATACCATCCTTTCAAACCAAATTTCATTCAGATCGGCTTTAAGAAAAAGGTTGACCATGAACATATCCTTACCTTAGGGTGATTCTTCCGAAATAAGAAAATTATTTTTCCAGCGCAGAAACCGAACATCATTCAGACTGGTTCGGAATTAACGATGGGCCCTAATCCCCCCCACATTCTCACCAAAAAATCGTTTGTCTAATTATTTTTCAAATTTTTTAGATTTTTTTTTAATTTTAACTCAAATATTTTGAAACCAAGTTTGAAGTCAATCGGAAAAAATAGAAGGCTAACATCGGCTACGCCGATGTTTTAAATACCCTTGCAGTTTTTGAAAGGCGCAACCATTGATAACAAAAAAGTTTTTCAAATTAGAACTAGTTTTTAGACCGATCGTTCCTATGGCAGCTATATGCTATAGTCATCCGATTTTGATAAATTTTTCACGAATTGGGTGAAAGCCTTTGAAACTAATATATACCACGATTGGTGATGCTACGGTGGAAAACAAAAAGTTTTTCTCACTAGAACTAGTTTTTGACCGACCGTTTATATGGCAGCTATATGCTATAGTCATCCGATTTTGATAAATTTTTTCACAATTGTGTGGAAGCATATAAAACTTATTGATACCACGATTGGTGACGCTACGATAGAAAACAAAAAAGTTTTTTCCACTAGAACTAGTTTTTGACCGATCGTTCCTATGGCAGCTATATGATATAGTCATCCGATCCCGCTGATTCCGACAAATGTGCAGCGTATTTGTATTTAAAGACTTTTTGCAAAGTTTGGTCAAGATAGCTTTAAAACTGAGGGAGGAGATAGCATAGAAACAGACGGACAGACGGACAGGTGGAAATGAACTCAGCTCGTCATGCTGATCAAGAATATATATACTTTATGTGGTCGGAAATGCTTCCTTCTATGCGTTACAAATATCGTGACAATTTTAATATACCCTCTGCAAGGGTAAAAAAAAAAATTTTCCATACAGAATTATTAAGGCATTTCGCGAACTTTCGGGCGAATTTCCTACGTCGGAAACTCACAAGTTTTATTATTTTACATAAAGTGTTCTTGTGAACCTAGTTTGAGGTCAATCGGATGAATATTAGTGTTTTTTCCTCCAAATTGAATTTTCCTGGCATTTCTCCACCTTTCGGGCAGATTTTCCAACATCGGAAACTCACATGTTTAGGGTTTTTCTTAATAATATCTTTATAAACCAAGTTTAAACTCATTCGGATGAAAATTTATTTTTTTTTTTGTGACCAATAAGCAACAAGCTCGCTGTGACTCGTGTTAAACGATCGACAAGCTAAACGAGCTATTACACACAACGAGCTTGACAATTGCACATGCTCGTAAATTCAATAATGAACTTAGCCTTGTATGAGGCTTTGTGAAAGGCTTGAAAATTTGGATCGATTAGCTTGCTCGTCCCGCATTTTGTAAAAAGCTGAGGACGCCAATTAGCCATGCCATTATCGATTCTTGTATACGTATAAAAAAAATAAAAAAGTACCTAAAGAATTAATCTAAAAATAAAGAATCTATCTATCTATCTATCTACAACAACAACTTTATGCTGCAGCGAAATGTTTGCTTGGCCAGGCGTACAAGCAGTGTTGTTGTGATTGTTTTTAAGCCTCACTGTTTAATGAAAGATGAAAAAGAAAACAAAACAATTGCTCTCAATTATTTTTTCCACTTTTGGCCGGAAGAATTCTGAGAGATATGCCTTGAATGTGTGTTTAATGTTATATGCCGAATCCCAGCCTTGAAAATTCTTGCAGTGAAGTCAAAAAGAATCAGAAAAAATTCAAGGAGTAATTTTCAAATATTGTTAAAATTAAAATTTCAAAAAATGTTCAGAATCGCGAAGGATGCAGCAATTATGCATTAATAGTTAAATATTTAACCTACAATTACTAAAATAATTTAACCTTTCCAGCGTAATTACTTAAGAATTAATCTTTACTTATAAAAATATTTAAATAATTGTAAAAGTAATTAAATGTTGTATTATTCATTAAATAATCGTAGTACCAACTTAAAATAAAGATTATTCAAAAATAGTTTTTTCTATAAACTGCTTAAACGAATTCGTTGTAATTAAAAGTAATTAAATAAGTTTACAAATTTACCTTAATGGAGTTGAGTTTCTTTTGCATAAAATCCCGAATTTGTTCATGTAGGGCAGTGTCATGCAAACAGCTAAATAGACAGCGACCCATTATAACATTAGCCCAAACAATGCTGCCTGAGGGACCCAGAAACAAGGACTGATCAATGCCTTTCCAGAGTTCATCTTCCTGACGCTTGGCACGACGAGCCTAAAAAAAGCAAATTCAAAATAATTGCAATTGTCAAAAAAAAAAAAAAATATAAATTAATGTGAATGGATAATAATAATAAAATCATAAAACCTACTTTTCGATGACGATGACCATGGGTGCGCACATCAGTGCGTGGACTTCGTGTCACGGGTATATGACTTTGATTGCAAGCTTTCTACAAAAAAAATCATAAAAACCAAAAAAAAATACTAAACCATAAGCTATGGGGCTGAATTTTTGCTAACCTGATACAGAGTCATAAACTTGACATAATCGGCTGGATTTCTAGCCACATCAGCGCTCATAATCAAACCCTCGAAAGTCTCCTCCTTGGGCACATCCGGTGTGCAATCCTCTTCGAGCACTTCCTCAAACTGTGTATCTGGTGTATTGGATTCGGTATCCTCATTATTGTTGGTAGCCACAGAAGCTTCTGTTCCAGCAGTACCGCGTTCATCATTCGCATCCTTGGAACGCAGCTGGCCGAAAAGAGAGAAAACATGACAAAAATCCATTTATATTTTAAACTTATTTACTCACTTTGGGTGTACTATTCGAAAGGATCATTTGCACCGCCTGCCGGGCGGCTACAGCTTGAAGATCGGTCTCGTCCACAAAACGTGCCATGGGCACTTGCAAATCCGGCTCATGCACCAGACCTTTACTGGCGGCCTGAAAACGACGATACCAATCCTCCTTCTCACGATCACAACGCGAAAAGAGCAAGAGACGCACCTCATCGCCACAGGGTACAGTTATGTCGCTTAGCTCGGTATCGGGATTGACATTGTTGCGCAACTGTTGGAGCTGAATAGAAATGGGATGAGATAAGTAAGGTTTGTAAGAGAGTTCACATAGAGAGTAAGACGGGATTTACATGATGAAGGAAACTTTATGAAGTTTTCTTAGTAGGCGAGAGACTCTAAATGTTCTTTTAAGTCTGAAAGAGTTTTCTGAAAGGGCCTACTGAAAACTTCATGAAGTTTGCTTCATCGTGTAAATCCCGTCTAAGTAAGCCTGCTCTGCCCCCACACTAAAAAAAAATGTTGGATGCAACTAAAACAGAGTTTGGGATTTAGTCAGAATTCACACGATGAACTAATCTCCTGAAGTTTTCTAAGTAGTCGTGCAATTTAGGAGAATTCTTTCAGACCTATTAAACGAATAGTTTATAAATACTTTGAAATCTCTCGCCTACTAAGAAAACTTTATAAAGTTTGCTTCATCGTGTAAATCTCGACTTAAAAATACGCTTTAACAAAGAAGAAGTTTTTTTTTCGAAAATCGATCATAACTACTAAACAATCAAGTTGTACTTACATCTGCTTGCATTACAGTGGCTCCAAAATCAATGGGCTTCTCATGATCATCCGCGCTAGACGGTGTAGCGGCTGTGGTCTTTGTCTCCTTGCCCTCTTGCTTGAGTCCCCCTTCAGACTGGTTCACAGTAGAATATTCTTTGGTATTTGCACTGATATTCTTAATGATCAGTTGGATGGGATATTTGCGATTGAAGAAGCTGTGAAGATACAAAATATCAGTTTAGTTGGGTTATATAAATATATATAATGGGCTGTCAACTTAGGGTAAAAAAGTGAGCAAGTGAACAAAGTGAGTAAATTTGTAAAAAAGTGAGTAAGTGAACAAAGTGAGTAAATTTTAAAAAAGGGAGTAAGTGAACAAATTGAGTAAATTTGTTAAAAAGTGAGCAAGTGAACAAAGTGAGTAAATTTTTAAAAAAAGTGAGTAAGTGAACAAAGTGAGTAGATTTGTAAAAAAAAAATGAGTAAGTGAACATGTGCTGAAGTTTTAATAATTGAAAACACTTTAAACTGATTTAACCGGTAAAATATTTGAATAGATATCAGATATTTAAAATTTTTAAAAAATTGAAAAATAAAAATTTGATACCATAAAAAAATTTTTTTAGTAAAAAACATATGCTATAGTCATCCATTTTGACGTTTTTATGTGAAAACATATAAAATGAATATATACCAAGATTGGGGACGTTCGAAAAAAAAAAAGTTTTTCTCACTCTAAAAATTGTATTTACGAAACAAAAAGAATGTAACACTTTGAACTAAATTTATGCGAAGTTTTCTCCTCTTTTTCCTCAGTCATCCGTTTTACTACATTTTTCGAAATATTGACAGCAATAAAACTAATAAATACCACGATTGATGATGCTACAACGGAAAACAAAGTAGTTTTTCTCACTGGAACTGTTTTTTGACAACCGTTTATATGGTGCTATATGTTATAGTCATCCGATTTTGATAAATTTTTCAGAATTGTGTGAGTTTAGAACTAATAATACCACGATTGGTGACGCTACGATAAAAAAAGTTTTTCTCACTAAAACTAGTTTTTGGACCGATCGTTATGGCGCATATGATAAGTCATACGCCGATCTCGTGCAGTAAAAAGAAGACTCGTGCAAAATTTCAGCTCGATAGCTTTAAAACTGAGGGACTAGTCGCGTGAAACAACGACGACGAGACGCCGACGGACAGACGGAAATGAACTCAGCTCGTCGTCCTGATCAAGAATAATATAGTTTATGTGGTCGGAAATGAATATTTCTATGCGTTACAAACTTCTGGGCAAAATTAATATACACTTTTCAAGTGTATAAAAAGTGAGTAAGTGAACAAAGTGAGTTAATTTGTAAAAAAAAGTGAGTAAGTAAGTAAATTTTTAAAAAAGTGAGTAAGTGAACAAAGTTGAGTAAATTTGTAAAAAAAGTGAGTAAGTGAACAAAGTGAGTAAATTTAAAAAAAAGTGAGTAAGTGAACAAAGTGAGTAAATTTGTAAATAAAGTGAGTAAGTGAACAAAGTTGGTAAATTTGTAAAAAAGTGAGTAAGTAAACAAAGAGAGTAAATTTGTGAATAAAGTGAATAGGTGAACAAAGTGAGTAAATTTGTAAAAAAGTGAGTAAGTGAAGAAAGTCAGTAAATTTGTGGAAAAAAGAGAATAGGTGAACAAAGTGAGTAAGTGAACAAATTGATTAAATTTGTAAAAAAAGTGAGTAAGTGAACAAAGTGAGTAAATTTGTAAAAAGAAAATGACTAGATGAACAAAGTGAGTAAATTTGTAAATAAAGTGAGTAAGTGAACAAAGTTGGTAAATTTGTAAAAAAGTGAGTAAGTAAACAAAGAGAGTAAATTTGTGAATAAAGTGAATAGGTGAACAAAGTGAGTAAATTTGTAAAAAAGTGAGTAAGTGAAGAAAGTCAGTAAATTTGTGGAAAAAAAAGAGAATATGTGAACAAAGTGAGTAAGATTGATTAAATTTGTAATAAAGTGAGTAAGTGAACAAAGTGAGTAAATTTGTAAAAATAAAATGAGTAGGTGAACAAAGTGAGTAAATTTGTTAAAAAGTGAGTAAGTGAACAAAGTAAGTAAATTTGTAAAAGTGAACAAAGTGAGTAAATTTATAAAAAAAAAGTGAGTAAGTGAACAAATTGAGTAAATTTGTTCAGTTCAGGAGATTTACTCCGTGTTGCTCAGTTGTTCTTTTTGGTTCAGTTGGTTCAATTTAGCTCTGTTTCTCCACTATTTGATGAGTTTGCACAGATATTATACACTTTCTAATGAACAACTGAACAAAAAAGGAACAAGTACAAAGAGTGAGTACAATTGAGTGAGCAAGCGAACCAAAAAAAGAACAAGTGAGCAACAAAATAATAAATAAGAACCTGTTCACTTATTCATTTGAGTAAGCAACTCATTTTTGTTCACTCACTCAGGTACAACCCAACATTACTAGCATACTTAAGTCAAAACCCACCGTTTCTTGGCCAATCCCACGGGCAACAGCTCAATGCGACAATCTGTCAGATCATATGAACGATGATCGGTAAACAGAACCTTGGCCCGATCAATGGGCAACTCATTCCACATGCGTCTTTTCGGAATTCTCGCATTTGTACCCGACATTTTCAATATCGAACCATCCAGGCGCACATAAACTGTCCTTGTCATCGAAAAGGAGAATGTATTGGGATCATAGCTATTCACCTCGTTCAGCCAACCCGAATAGGTCTTAATGGTCTTGTGCTCTTCCACGGCTGGTATCTCACATATGGGCATGACATTATAGTTGGGTATTTCGAAGGAAGCATGTTCCGGATGAGTTCTAAGTACGAAATGTTCAAAAGTCCAACGTATCTGTGAGCTAGAAGTATCCAAGAGTACGATGAGCAGTAGGGTAGCAAAAATGCCACGTAAAAAATCGTGAAAGGGTAACACCAGGACCAGCATTAGACCCATTATCAGCAGCAGGGGCGTACCCAAAGCGGCTATTTTCTGTTGATGCTCAGACCAACTGGTCAGACTGGTAAAACTCCAACTTTGCTTTGAGTCTCTGGCTGGTGAGTACATAAGACTTTCGTTGGATTCATTGGGTGTGGGTGATAGGCTATCCAGGGGCAGGGTAAGAGACACACGTGGCTCATTGTCCGCCAAACCGCCATCTTTTTCATCAGTTGCCTTGGACACCACAGGCGACCCTGTTTCCGTAGGTATCATATCCTCTAAAACCTCCACACCGGATTCAATTTCCACATCTTTGCGCGCCAGCATTATGCCCCTTTTGGCCTTGCCACTGGCAATGGGTATCTCGGGGGCCGAAGCGGTTTGTAGAATTTGCCGGGCCTCAGCCTGATGACTGGTGGAAGGCTCTTCACCCACATGTCGCCTACGCAGAAAATGTCCACGCAGCGAGGAAGGTGCACTGGGTGTGGGACTAACATCCTTTTTGCCCATGGCAGCAGCCTGATGCTTGGCCTTCACCTTGGATTTAATGTGCGCCAGGCCACGACGCAAGCGCGAGCGTTCAATTGCCACGTCGCCGCTGCCCAGGCTGCTGCTATCGTGCTGCAGCAGCTCCGTTTCGGCATCCGAGTCGGAATGTTGCAATTTGTGTTCTTGGTCCAAAGGCAGCTCCTCGCTGATGGAAGTGTTCACTGTCACGCACTCGTTATCCGAATCCGGATCGTTGCTCCAAACGACTGCTGGAATGGCCGATGAATCTGCCACTATAATGGGTATGGACGCTGTGCTGGGATGATGTGGATGTTTGGATGATTTAATCTCCTCAATGGTTTGCGAGACTTTGCCCTTGATCAGCTTCCAGGTACCCACGGAAGCGGCCGCGCTGTTGTCCCCGCTTGTGATGCCAGCGGCTGTTAAGGCGGCTATCAGATTGGGACCTCCGGAGGTGGGTGAAACACCTTCAATGCTGCCAGATCTGAAATTTTTATAAATTTTATAAAAAAAAATAAATTTTGATGTTTAAAAAAGAACAATAAATGAATGAAGTTTTTTAGAACGCAAAAAAGTATGCTACATTAATTTGACAACATTTTTTTCCTTTGCAGCGCAGAGGGACTAACAAAAGTTGATTAGTTTGCGCTTTCTAGCTTGTTTATACAAAATCCATAGATGGTACACTCTTGGTAAATGTCTTATGATATTATATTTGATATCTCAGAGATATTGATGAAAATGGCTATCAGAAAAAATAGTAGAAATATAAATGAAGCAGCATCTAATTAATATTTAAATATACCGATATTTAGCCTTTTTTATTTTTATACTAATAATTTCGCTTAACGCTTCTGTCCACGCTTCCAGTGGTATCCCTACACTTAACATGAAGATCTTTATCGATTTGAATAGATTTAAACCAGGGATGCAAACCGGTTCTGAACCGAACCGAACCAAACCGTAGCGAACCGCTAATTCGAGCTCGTAAACCGAACCGCGATCCGACGAATATTTCAAAATGCTGGACCGAAGCCAAAACCGCAAACAAAAACGATTCGGTTCATTTCATTGACGATTATTCTAAATTTAGGAAATTTGATTAGGAAAATCAATGATCCGAAATCCTTGCATAGTTCTAGCGTTGTGGAGTTTTTGTAACTACCTCTTAGGGGACTGCAAGTTGTCAGGTTGTAATCGGGTGTCCACATCATCTGATTTTGTCCATCTCCTGCAATTGTCATCTCTTTTCTCAATATATCTGTCATCATTTTAAATTTATTTCAAATGGAAGTTGCGGACTGATTTGTGTAAGTTGGTAGTGTTATACATACTACTGCACTACTTAACGTGTTCTTGTCGGTTAGGAAATTCCCAGTCACCTACCTTACTAGGATATCCGACATTTTGATACAATTGATACACACCGTTCTCAAGGTAATAACGATATTCACTGCATTCCTGCTCCCCATGATATAAGAATATTTTGAAGTTAGTCAAATGTTTTACAAAACTTTCTTATCAGCTAGAATGGTGCTCGAAAATAGAGAGTGAACCACTGAACCGAACCGTAACCGCGGTTTGGTTTGCTCCAAAAACCATGTTTCTAACCGAACCGGTGGTATAAAACCTCCATAAACCACTGAACCGAAAAAGTCTTTTTTCCCAAGGGGTTTGGATCCCTGATTCGTGCCCTTACTATAAGACTACGGTCCAATATAGCTCATAATATGCTGGTAAAATACTAAAAGGGGTATATTAGCTCTCAAAAGCACAAAAACATCAAATCTGCCTTAACTTTTAATTACATTGAATTTTTTAAAATATTTTAACTGAATTTTTTTAGCGCAAAATTTGATTAAAATCCAGAATCTTCATTTCAAGAAATTTTATTATCATTTTTCTAAGATTTCTTTACTTTTTTAAGACTTAGAAATTCTTTACATTTAATTAGAGGGTTTATATGTACCAAAGAAATGTTGTTCCGCCTTCTAAAAAATTTTGTTCTATATCTTATATATCTTTAAAAGAGAATTTGATTCTAGTTATTTTTTAAGGGCGAATTTTTAAAAAGTAAGTCTTTTTCCCAAAAACGACCCTATTTCCATACGAATTGGGTCGATTTTAGGGTAGAAAACGATTTGTGGAACACATGGGTATACTATATTGCTATTTTACCGGTTGAAATATATATTTGAAATAATAAATAACTGAAAAAAATTATAAGAAACCGAAACAGTTTCGTTATAAGCATTTTGGTATGGAACCGATTTTTTCGGTTTCTATTATAAAGGTTTACGGTTTTCGGATCTCAAACAAATTTAAATATCGGTTCGGGTTAACGGTTCGAGTTTTATTCCCTGGTTTGAATACTTGTATTCATAATGAAATATCTTCGTTGAAAAAAATTCGCAAACTAATTTATTTGAAAGTTAAAGATTATATATTTTCGATAATATCAATAGGGGTCAAAACAAACGTATAGCTTGACCCTATACCAGGCCATAAAATGCTCAAAAATTACACTTAAAAAAAATCACACTATAAGCTAAAATTACCAAAAATCCTAACGTGATGGATTATTTTGCCAAACAGATTCATATAGCACACGAACATCATCTAGAATCACCACCCTCCCCCTTCTATAAACTGGACCATGTTGCCTAGTATAATCTCGTTGACATTTAAAAAACTTCTTTTACTTATCAAAATTGTTAAGGTAATGTATTCTCCTATTCTCTTCCCAAACCACAAGAGATTTAAGAAAACCCAAAAGAAATTTCCGTGACACCGAGATCTGGTTTTTTGTTGGAATTTGGTCGAAGGAGAATTTTGTGATCGAAGTACGGAATCTTCAGGTCCGCCAGGATTACAAAACTCGATTAAAATCTATACTGATAACTCGAAACTTGAAAACGGGGTGGGTGGCGGTGTATACTCCTAAGAGCCAGACCACTCTAGTGTCTTTCGGGCAGAAATCCGTGCAATAAAAGGAACTCTAAAATGTGCACAGTAAGTAGCTGGGACGCTGAGTATGATAATCATTTTCTCAGACAGCCAAGCCGCTACCAAAGCTCTAGACTCAGTATGGTGTAACTTGGAATAGTTTAACGACGATCTCTTAAAGCAAAGCGATCACTATTCACATACCCAGAGCAGTTCTTAACTTTCTTTCGGGAAACAAGCTAAAACTTTAAAGGTATCTGAAAGAGACCAACCTCCAAAAAAACAATCACCAAAACCCTACGCTTTTTCATATAACTCCACAAAATAGGTGGAATGGAACCAAATTCGCAAGCGGCACCATAATGGAACAATATAATAGCCTCTAAATATCGGAAGCAATATATCTTTTAGCGATCGTCCATTAACTAACCTGACACTGATGGGTACCCCAATAATAAAATGATGTAAAAAGTGGCGTGGCTACAAATTTATGCCAGTTTCCGTACAGACAACGCTACATCAACAAAGCGATCACTATCCAATACCGTTCTTATTTCTTTCCGAAAACAAGAAAACTTTAAAGAGTTGCTATCGCAAAAAGTTCATTCATATTTAGACAGACGTAAAATTTCAGCGAGATGCAGCTCTTAGTTTGTTTTGACAGCTGATTGTTGTTGACGTCAAAACCAAACTTTTTGCTTTTGACCTAATCTTGTATTTTGCAGACCTATTGGAAAATACCTGGAATAAGTGTATCGACCTTAAAAGGGACTACATTGAATAAAATTAAAAAGTTAAAATTTTAATAAAAACTTCATTCCCAAGGAGGTTACTTTTCACGACCCACCTTGTAGAAATGTTTTTTCCAACCTTTGAATAAAACCATAATTTTTTTTTGTATTATTCCAGAAAAAGTATTTTTATTTATTTGAATGAAGATATATGTTTGTTTGTTTGTTTTTCTTTTTCATAACCTGCATTTGCATTTGCCTCTGTGTTCGTGTGTTTTCATATTATACTTGCTTCTTGTATTGCACACTTTCTTATCAGATCTTTTTTTGGATGCATTTTAGAAAACGATTTGTTCTTGGAATATATATTTATATATATATATATGGTGTATATATAATCGTATATGTATATTTCTTTCATTACGGTTTTACATATTTTTTTTGGTTTAGTTTATTAAATTATGTTTATATTTGATTTGTTGTGGTTTTATATAATTTAAATATTGCATTGAAGTACTGCTGATATTTTAGTTTGCTATTACAGTTTCGATTTTCGATTTTTGGGGGTCTAATTTTATATGTATATGTTAAGATTTTGGTATTTGTTTTGTTTGGTAATCCATTCATTGATCTCTATTTAATTTACGTTAGTTAGACATATGCTTATTTTTTTTTTGTTTGGTTTTTCAACATCATTTTGGTTTAGGTTCAACATTCAACTGATTTTGGAAAATTACGCAGGGAAATTGGAGTTTCAGTTTATAGAAGAAGTTCGATTGTTTTGGATTTTAGAAAACTACAAATATCCAGTTTTAATTTTTGTAAAAATTAAAAAATTACTTTTATGGAAAATTACTATAAAATATGGAATATTTCGCTAGTTTTTAACTTTATATATGCCAACTGGTTTTTTGGGTTTACTATTCACTTTTTGTATAATGCTAAAAAATTATATGCTTTTGCTTTGGTTTCATTTTTTGTTTTTGTTTTGTTTTCTGAATATTTTGCTAAAAGGAATTCATTAGTAAGGGCGCTGATTTTCAGTTTATTTGAAGTACTAAATCTTATAGAACTATATTTATATATATATATATAATATTCGCACAAAAAAAAAATTAAAATGGAAGTGCGTCGTGTGCGTGTATAACACACTCGCTTTACAGGCTACATTTTCTCAATTTAATTTTTTATTTTTTTTTTGTTTTGTTTATAAAATTCTTTATTTATGTTTAAAAGGTACCAAATGTTGTCTTTTTTTCATGCGTTTTTTCATCGATCTAGCATAAAATTAATTCATCAAAATTTTCTATTTAAAACATGGCGTTAGTTTTGTATAACCTTGCAGAGGATATTTAAATTTTCTTTGGAGAGTTTTTTAAAAATGTAAAGTTTTTCGATCAAGAAATTCGGAATAAAAATTTCCTGCTTGGATTATGAAATTCCTTATTTTTTCTTAAATAATTTTCAAATTTTTTTATCAAAATCTGAGTGCAAAATAATCTAGCTTTAAAAGGAACGATCGTTTCAAAACTATTTTTTATACCTCTAATTACGTTTTTCAAGATATAATACAATACTGTCAAATTTTTTCTTCTTTAGAAACTTCAGATTTCGGACCCACTATAAATCGTTAAAATGGGGTCCATTTTCAAGCAGCAGAAATAACACGTTATGGGTATTTTTAAACACTTTTTATTGAAATACTAAAATAAAAAAAGTGTGACCGTTTCTGCGACACAACTAATCTTTCAAGATAGAATTTGGTAAATGTTTCTATTACTAAAAATCGATTTCAGAATTTTCAGTAGCCGCTGGCATTGACTACCAGACTGTACTTACTGCTTGTTCCGGGGTACAATTGTACCCCAAAGACGTACAGCATAGATTTCAGCTCAGTATTTATTGTAAAATTTCGTAGAAGTACGTGTTATAAATAAAAATACTGATTCTGACTCATAGGTTAGGTTGTGACGGGTACAATTGTACCCCAAAGACGTACAGCAACCATTTCAGCTCAGTATTTATTGAAAAATTTCGTTAAAGTACGTGTTATAAATAAAAATACTGATTCTGACTCATAGGTTAGGTTAGGTTGGCCCGTTTTGACACCATAAACCCCTAATTTGTACTTTTACACTGTAAGAGAGGATCGTCCCTATTAAACCACTTGGAAATAAGTAGTAGAAACTTGAGTAACACAGCGATCTCTATTTCATAAACTGCTGAAAGGTAACGAAGAAAAGGCTGACCTAGAATTGCATAACGTCTCCTACAGTGACAAGTTGCTGAACGCTTTCTTCTTCATCAACTGAGCAACAACTTCCACAGTAGTCATTATGGTCGATACCAAGCCTCGTGAAATGCCCACCTGTAAGAATTTCTTCAAGATAAGAGACTATAGTGTGATTTAGTAGGTAGTTTCCCTTGTTTTTAGTTTTCATGACGGAAAAGGCACCCCTATAGTACTCTTATCCGGTCGGACCTGGTTGGTAGTGCCAAGTCTAGCGAGGCGATCGGCTGTATCGATGCCTTCTGACTCATATTATGTTTGAATATTCTTGAATCTTGCGTTGAAAGTTTCTTGGGGTACAAATGTACCCCAATAAAATAAGAATTTGAGGTTATTTAAATGGAAAATGTAATAAAAAAAAATTCTTCTTAGAAAACTTGATATTTCGAGAACAGAAACGTTCCTAATTAGTCCAAAAGAAGAATTAGTCCTAAGAAGTCCAAAAACGTAGTTCGGTAAACAATATCAAGAACAGAACCCTCTTTCTAGGTCTGCTGTGAGTCACTTAACCGAAGAAAAAAAGAGAATTCTCAAGTTCGTATCTAAAAAAATCTCGGTGATGGATTAACCGAAATTTTTCAAAAATATGAAGTGCGGCTATTTATACAAAAGACCGGGAAGTGAGCAGGGCGCACGGTCTAACACAGTTTTTCATCACGAAATTACTGACAGGACAAGGATGCTTTAAGTCAGCGGTGGGCAAGAAATTTTAGTTCGCGGACAGTCCAACAACAACAGAAAAAACACTTATAATCGAGCTACGAGTCGAGCAGCCGTCTTTTCTCAGAGCTAGTCTTTATTTCTGTCCCAGATTTTCTGCTGAACGGAAAAAAGCTTAACCTAGGCACTGGAAGGCCATTCATAATCAATTACTTGACGATTCTCAACTATGCTGGAGCTACAATATGCTAGTAAGCATTTAAGATTAGCTACTTCTTTCTTCTCACTTTGACCCTCTGCAAGGATTATATATAAACTTCGATGTGCCGAAGTTAAGTATTTTGCTAATTTTTTGGTTTAAGGGGGGAGGGTTTGATTTTTACTTTTCGTTTCACTAACTACAAAAAACCCATAAACTGTACAAAAATTGTGCTATGAAAATACTCAAAAAATAATTCAATTTGTTAATGATTCAACTTATTAACTGATATACGGATTATATATATGTATATAGTTATTGTGAATATATATAAAACTAATGCCAATGAGTCAAACTACGCGCAGGGTTGGGTTTTCGCTTGAGTTATTTAGAGAGAATCGTTTCTAGGTAAAGTTGTTTGAAGCAATTTTTTCTTAATTCTCATTTTCATGTCAAAAATACTTAAATCTCATCAATTGTACTACGTGTAAATTTCATATTTTAGCAATTTTTTTCTTTACGTTTTGTTTAATTGGGTTTTGGTTTGGTATCAAAAACACATATTGACCAATGCATATAGTTAGATTGATTTTGTAATAATCGTAATAATCATAATAATAATCATCATAATAAGTTCGAATTCCAATACTTGTGTTCATTTTTTGCAGAGTCTTTTGTATCGCTTTAAGTATTTATATATATATATATTTATATAGTATAGTGTTATACATACATACATATGTACTAACAGTTGTGTTTTGTGGTTCAGCTAGGTTAAAAGTATGTACTTATGTATTTACACAGGTTTTTGTTCATTTAAAAAAGTCCATCATACAAGTTATATAAAAAAATAAAACACAATTTACGTTATGTCCGTTTATTAATTGCCAAAAAACGTTTTGTATAAATTGTATATATATCAAATATGTGACGCATAAGAGTCAATAATATGTTCTATCATAATTTTTGTAATTTTTTTTTTTTATTCAGTTTTTATTTTTTTTTTTTATTCATATAAAAAACAAAGTATAAAAAGTGTCTCAACGCAATTTGTTAAAGCTACGGGAGGAGAGACTAACAACTACTATAAAAAAAAACTATAAAAAAACACATTTAATAAAAAAATATACAAATACAAAAAATATATATATGTATCAGAACAACAAAAATAATATTTAACATACTGAGATATAGTATAGTAACAAGGTTTCTATTAACTTACGAGGGGGTTACTATTTGATACTTTTTTTTGGGGAATTGACCAATTTTAAGTGTGACCAGGTTCGATTTGAAATTTAACATTTTTTAATGTAACCTTACCGAAGGCGTTTTGTCATTTTTTAAACGATTTGTGAGGCTTACAGTGACTTGAAAAGTTAACCTTGTGAAGTTAAAATGATTTATATTTTATTTTCGATTTAGAATATCAAGAAGTACCCGTAGCGCTGGGGTAGATCTCAAATAAATTAAACTTACGTCTACTTTTGTATTGCTTTACTCAAAGTCCTCATAACACCTTTTTTATTTTTATTATGGAAACACACGCAATATGAAGACGTGGATAAATTGCTAATGGGATTCGTAAAACGAATGTTTAGGCTTCGTATGAACACGCCAAATTATGCAATTTTACTCGAAACTGGTCTATCGCGATTATTTGAAGAACCTACACTTGCATTTTAGAAGCATGATGAGGATTATGTACCTTAAAAGTACACGAAAGCTCGCTGAAAGTGAGTACTTAGATCAGGTTTTGATAAATTCTGTCGGAAAATGTGAAAAACTCGCAGTTTATCATCCGATTCAAAGATCTATATGAAAATTCAACAATGACATCGTATGTGGCAAATGTGTTTGGTTTCCGAGCGCTTAGCTTTAAGCTCATTTTCAAAGCTACACATATAAAAACATGAAATACTTTACTTTGATATTTCGGAAAATTTACCCCAATCACGAAAAATGGGCGGAAAACGATTGCATGAAACTCTTACGTTGTCCATACGATCAGTTCCGAATTACTTTTTAACATTTTTGAAAAATCTACCCCCAAGTTCGGAAAATGTGCGGAATAATCTTATATTTATCCGATGTGTTTCAATTTTATATTTTTAAAGATCTACATAACAAAATATTACCAAAGTAATTTTCATATTATTTAAACTTCGCAAAAAGAAAGAGGACACGTAATAACGCTCTCAAATGTGTCAAAACGTCACTTTCAAAAGTGTCATAACGCCCGCTGGGCTTCAAGTCACTTTTTTTTAACTTTATAAATAAAAAGCTTACAACCTTCAATCCTTTTCAAACTTTTGATATATATGTATTTTGTTACAAATTGACGAAACTGTATTTTTCTGGGTTTAAACCGTTAAAAAGGAGAAACTATAGTTTTTTGCTATTTATTAATCATTTTTCACACAAAAATTTAAGATATTGTGGAAACGTATGTTTTATAGAGTGTTTTTTTTTTGTTGGAAAATTTTATAAATTTCGAGAAGAAGAAGATAACAATCATATGAAAATGCCTGTGGGCGAATTTTTTTAGCAATAATAGCGACGAATTCGATCAGCAATTTAACTTTTTGGAGCAACGCTTCTTACTTTTCAATGATAAGTGTACATTTTTGTAATTTCGGGCGTTATTACAAAAAGAAGGTTTTTTGATTTTCATGTTAAAAGTCTCCAAAATTAAAAAAAAAAAAAAAACGTTGCTTATAATTTGTTATGTAGAGCTTTAAAAATGCGATTGGAGCTGGTTGGACGAATAACAGTTTTCCGACCATTTTCTGAATTTGCAGGGGGATTTTTAATTAATAAAATTCCCATTATTTATAGTTGGTTCCTTAATGGGTTCCGAATGAACAAAAAAAATTTTTTTTACAAATCACTTTACTGCGAAATACCCGATCTTAAGACACATTAGGAACCATTTATGGGAAAAGAACCAGTCCTTAATGACGAAAGCTGGCCGAAGCTCATTGGATATATATATTTTAGAAGCACAAAGATATAGTCTATTGGTAAAGCTGGAATTTAAATTAAAGCTTCTTCGACAAACGATCCAGAGTTTTTGGGCAAGATTTGGAAGCCAGGTGGAGTAGTCGCTGAAGCAGAGAGAAGCGTATTGTGATAAGTCCATGCTATAATTATTATCCTTTTTGTTAAACAATGGCAGCAAAGAAAATTATTTTTAACCCATTTATAAAGAAAAAAAGAAGAGGTTTTCGAAGAATTAAAAAAAATAACCTTTTGTGGAACTTGTATCATTCTTTACCATACCCATGTCATCTTCGCACTAAAGAATACTTAAGATCGACTTTTATAACTCACTTCTTTTTGTAATTCCACATAATAGAGAAACAAAAATTCCTCTCCAGTAAAAATTTTTTTCAAAATTTCAAATCAAACCTGGTCACACTTAAATTCAAGTATACCCGAAATATAAAAGGTTACCCCTGATAAAAACAGATCATAAACAATTATACAAAAAGGGGGGCACATAATGTTTTTGTGCAGCAGCTTCCTATTCCTTTCTTGTTTTTTCTGCTGCTGTACGCATACATTTCCAACACACTGTGTACAGTGTTTGTTTTTTTTGGGCTTTTAAAAAAAAGCTTGTATAAAAAGGTAAAAAATAAGTTTGATTAAATGTCTTTGACTAATTCATTTCTTATTAATTTTGTTTTGTTTGGAATACTTAAAAAAGAAGAAACAACTAATGCTTAATATTTAGTTATAGCACGCTACATAAGATTCCAGTTTTTTGCAAAAAACATTGAGCGGTTGCTTAAACATTGTTTTTGTTAAGAGTTTGGTTTTTTGTTTGATAAGTTTTTAATACAACTTTTGTTAGCATATTTGAAAGTTCTTTTTGTTAAACAGTTTTTTAAAGTATAAAGTATATGTTTATATAAAAGTATAAAAATCTATAAAATATTGAATTTGACTACATTTAAAAAACATCTTCTTCTTCATCATCAATCATCATCCATCTTCATTACACATGGTTGCCGTTCCAAGGGGGTTTGTTTTTTGTTTTGTCAACAGATTTTTATACAAATTGTAGTAGGACTAGCATATATTTCATTTTACATTCAAATGTTTAGAACAACGCAAACATTGACACTACATAGAGCACAGGCTGTATTTTCTTTAGATAAGTTTTTAGGTGTTTTTTTATTTTTTGGTAAAACAAACGAACGCTTTAAGTCCTCTAAATATTGGTTTATGTAGTTTAAAAAATATATATATATATATTTAGTATATGTATATAGAGTTTTACATATATATGCCATTCTTTTTTGTTGTAATATAAAAATTCTAGAAAAATTGCTATTAATTTTGGTTGTTTTTTTTTTTTGTAATTTTTTTTGAAAGTGCCATGCGACCAACTTGAGTTACAACTGGCATGACTTGATTTTTTTTTTTTTTTTTTTTTTGTAAACAAAGCGCGAGCAAAAATTTGCTAATAGATTTGACTATCATATAATATAATATTTATATGTATGTATGTATGCATTTATGTAAGTTTAAAAGTCCAAAGCGACTTGTACTTCCTTGTTGTTGTTTTAAGTTAATTTAATAATTTGTAGTATTTTTTTTGGTAGTATAGAAAAAATATTGTATTGCAAAGTTTTTGTCTTATATCAAATATAAAATAAATGATTTTTTTTTTGATAATTTTCTGTAAGATTTGCATTATTATTTTGTTTTTTTTTTTTTTGGTTTGGTTTGGTTAGATTAGATAAATACTTCTGAAACAATTAGTTTAGTTGGTTTGTTTGTTTGTTTGGTTTTTTCATTTTTTGGTTTTCTTTACACATCATTTTTATGTTTTAGCTACGTTTTTTTGGTTATGCGATTGCAATTACTATATATATATATATTTATCATATATGTATATCGTATGTATTTTATTCATATGCTTTAAATTGTTTATGAAATAGTATTGCACATAAGTTATATATAAATTTCCTTTATATGTTTACTGTGTGTGTGTGTGAGTGTGTGAGAGTGTGGGTTTCTTTTTGTATTCAGTTATTCAGACTAAACTAACTTGTTTTGAATAATAAAAAATAAAAACAGTTTATACAAAAAATGTCTATATAAAAAGTGTCCTAATATATATATATATAGTATTATAAGTATTCATATTGTTTGTATAAAGTGCACGGTACGCTATTTTAAGTCAAACCAACATATTTATTTCAATATCACTCAAAGTTGTTCCTAATTTTTAATTCAATTAATTTTTAGCAAGAAAAAATTTAAAAATTCGTTAAAAGAAAATACTTTAGTAGGATTAAGCTATTGTTAATTTTTTGAACTTTAGATCATTTGCAACGGGAAAATTGGGGGTGGTTTTTTTTTGTGCAGCACTGCTAAACCCTTTCCTCTCACTTTTGCTTTCACTTTTTATAAAGTAAACTCAAGTTCAAGCACTGAATCATTAGAATGATTAGTTCATTTGAACTAGTTCACGAAATTCGGAACAACTCTAATCCGCAATAGACTGCTAGTGGTTCTTTTGATAGTTTAAGGTCCCCACCCAGTGTAAATCACAACACTTTTTCTGCCCCTATTTTTTTGGGAAACCCTGCTAAAGACTTATCCGTGAGAAGCAAAGCTCTTAAACAACCATTTACACATTTTTTCATAGATGACAAACAACAAAACTGTAGCAAAACCGGTTTCGCCCACTGAAGAACAGATTTTTTAGTTGAGTTTGTACAAAAATTAACACTTTTTGAGCTCGCTCTTTACGAATTGGTCGGCCAATTACATGCGAAGCACTTTTTTGGCTCCACTTGGGACATTAGAGAATCCAAAACAAAACTAAAAGTGATTTTTCGTCTCCCTTTATTCGCACAAAAAATTATTATTATGCAGATAACCTCAAGGATATGGAGCAATTTTTGCGACCTTTGGTAAGAAGGATGCTGTACTGGATATCTAGTAGAGACCAAGAAAGTGGTGACCAGAATTTCAACACGAGTTAGTGCTAGTCTAGAAACCAAAGCGGAGAATATGTAGTATCTCGCTGGAAACCAGAGTATTCTGTATTCTTTTAAAGAACACCGATCCATTTTTGTACCAGTGTTTTGATATCTCCCGAAGTCATTTTGAATTGAATGGCCATACAATCCAAACTAGAGGTGAGTTTTATCAAGTACCAATGCTGCACCCAGGTTTTGACCGCTGCCTACGTCGCCAAGGTTCATAGCAGCGACTGGCTGAGTAGAACAACTGCTGTCTCAGTCTATGCTCTTTTTTGTTTATTCTACACAATTGTTATTTAGCGGATTTGATTGTAATAAAACGAACATGATTTAAATCAGAGCACCAACAAGAAACGATTGGTTTGATTTAAAATTAAACTCAACAGCGAACATGTGTATTAGAGACCTGCAGTGAGCACCTAATTTGAGAGCTGACTCGCACATATACCAGGCTTGTTAGACCTCGTCGCCCATGCTAGCATCGTTTACCAATGCTCGTATGGACCATAACGAGCAATCCTTTAGTTAAGTTAAAAGTTAAAATTGGCTGTTACAGCCCCCACTGGGGCCAACACAAGCTTCTCTCAAATCCCTTTAGCACGCACGAGTAATTATAGTTCAAGCTCATTTAACCGTGTGAGCAATATGAGCAATTTTGATGAGCTGTTGCAGCAAGAACAAGCGTCGACCGAGCGGAGCTTGTAATCTCAAGATAGAGATAAATGTTAGGTGATCATGCCATCCATTTTGCTCCAACATGTTTTTGTTTATTTTTGTTTTGCGCTCTTGGTTGTCAAATACACAATCAGCTCGCTGCGACTCGTGTTCAACGAGAGACAATGTATGATCGTTGATCGCTTAAATTTAAAGGAAAGATTATTCTGGTTTTGATGCTGTATAAACATTTTGCAATCGCCCTATGCCTTTCTCTGATTAACACGCTAATAATTTGCTTAAATAGTGCCAAAAATTTCCCCATTTGGTAATTTTTCATGAAAATTTTGACAAATTATTTTTTAGCTTAAGTATTGGATGGGTCTGGACACGAATAAGCTTCCAAATGAGGAGTGCTTAACAAACCAGAACGCGCAGCTAGTACAAAATACGGCTCACTAAAGCTTTGATACAAATTTTTCAAAATAGCCTTTACCTCATATTTCGCAGAACTTTAAACTTATGCTATGGATCCTCACGCAAACAATAACAATAAGGCCGAAAAATTTCCTATTAGGGCCCATATAAGCCAAATTTGTATCAAAATTTGTCCAAATTTTCATAAAAAAATGTTTCCAAATTATTAGTCTCTGGGACCTTGGCTTAAGTATTGGAGGCGGATGGGTCTAGCCACGAATAAGCACCTGACATAGTGTGAAAATGAGGTATGTCTAACAAACCAAATCGCGCAGCTAGTACAAAATGCGGCTAACTTAAGGCTAGGGTCCCAACAGGCAAATAATTTGCCCAAATTTTGATAAGAAATTTTTCGAAATAGCCTTTACCTCATATTTTGCAGGACTTTAAACTTGTGCTGTGGTTCCTTACGCAAACAATTGGCTTAAATAAATCCGAAAAATTCCCTATTAAAGCCCATTAAGCCAAATTTTCATAAAAATTTGTCCAAATTATTTGCCTCTGGGACCTTAGCTTAAGAATGGGTCTGGCCGCAATAAGCACCCGACACAGAGAGTGAAAATGAGGCGTTTGTTCGCAAACCAAATTGCGCAGCTTGTACAAAATGCGGCTAACTAAAGGCCAAGGTCCCACAGGCAAATAATTTGCCCAAATTTGTATAAAAAATTTTTGAAATAGCCTTTACCTTATATTTTGCAAGGCTTTAAACTAAAGCTATGGTTTCACACGCAAATGATTGGCTTTCTTTTCACATTTCATACAAATTTTGCGGCCAACTACAGCTTAAGTCCCACAGGCAAATAATTTGTCCAAATCTTGATTACAAATTTTCGAAATAGTCATTACATGGCTTAAGTATTGGATGTGTATCAAGAAAGGGACTTGCCCAGAATAAGCACCACCGAACATGGGGTGCGCGTAACTAACCATATTCGATATAAAAGCTTGAGTTTTAAGCTGGTTTGTCAGTCAAATAATTTGCCCAAATGTTTGCCGAAAATTGGGAATTTTTAAGAACTTTTTGAGCAGATTATTTACGGATTGATCCATATCTGTATTGAGCTAAAGTCTAGATAATAGTTATTTAGATAAATTTTAAACAAAATTTGGGCAAATTATTTGCCTATGTGAACTTGGCCTAAAGCTATATAATTTGCTCAAATATGTCCGAAAAATGCCCTATTCAGACCTATTTATTCAAATTTTCATCTTTGTACAAATTATTTGCCTTTGGGACCTTAGCTTAAGAAACAACTTGAGCAAGCTTTCCACATCATTACCACTTTTATCAGAAATTTTTGTATGGCAAATTTTTGAATGAAAATAATTTTTGTTGAACCGAAGCATTATTCGAAAGAATCGGTTCGGGTGGTCTTTTAATTAAAGGGTTCGATATATGGTGCGGTTCAAGGAACTGGAAGCTGTTTTTAGAGGTTAGTAAATGTTCCGTTCAAAAATTCGAATTTTACTTGAAAAATGAATGAATAATAAATTTGTACAATTATTATAAACAACTCTAGCGCACTTTTAAATATGTTGGTCTTACCATATAAGTAGATCGTGCACCTTGGATATCCTAGAAAAAATTGTTTCTTTTGTCTGTCTCCAGTTTACAAATACGCCCAGCTAGTTACAAAAATTAAAAAAATATAGGTAATATTTATGACATAAAACAGGCAATTAAAAAAAAAAAGTAAATCATAATACTGAACACAAGAGCTTCAAAATTCTTTCTCCCTTATTAATTTTTTTTTATTTGATTTTTTTTAATGATGCCCACCCTCAACCAAAGGGGCGGCAAAAAAATGCTTTTTCAGTGTATGAACAATTGTTTTTTGAAGTGTAATTGAGTGTGTGAGTGTTTGAGTGTGTGTAAAAATGGACTAGTTTAAAATTAGAAATGAGTCTAGATTTTAGTATTAGTAAGTGTGTGGGTATATTTCTTCACTAAATTTCAATTGTAAGCATTACTTGGAAAAAAAAAAAGTAAAAGCAAATGAAAATCGTAGTGTAAGGGAAGGACCTACCCCCCGTTTAGAAGTTTATCAGTGAGATTAGCGCTTTTAATTTATAAGGTAAGTGTAGAAGAAATGTTTTTATTGTTTGCTCGTACGATTTTCATTTGTATAAGCCTCAGAACTATAGCAACGTGTTCATTAGCATATTAAAATCGTATATATTGGGTTTAGAAAAACAAAAAAAATATATACGATTTTTTTGGTATTTAAAACTCTGATTTGAAATGGCACGTGTGATAATATATATAAAAGTGGAGCAGCAACTGGAACCACTAAAGAAAAGAAAAACCATTTAGTGTAGAAGGATCTCTAATTTAAAAACAAAACGATTAGCAAATTATATATGTATGTATAAATTAGAGTTTAGGAACTTTTTAGCTCACACCACACTGGGCTAAAAAATAAATGACTCACTTGTAATTTCAAGACTAGCCTCAAAATTTTTTTGGAGGATTTCTTTTATAAATATTATTTGGCGGTATTATATTAATTTAAAAAAATATTTAAAAAAAACAAAGTACAAAAAAAAATACTGTTTAGGCAAAAAAAAAAAAAAAAAAGTTAAAACTAAAACTTTTTTTTTTTTTTTTAGGCGAGACTAAGTGTGTGTTTGTTAGACTCTGTTTGGCTGACTCGGGGGTCATCATATATATATATATATAACTAGATATATTGCACCTGGTTTCCCGTCCTAATGTTTGACTGTCTTTTTGTTTGTATGTGTGTGTGTAAGTGTGTTTGTGTTATATATGTGTCTTAGATTAGTTTTCTTCTTTCTTTCATTTAATCCGTCGCCTTATTTATGATTCTGGGCACTGCCAGCGCTGCATTTAACAACCGATGTCGTTGCTCTCTCTGTTGGCGTCTCTCATCATGCAGCGCGGCCTACCAGCGCCGCCGTTAACACCAACGAAAGGGCACCGCACGCGGCCGATCGGCTCCCTCCTTGACCAAAGGCTTATGATATTCACGTCCCGGACGTGAATGTATTACCGCCCAACAGTGTTCACAATAATACTGCAGGCAGGTGACATTGGCGCAAAAGAAGGGCGCAAATTTACCCCCACAACGTTGACCCTCGCATTCATCGCACATCTGATCGTCCAATACATAAGGCTTGACCTCCACCCGTTTATCTATATCGCCATGTTGCAGCTGTACAAATCGAGCCGATATGGCCGCTATATAACTCTGTTGATTGGAAAAGGCCACGCGTCCTGCTCCTTTGGGATATTTAAGTTCGGGATCGGTATCTATGCCCGCATAGCATACCCCACCATATAAACGATCCATAATCATGGCCAGCTCAAAGGCTTTCAGGGGACGTGGTACACCACCCACAAATACGGTCTTACGTGGATCCAAGGACATGGTAGCATCCAAAACATAATCAGCATCGGCCAAACGCCAGGGACGTATTTGTACCGCCTTATCCTTAATGGTAGGCGACGAAACACACAAATACAATTTATCCTCATCCGTTATGCAGGAGTCAATAAGCTGCTGTACACTGGTTTCATCCTGGAACAGCAAAAAGGCATAACCTTTGGGTGGAAAATAGGATTTGGATTCGGCCTTGTGGGGCCAATCAACCACCAGGGGACCAAAACGTCTAAACGAGGTGGTTATCTCATCCTCATCTATATCCGGCGGCAGACCACCCACAAAGACCTTACGTGAGAAGCGTGCCGTGCCATCGCCCGCATTGCCGCCGCCGCCTCCATTGTTGCCACCCTGTATGGGTGAGTGGGGTGAGTGTGGCGAGAGACGTGAAGGTGAGCCCATTTTCAAGGCATTCAAATACACCGAAGGATCATTGCCGGAGGCTATGGCCAAAGCATCTGCCTCGCTTAAATGTTTGGGTCCACCCAACACACGCATGCGATCCTGCATCATGGACATATTGTTGTCACCGCCGCCCAGAGACATGCCACGCATATAGTCACTCAAGGTATTCTCCATGCCCTGATGATGCAGCTGTCCATTGGCCGTCATCATATTGCCATAGCTATTGCCCAAATAGGGCGCATCACCGCCGCCCGAGGCACCAGCTGTGCCCATGCCTCCATTTCCTCCATTACCTATAGATAAAGTGGGTATATTCATATGCATGCCATCCATATGTGATCCGTGTCCACCATATAAAGCCGTGGGTGAGCTACCCTTAATGGGAAACGATATGCTGCGCCTGTATTTGGGTGAGACACCAGACATTTGGGGTATGGGTGAGATACCGCCACTGCTGCAGCCCGCCTGGGAGCCATTGTAGGGTGATCCTCCACCGCCCGGGGACGAGGGACTGTGTGCACCACCACCTCCATCTCTTTGATGCTGCTGATGATGATGATGATGCAGCGCACTGAGATTGGGCGACAACTGTTGCTGCTGCTGCTGCTGCTGCTGTAGCTGTTGTGGCGGCTTGCTGAGATTGAGATTGGGCGGCAGACCGCTGCAACTGCAGGGAGGAAGGTAACAGAGATGAAGAGAGGCTTTTACATACAATTGGCATTTTTTTTTTTTTTAATTTTATTTTGTGGTTTGATTTTTATTGCATTACAAAAAAAAAAAAGGAGCAATTTGTTCTGGTATAATGCAAATTAGTTTTGTGTATGCTTATTTAACCCATTGCCGCCCAGCGTTCAAAGATTATTAACAAAAATATATAAGTATATGTACTATGAAACATAACAAAAAAAAAAAAAAAAACAAATTTGAAATTAAAATTTACAATTTTGGGATTCTCACTTTTAGTTGTTACACTGGGCGTGGTAATCTTTTTTGTTAAACAACTTTTCACACACATTTTCATACACACAAAACAAAACACATTAGAGATTGTTCGTTTGGAAGGATAAATGGTTGGTGTGGCCTTAAAAAAGCTTAACAGACAAACTAAACCCAAATCTGAAAACCGATTTAAAACAGAACCTTTCAGAACCGGGACCCTCAATCTGAACCATAAGCCGAAACTATTAAATTCATAACCTTCCGAAGCGGAAACCTGTGTTTGAAACAATGCTCAGCTCAAAAATTAACTAGTCTTTATTTTCAAGAACTTTTATAACGTTAAGCTAAAGTTTTTTATAAGCATCGAGAACTCGAATTTAGTTTCTACATTTTCAGCTATATTTTCAAAAAATTCTAGATGAAAAATACTTTTTTTCCAATTGGGGAAAATCCCCCTCCAAGGTCGGAAAATTCGAACCCGATGTTTATTTCTACAATTTCAGCTATAACTTCAGTAAATATTAAATCAAATATTCATTTTTCCAACTTGGGAAAATCCTCCCCCAAGGTCGGAAAATTCAAATTCTAGATAAAATATACTTTTTTCAAATTTGGAAAAATCTCTGAAAACATGGGATTTAAAATGAGATAACAGCTTTTTCGTTATTTTGAGCATCTCACGATGTAGTGAGTCTAGATATAATGATCGTATAATTCTCTTTTTTATTGATAATAATCTTTCGTCCAATTCCAAGGTTACCAAAAATGAAATTGCGAATTTATAGTAAAGGGCACCTTCAGTTTACAACTTTACTGTAGTTGGTACATTTTAGACCCTCTTGAAGTCGTACAACAAAATTAGCTTCAAAGAAAAACAGCCAAAGCGGCTCTAAGGGGTTTGAATTGAATTTAGTTCACAGTTTGCTCCCCCATAGCGCCAGACGTTCGAACACATTCGGCAATTCATACAGACTCGAGCCCTTCAAAAGAGAGTAAATAAACCAGAGCCCAATCAGTCGCTGGCTAGCGTTCAATGAAGTAGTTAAGAGCCACTTTGCGTCGCATTATATTCTCAATTTTTCGCCTCGCTCTTCTTGACAAACGCTGGCATTTGTCTCAATTTTGAACGATAGATAGTGCCTTAGTGCCGAAGTAAGTATCGTTTGAAGAAGCTGCAGCAATTGTCAAAAATTATTAGAGCTGAATTGGAAGTGATGGCACATCTACTTGCACCTTCAAATTATTGTTTCGATTTCTTCAAATGGTAAAATATTCGTTTTGGATGAGATTGTCAAAAAGGTTTTGGTCCAACTTTTGAAGATAAGGACTAGAAGTTCTACGAGCGAGTAATCCTGTAGCTACCGGTATAAATAAGAGGACTGCGTTTTTATTGCATTTATGAAGCTACGAACGACATAATGCACCTAATTGAGATTGATCCAAAACACTAAACCAGCTGCGCCCTCGACCTTCTTCCTCTCAAGAAACACGATTTGTTGTTGTAGATGTTGCCGCAGCGCCCTTCTGTTCGATTGTGGTAGCCACGGCTGCACTTAACTACTGTCATGTTTTTAAACCGCTCGAATCGCCGAGTATATTCAAAATTTAAGGGTCCAACAAACAAAAAGTTTGTCCAAATTTTGCGTGAAAATTTGTCCAACTAGACATTAGTTCAGATTTCGTAGGACTTTAAATTAAAGCGACGGATACACACGCAAATAACTTGCTTAAATTTTGCTCACATATTCCCTTTTTAGGCCAATAATTTAGTCAATTTATTTTGACAAAGAATTTGGCTTCAAATATGCTCAAAGGGTGAAAGATTTATATCAAAATTTGTGCAAATTATTTGCACGTTAATTTATTCTGACAAAGAATTTGTGCGAAAACATGCCCGAAAAAACTTCCCAATTTCGAACAATTAGCTATATTCATATACAAAATTTTGCTAATTTTTTGCCTGTCAATTTGTTTTGACAAAGAATTTGGCCTAAAATGTGCTCAAATAATGAAAATTCGCTATTTAGACCAATCATCAAAATTTTTACAAATTGCTTGCCTGTGTATTTATTTCGACTAAGAATTTGGCTTTAAATATGCTCAAATAGTGAAAATTATATGCCAGTTCATTTTTTTCGACAAAGAATTTGGACAAAAATATGCTTAAGTAGTGAAAATTCACAATTTAGGGCAATAACTACATTTTTTATCAAAATGTGTGCAAATTATTTGCTTGCAAATTTATTTCGACAAAGAATTTGGTCAAAAATATGCTCACAAAGTGAAAATTGTCAATTTCGAACAATTATTAAAATGTATATCGAAATTTGTGCAAATTATTTGCCCGTAAATTTATTTCGACAAAGAATTTGACCAAAAATATGCTTAAACAGTGCAAATTCCCTATTCAGAACAATTAACAAAATTTATATAAAAATTTGTGCAAATTATTTGCCTGTTAAAAACAATCTAATTGGGATGAAATCAATCTATTTCGGAAAAAAAATTTGGTTCGGTCCTAGTAAAAACAATTCAAAAAATTGTCGAGATTACCATTTGTCCTTACATAAACTTAAAATACAAATTTTCTACTCTTCTACTTTTCTTAAATGCAGAAAATCAGAAATTGCTCCTTTTTTAACTTTTCTATTATTTATATAAAATATTGCTTTATCTTTTATTATTTTTTTTTGGAGATTTGGTTGGCTTCATTGTTGTTGTTGTTGTTGGTTTGGTTTTTGTTGGTTGGTTTTTTGGTGGTTGATGGTGGTGGTGGTTGGTGGTGGTGGTGTAGGATTGCTGTTGCTGTGGTGAATGGTGTGGGTGTGGGTGGTGGTAGTAGAAGTAGTTTTTGGTGATTCCAATCAAAAAATGGCAGTTTAAGATGCGCTGGCTTTTGGCGATTAAAGAAGGCGCAATTTGATAGCAGCTTTTTGGTTCGTTAGTTTTGATTGCACTGTAAAATTGTTAACACTTTCAACACCACTGACACTGATAATGACGAATCTAATTTGATTGTTTGCCCAGAATAACAAACTTTTTATTATTATTTATTTTTTTTTTTTAAATGAAATCCATAAAAAAAAGAGAGTAAGAAATATACACGCACGCATACAGCACAGTGGGCGGCAAGGGGTTAATTATGCTAATATATAACTAAACTAGTTCAAATATGTTTAAATGTTTGTTGTTGTTGTTATTTGTTGTTGTTGCTACAAATCACACGATCTTGCTAATTGACTGGACCAAGTGCAGTGCATGTCAAACTGTAAGGCCAACGAATCATGAAATTGCATGGAAATTTTTAAATTAAAACGTCGACTACACAAACCCATGTTTGTATGTAGTTGCCATGGGGAAAGAGTCGTCGTCGAATGGCGGAACCAACGGAAGAGGAGGGTATGGGTTATGGCTGTTGCTGCTGTTGCAGATGATGATGATGGTGATGAAATGTATAACAAACATGTAGAAACGTGTACAAGTGTAAATAGATAAAAAAAAAAGAAAAAGGGGTTGGGGTTATTTACGATGTTGAGGATGATGGTGGTGGTGGTGTCTGGCTTGATAAGAGCCACCCCCACCACCCGGTCCCGCATTTCAGGCAGGTGTCGCACGAGCAGCCAGAACAGCATTAACATGAGGCCCACGAGATAACGACAATGTTGAAAAATGCAATTATCAAATGCAATTAGCCGGGCAAAACTTAATTAAAAATCTAACGGAAATGAAACTGCAGGGCAAAAAAAAAACACGAAAAACGGTTTACAATATGGTTAACTTTGATTGGCAGACAAATCGAAAATCTGACAGCGAAAAAGACTTTGGAAATCAATATAGAAAAGTCTGCGAGTGAAGGTGCTCTCTGACGTCAGCAACTGCACGGCAAGAAAAAAAAGAATGTATTGCGTAAGCAAAAGCTTAAAACAGTTGGGAATTGTAAGCGCAGATTGAATTTAATTTATACAAAATATGTTTTTCCGACCCAAAAAACGAACAAAATCGTATGGGAATAGGGAATAGAACAACTATGATTATTTAGTTTTAGGAATTTTTTTGAAAATTCGTTTGAAAATTGATCAAAGTCCCATTTTAGCCTGTTTAAGGTCAAAAAACCTGCAACTAGAGGAGTAGTTTACAAATGGGATGGTAGTGGAAACTACTCAATGGGGAAAAAAGGCAAAATTTAATCTCTTTATTATTTTAAGAATAAGTCTGTCATGAGCTTAAAAATTCAAGCTCGCTTTTGCTGTTTTCGTAGTTCACAGTTTAAGCCTATTATGCCTGGCCCAAGCCTTTCGAACTCAAATTATTCCAAATGTTCTCAGTTTAATTCTTGTTGAGATCTCATGTCGTACATAAGGGAGAGAGAGAAGAGCAGAGAGTGAAGAGCAGAGAGGGAAGAGCAGAGAGAGAAGAGCAGATAGGGAAGAGCAGATATAGAAGAGCAGAGATAGAAGAGCAGAGAGAGAAGAGCAGAGGGAGAAGGGCAGAGAAAGAAAAGCAGAGAGACAAGAGCAGAAAAGCAGAGATAAAAGGGCAGAGAAAGAAGAGCAGAGAGGGAAGAGCAGAGAGAGGAAGAGCAGAGAGAGAAGAGCAGCGAGAAGGAGCAGATAGGGTAGAGCAGATATAGAAGAGCAGAGAAAAAAGAGCAGAGGGAGAAGGGCAGAGAAAGAAAAGCAGAAAGACAAGAGCAGAGAGGGAAGAGCAGATATTGAAGAGCAGATATAGAAAAGCAGATATAGAAGAGCAGATATAGAAGAGCAGAGAAAGAAGAGCAGAAGGAGAACAGCAGAGAGAGAAAAGCAAAGATAGAAGAGAAGGAGAAAAGTAGAGATAGAAGATCAGAGATAGAAGAGCAGAGAGGGAAGAGCAGAGAGGGAAGAGCAGAGAGGGAAGAGCAGAGAGGGAGGAGCAGAGAGAGAGGGCAGAGAAAGAACAAAAAAGAGAAGAACAGAGAGAAAAGAGCAGAGAGGGAGGAGCAGAGAGGGAGGAGCAGATATAGAAGAGCAGATATAGAAGAGCAGAGAAAGAAGAGCAGAGAGAGAAGAGCAGAGAAGAAGAGCAGAGAGAGAAGAGCAGAGGGAGAAGGGCAGAGAAAGAAAAGCAGAAAGACAAGAGCAGAGAGGGAAAAGCAAAGATAGAAGAGCAGAGAGAAAGAGCAGAGAGAAGAGCAGAGAGGGAAGAGCAGAGAGGGAGGAGCAGAGAGAGAAGGGCAGAGAAAGAACATAAAAAAGAAGGGCAGAGAAAGAACAAAAAAGAGAAGAGCAGAGAGAGAAGAGCAGAGAGCGAAGAGCCGAACTTCGTTTTTTTTTTTATCCAAAGCCGAGATAACCCCATAAAGGAATAAGTAAATAGCATTTTAGACGTTTAGCAACAAGCGGGTGCGATGGAGCAGCGCATTAAGATGCGATTTAATTCAGCAAAAGTCCTGTGTTTGATTTCTAGACAAGACTAACCAAAGTTGACGAAAGTTTTAATATTTCTTTGTATTTCAGATGACTTAATTGAACTAAAACTTGTCTTGAGGTGTATAGTGTGAGTATATTCTATGGAATCGGACTAAGAAAAGCAAACGGAATATTCAGCACTTGTGGGAAGTAATCTATTCCAAATTCGAAGGGATGTGCCCTATTCAAAACCCTAGAATTTGAACTTCTGACTTTGGAATTGTAGTTCTTAAATGTAGGTTCCCATGTGGGTTTGGAAGGGGTCTTGCTTTGGGATTAAATAAAACTCCAATATTGGTCTTAGGTCAATCTTTATGAGATTTCTGCGGCACAAATGTTATCTATTAAGGACTAATTAAAAAAACTAATTAAATAAATTTTTCTGCTCGGCTTAAGAATATGCGATATTACCCTGTTTGTATTACCGTTTAAGATTGATTAAGGTCTGTTCGGATTTATTTTTTGTAGGGTAAGACCGAGTTATTGGTTTCAAGTTAAAATTTGATAGTACCCTGTTATCGGTTATAGATTGTGAATAATTGCTCATTCCGAAAAGTCCCCTTTGGAAAATGTGGGTGTTGGGTACACAATATTTACGTTTTTATTGGTCCGATATTTTGAAGAAACAATTTTCCAAGGTCGGAAAACGTGCAAAAAATGAGGATAAAATCAAAGAGGTCCTAAGGATTAAGCAGAAAAGTTGTCGAATCAGATTTTAGAAAGATAATTATCGTAAAGCTTGTTATCGACGACTTCACCTGGAACCAGAATGAATGGCAGAATTTTTATCTGTAATAACGGGTATACATCGGCCTATTGAAGGGAGAAATTGAAGAAGTGCGGGAATTGCGGACAAAGGACGAATGTTATTTTATTTTTTGGGCCCTTGTTTCAATATTTAATGTAACTAAATATAGAAAAATAGTGGTTTTTCCCGTGAAAAAACAAGTTCTAAAATATTCGGTTCTTTGGTTTAACTTAATGATAGTCTACCAATTTTTCTCTCCGTGTGAGTCTCAGGTAGTCAAGCTAAAGCCTAGACATGCCTTTTAATATTTAAAATGAGAAATGGCAAAAGCCACAATAAAAACACACACACATACACAAGCGAGAAGTGACGTGACGTTGACGACATAGACAAACCCACCAACCCCCCTCCCTCCCACTCTTTCTCAGCCAGCCAGACGACGGGGTACTTGAGTTGAAAGTTGTAGACGGGTGGAGCATACAAAAATTACAAATGTTGTTGTTGCATGTATTTAGTAAGCAGGCACACACACACATAAACAAAAGGCACCCTGACTGTGCTCCTGCTTCTTTGGAGTGCACTATACTACCACATAGTAACATGCAGTCGGTGACACAAAGCAACGGCCCAAGTTTACGGCCATTGGCAACAGAGTCGGCCACAAAACGCAGCACAGCTGAAAATGCATTAAAAATGCACAAGTGGCGCAGGATATAAAAAAAAAAATACAAGAAAAAAAAAACAAATCAAAGTCACAAAACTGCTGCAAAGTCAGTTAACCAACACGAACGGTCAACGAACTTAATAACTGGCCATGCAAAAATTTACATACCAAATAAAATAAAGCAACAGGCCTTCCCCCTTAATGAGTCTCACCCTTAATGAAGTTACTTACACGAAATAAATATCAAAGTATCCCTGAGTAACGCGTATATATCAGAGTAAATTCAAAGTTTATCCGACACATAGCAGCTATATAGTAGATGCGAAATCTTCCCTTGAAGGTTCAGTTGTTCGTTAACACTATCTTCATATTCGAACCAATTGACTCTCGACTTTAAATTCTTGCAATCCTTCAATTTATTCTGAAACGCCAAGCAAAAAGTCACTTAGCAAAGATTCTATGAATAAAAAAGAGCAGCTGAATATTCAATAAAATGCGTCACTGAACAAAAATGAGCAATTAAAGAAGAATATGAATATTATCACAGAAATTTTATGATAATTCTCCTTTGCTTATTAATTTACTTAAAAAGATAATGATCCGGCTCGAGGGACCAAAAAATCCCTCGTAGGGATTTAGTTCAAAACTGG
The DNA here is from genome assembly GCA_018904225.1 of Lordiphosa mommai. NCBI lineage: Eukaryota > Metazoa > Arthropoda > Insecta > Diptera > Drosophilidae > Lordiphosa > Lordiphosa mommai. The sequence continues at coordinate 58,872 of JAEIFT010000568.1, forward strand.
TTCTTTAAAAAAAAAATCGATAACAATTACACCTGGCGCACTTGGAGATAGCGCATTTGTAGAATACGACTATTGCGAAGATTCTTTATAGCAAAAAATTATGCTCCATCGCAAAACTGAGTTCGTTCATAGCAAGTCCAGAAACTATTATTTGATACCTTGGTAGCATAAACTCATTCTGTGCCTCAATTAATCCCTGGCTTATCGATAACTTGTGCTCTTAGGCGAATTGAAATCGAACTTCATGATGCAAACTTCTTCATGTAAATGCACAAAAAGTTTTTAAGATGCTTCAAAACCAAATCGAAGAAAAAAACTTCATCGTGTAAATATAGACATAAGCTAATGCTTAAGTTTGTTTCTTCTTACGGTCTCCAAGGGAACGTTCTACATAAATACGATGGGACCACTTTAATTTTGCTATTCAATCTCAATGAAGCTTTACAGAATAATTGAAAAGAAATTTAGATTTAAAACCGAGAGAGTTTTGTTACAAATGGCAGTGTTCAGCAGAACAACTTGCTCGCTGATCAAATATACATTTTCATTGATCTTTCAGCTGAATTCAAGTGAAGCGGTATCGTGATGAATCAAAGAAGTTGAAGTACTACATTAAAGTACTCATTTTGTGCACTCATCTTCTGCGAAACGCGCCCAATATCTCACCACAAACGCATTTCATGATCACTCATTTATATTGCAGCTGTAAAATGACCACAAAGCGTTTCCATATGATGTTATGACACGACATTAATGAACCTATAAGTCAATCATTGCGGCTTGCTCTGTATTTTTTTCATATGCGAGCGAATCAGAAATACGACTATCAAAATATGCCGTCAAATTGTCTAACAACCTTGAGAAAGGTCGCCAAATACGCTACAAAACATTTATGACTCTCGGATTCGCAAAATCTTAACCGAATACTTAAAACCTCTCTACCGTAAACCCAGACGTAAAGTTCATTTTTTAGGATTTTAAACCCCTAGACACGTGTAGCCCAAAAAATTATACTAGTTCGGGGAATCCTTCAAATTTCGAAAGAGTAGTTAACCCACCCTGATGTTTTCTCCTAGGGGGTAGAACCCATAGGCTTGAACTAAACCGGCGGGTATGGAAACGAAAGTTTTAATAACAACGTGACGAATCCATACTAAAGTATAAATTGTTTGTTTTTTTAAATAAAATCAATGTTAATTTTTTTTTTACCATTTTGGATTATGGATAAAGTTTTAGAGTTCCTAAAATCAATGTATAGCATTAAAAGTATTCGTTAAGAATTTTGACTTTGATTTATTTTGAAACGAATCTTCTTGAACCGAATCTCTTTTGTGAACAAAATAGTTGAATCCTGAACCTGTTCCTTTAACCAATATCTTTTCGGTTCCGATGACAGCAAAACTGTCAATACGTCTTATATTTTACAAATAAATTGCCCATTTTTTTTAGAAAATGTGTCTAAATATCCATTTTAGGGACTTAAAACTAAAGTTGTCTGATTAAATTTTTGAATAAATTACCACATTTAGACAACTTTTCATAAACATTTGAAGGCAAATTATTTGCACATCTTTTGGACCTTAGCTTTAGTTAAGAGAATTTTACAACCCTAATATATGTAATATGGAGTCTGACCAAAGAAAAAAAAAAGAGAAAATAATGTTTCTTATAAATTTACAATAATTTCCGAATATTTCTTAATATTTTAAAAATGAATTGCTTTTTCTATAAAAACATGGTAAAACTTGAAAGAAAATATTCAAACTTTCGCATCAAAAGCCTTGAACCTATAAATACTTTTGAAACTTAACCATTGGTAAAATTCTGGTTCGAACCTTGTGAAGTGGACCATCCGTCAAAATTATTTTGGTTTGCTTGCCCTGATTTTGATAGCTGTTGAGATTAAGATGGCTAAAAATAAAACTATTTTTCGACCGATCATTCCTATGGCAGCTTTAAGATATAAAGTTCGTCCGATCTGGGAGGTCGAAATACATAAGCACCGAAGATTTTGTGCAAAATTCCGGCTTGATAGCATTAAAATATAGAGATTAGTCTGCGTAAAAAAAACACCAAAAAAAACGGAGTAAAAAAAAAATAAAAAAAGGGGGGAAAAGTGGTAATAATTCCAAAATTCAAGTCTAAGTCGAGATTAAGGAAGTTAATTAAGTTTTCTCAGTGGACCAGAAAAAAAGAGCTTTTTTACAGATATAAAAGTATTCCCTTGATTTTAAAAACTTCAAGAAGTGTGCTTCATCTTGTTAATTCTGACTAAATGATAAAAAATGATGACAATTGCAATTTGGTTAGATAATGAATGAATATTTGTAAAATACATGACGCACATGTAGCAACAACAACAACAACAACCATCACATATATAAACCCCCTCCTCATCTTTTTTTTTAAGTGTAAATCCCACAAACAAAAAGTGTTCTTTTATACAAAAAAAAATGACATAATTTTTGTGGTACTCACCTTTTGCGATTAAAGAAGCCGCCGCCGGGTAGAAAATTATTGCGCAGATTTACCTCATCGTTCTGTAAAAGAGCAAAAGACGAAAAAAATGTTGCAACAAATGAGTAATATTATTGCCAAATGATTTTGCAATCAACAAGCGGTGGCACATCTGTTGCAAATTTTGGCAGCTGTTTTACTATTCTTTATTTTTTTTTTTTTTTTGCGAGTCAACCAAAATAGATACAAAAGCGCACACACAAAGTGCCAAATCAAACAAATGTGCTACTAATTGGCAATTGCCGGACAAAACTAACTTACGGACTGCCGCCCGACTTAAATTATGCTTAATTGTGATAAATGCCAGATTTACAAATGAATATGAAAAATGAATCACATTTGATAAGGTTTATAATTTAAGAGAGAGGGAGAGAAGAAAGTAGACAGTGAGCTACACACAAATAGCAAAAAATGTAAATAAAATTTTATTTTATAAAAAGTTTAAAAAAAAAGAAACCTACGTAGGTTGCTATATATATTTCTGGCCTCAATGAAAACGCGAATATTTATGATCAAAAATGGTTTTATCGTTTTTTAAAGTATTTTCCAGCAAGATTTATACACTTTTGCTTGCGCTCAAACCAATTGTCGAAGCACTTTTTCCACTCCGATTGAGACACCTCCAAAACATGGTTTTTTAACTCTATAACAGCATCTTTTGGCGAAGAAAATCGTTGACCACGCATTTTAACCTTGATGTGCGGGAATAAAAAGAAGTCATGGCTGTACGGCGGAAGACCCATCAATTCGACGTTTTGGGCGGTCAAAAAGGCGCTGGTGTGAGCTGTCATGGTGCACAATGATCTGTCTTGTTCGTTTTTCGAATTTCTCCGAAGACTTCAGGCAAGAAAATGGTGGTGTACCACTCAGAATTGAGCGTCCTACGTTGCTCAAGCGAAACAGTCGCCATATAACCAGTTTTACTGAAAAAACAGGCGACCATTTGTTTCGAAGTGCTTCTACCACTAACGACTTTCGTTGGATTTGGCTCGTCTTCGAAGACCCACACGGTCGATTGCTGTTTTGTTTTGATTGGTCACCTGTGACGATCTCATAAACGTCTTTTGAAACACCGCGATTATATTTTTTCCAAACATTTTTTTGCACCAATCCACACGAGCCTTTTTTTGAGCGATTGTCAAATTGTGCGGGATCCAACGAGAACAAACCTTTTTTACGCCCAGGTGTTCATGGTGGAAGAAATGCCCAAGGATGCCTCTATCTCACGGTATGTCACATGACGATCTTGCATTATCAGTTCACGCACGGTATGAATGTTTTCTGGCACAACGACTGTTTTTGGAAGACCGACCTTCGTCTTCGATTGAATTCATTAAACCAATATTTCACAGTGCTTCATCGCCAAACAAAGATTTAAGTTTATCGTTGCTTAGAAGTGCTTCTTCCACGAACGACTTTCGTTAGATTTGGCATGATTCGTCACCTGTGACGATCTTTTGAAACGTCTTTTGAAACACCGCGATTATATTTTTTCCAAAAAATTTTTTGCACCAATCCACACGAGCCTTTTTTTGAGCGATTGTCAAATTGTGCAAACCTTTTTTACGCCCAGGTGTTCATGCAATATCGAATGTATGCTGGTGGAAGAAATGCCCAAGGATGCCTCTATCTCACGGTAGTGTCACATGACGATCTTGCATTATCAGTTCACGCATGGTATGAATGTTTTCTGGACAACACTGTTTTTGGGACCTCACGACCTTCCCGTCTTACCAATTTTTCACAGTGCTATCGCCATACAAAGATTTAAGTTCATCGTTGCTTAGAAGTGCTTCTTCCACGAACGACTTTCGTTAGATTTGGCATGATTCGTCACCTGTGACGATCTTTTGAAACGTCTTTTGAAACACCGCGATTATATTTTTCCCAAAAAATTTTTTTGCACCAATCCACACGAGCCTTTTTTTGAGCGATTGTCAAATTGTGCGGGAATGTATGCTGGTGGAAGAAATGCCCAAGGATGCCTCTATCTCACGGTAGTGTCACATGAACGATCTTGCATTATCAGTTCACGCACGGCATCAATGTTTTCTGGCACAACGACTGTTTTTGGACGACCTTCACGACCTTCGTCTTCGATTGAATTCATTAAACCAATTTTTCACAGTGCTATAGGATGGTGCTTCATCGCCATACAAAGATTTAAGTTCATCGTTGCACTCTTGTCGTGATAATCCACGTCGAAAGTTGTGAAAAATGATTGCACGAAAATGTTCACGAGCTAATTCCATTTTTCTGCCGAGTCAAGTTTTTGATTAATCGTTAATCGATATCAAACGTGGTCACACATGAAAGAGTTGTATGGAGCTTTTATCGATAAAAGTTCAAACTTTTTTTTGGGAAAAGGACAATTGGTCCTAAAATGGCTAGAAGTGACCTAGGCCAGAAATTTTAATAGCAACCCACTTAGGATCTGGGATCTGAGATCAGAGATCTGGGATGGATCTCGGATCTGGGTTCAGGGATCTGGGATGTATCTCGGATCTGGGATATAGGATTAGGGATCTGGGATTAGGTATCTGGGATCAAGGATCTGGGATGGATCTTGGATCTGGGTTCAGGGATTAAGGATCTAGGTTTAGGGATCTAGGTTCAGGGATCTAGGATCGAATATGTATCTTGGATCTGGGATTTTGGATCAGGGATCTGGGCTGGATCTGGGATTAGGGATCTCGGTTCAAGGATCTGGGTTCAGGGATCTTGGATCGAAGAGTGAAGAGTGTCTAGAAGTGACCCTAGATCAGAAATTTTAATAGCAACCCACGTACGTAAGCTACACAGAGTGAAAAATGTAAATAAAATAAATTTAAAAAAAAAAGTACCTAAGAAACTATAATCTACCCCTTTTTTCTACATTCTTAATAAATATAAATACTTACACCAAATAGAGCCGCTGCTGCTGCCGCTGCCTGTTGTTGTTGTTGTTGCTGCTGCTGTTGCTGCTGTTGCTGCTGATGTTGTTGCTGTTGTGAGGGACTGCTGGACAGAGAGTCACAGTGAGCATTACCCATTACCAAACCACCAGCATTCAAACCCAAAGCGGCTCCCACGCTGCCATTATTCTTCATGCCCAACAAATTGGATGTAGGTGAGGCATCACCACCGCCACTTGCTCCACCACTGCTAGGACTGTGCTTATTGTGATGAAAGGATTGCAGTATATCATCCAGTGATTCCTCATTGGCATTGAAACGCACAGAAATGGGTGTGCTGCTACTCAGGCCAGGCGGTGTTTTTGTTGTGGGTAAACCAATAGATCCTGCTCCCGCTGCTGCTGCTGCTGCTGCCGTTGAAGATGTGGGCGAGGTGGCTGCAGATGTTGAGCCGGATAAATTGCTATTACTGCCGCTGGCGCTGCTATTGGCACTGTTGGCTAAAGAACACAGAAAGAAAAGCTGTCAGTGTTGTCATTCATTCAGTAGGCGTAGGTAGGCGATATGCTTACCCTTTGGTAATTTGAGCGAGTCCATGCTGGTATTTTTTTTTATACGGCTGCACTTGAGCTGCGCGTCAACGGCGTTGCCTTAGCCTACATAAATGACCCAGAAAAGTGGAATATCCAAAAACATCAATCAGTCGGCGCACATGAAAAGAAAGAGTCGAAGAAAGAGAGAGAGAACAGACAGTTGGTTAGAAAGGCGTCGTCATGCGATTAGTTAATCATATTTTGCTCTGTACACATTTGCTTTACGGAATGTCAACGTAGTCGACGACTACGTCATTTGTCCCCTCAGGCCACACTACACACTATACAGCCAACCAGCCCCGCACGTAATTGCGTTTAAAAATAAATAAAGTATATACAAAGCCAGCGGCAAAAACTATTTGACATTAATTTCTTTTTTTTTTTTTTTTTTTTTTATTTTGCCTATTTTTAAAACCTTCAATATACTTTCCTGCTGCTAGCAACATAGCACTTTACCCCCACAATTCATCTTTTTTGAAAGAAGTGAAAACTTATTTTTGCTTTTCATTTTCATAAACTGACAATGGGCTAGAAGTAGGCCAAGCACTGGAGGAAATTTGACCTAAGTTGATTAAGCCTCATCCCTTTGGTCAGTATCGATTTGCTTGGAAATGCATGAAGAGCATGAAAAACAATTTCTAATCACATTAGATGCGGCACTTTAAAATAAAATTGGATTAATGAAATTATAGAAAAGATGGCATAGTTTTAATACTTGCAAAAGCTCGCTCTTACTTATACACAGAGAAAAAAAATTGATACGAAATGGCAGTCATTTTCACATTTTTCATATCAATTGACGAAGATTAACTTGATATGTTAAAAATATCAATGTTATTTTCGATATGACGAAGATTAACTTGATATTTTAAAAATATCAATACGATCTTTTTTATAAAAACAAAAAAGTATTGCCTTGTCTGGGGCTCGAACTCGTGACCTTGCACTTAACACGAATGGAATGACGTCTTAACGAAGTCGGCCAACGCACACGCTTATGGGCAAAAGTCTAAGAGACTATGTACCATGTGTGTAGTACCATTTAGGATATAGATGACAGATTTTGGTTTATTTTCAAAATCATTCTAAAATCAGTTTTTCATTTAGACCTATTTTCCGACCGATCATTACCTATTTCAGGTATAGATTTATCATCCCATCTGAACCAAATTTAGTAAAACAGTTTTAAAGCATAAAATTTTGATAACTGCCAAGTTTAAGAACGCTATCATGGAAAACATAAAAGTTTTTCTCATTGAATTCCTTTTCCTACCGATCGGTCTTATGACAGCTATAGGATATAGTCATCCAATTATGATAAAACTTTGCAGAACTATTAATGAAAGCATAATGATTATTTTTTGGGGTAATATAAAATAGAATAATTTTTTTTTTTTTTTTTTTTTTTTTCACGCTAAAAAATTTCTTTGTGTGTTTTAAATAACTATATAATGATTTTTTTTTATTTTTTTTTGTCTTTTTTTTTTTTTATTTTTTTTGTTTTTTAAAGTATATTTTTTTAAAATATTTTTATTTTTATTTTTTTTTTTTATTTTTTTATGTTCATAATTTCAGGAAATAATTATTATGATTTGAGTCAAAAAATAAAAATAAAAAAAATCATTATCATTGAGGAATATATTTAAAAATCAACCATTTAAAAATCATTGCGGATTTCCACAGATTATCGAAAAAGAACCCCACAGGTATAATTCATATATTTTTGAGGCGACTCTAAGTGGTTGATTTTTAATATTAAAAAATACAAAATAATCATTATTTACGGTCCCTGCTTAGATCTATTTTCCATACATCTATCATGGAAAAGAAAGGATTTTCTTACTAAGACCTATTTAACGACCGATCGTTCAATTGACAACTATAAGATTTATCCCTCCGATCTTATCCAAATTTTGTCGAACTATTTGAAATCATATAATTTTCTTAATTTTTGACTTTTAAAACGTTATCAAGGAAATCAAAAAAGTTTTTCTTACTAAGACTCATTTTCCGTCCTATGGCCGACCCGATTTAGACTAAATTTTGCAGAACTGTTGGACAGCATATAATATTCATAATTCCAGAGTTTAAGAACGCTATCAATAAAAACAAAGTTTTTCTCAATAAGATCTTATTTCCGACCGTTATATATAATATATAGTCATCCGATTTTGACCACATTTTGTGGAACTGTCCGAAAGCATATAATATTCCTAATTCCTGTGTTTAAGAACCCTATCATGGAAAACAAAAAATTTTTTCTTACTAAAACTCATTTTCAGAATGATCATTCCTATATACAGTCATTCGATCTGGGCGGTTCTGACAGTACTAGCTTGATACCTTAAAAAATGAGACAGTCAAACGGAAAAGCCATAATATATAATACGCCATTCTTTCATCCTTCCATTTTCGTATTGGGAAAACTTTTGGGATTTTGTCTATAAAGTGTTTTTCAAGGTTCTCAAAAGAGGCAATCGTTTGAATGCCACTTTCGACTTTTTAACTACAAAGGGGACTTTCAGTCGAATAACCATAAATCGATGGCACTCGATTCACACATGTGAAGTATGTAGGCTTACACGGTCAACTCTGAGTATTAATAAGTCAAGGGAGCTGCTCCATCTAAGAAGAGAATACATCTCCTTGCTAGAAGGGCCCCCTAATAGGAAGACACGCCCCAAAGTTCGGCAATAGACACAACGACTTTCGCAGAGGCTGCAACTCAGAAGAGGATGAGGAGGAGAAGGCTCATCAGGAGGCGACTCGCAGTTTTGGGACGTCCCTTTTTACAAGATCTCTCGGACAACTCCGAGATAGATGTTGCCTCATTGCTAAAAATCGAGCTTCTTTAAAAATGGTTCATAAAGGAAAGACGCTTCCTCTACGGTCATAGCAAAAAAGGGTTATAATACAATGGGCCCAAGTGAAGAACTGGGATTTCATCCCAATTTTAATATATTAATCTAACCTATCGCAGCTAAATGTCATTCACACATTGAAACCTGTGATCAAAGCTACACAGGCATTCTCGTGAGCAATTTACGGTTCCATTTTTTCACGCACGAATTGAGCACGACTCTTGGAGAGCGCATATCAGGGGAGTCCAAACGATATTCGAAGCACACACTGCAAAAATGTGTATAAAAATCACGCAGCCATAGACTGGACATACGAATATACACGCACATAAACACAGAGCAATCGGCACTAAACTGTGCTAAATACACAAACAACTTTGTGCTTGAAATCGTTTTAGCTGCTTTCGATTTAGTTCAGAAATTTCGGAAGGTCACCCATTAGGTTCGCGGTTCAGTTTAGGGCCCGCTAACACAAAGAAAAGTGGCACGAAGTCCCTACATCGTTTGAATATCTCAATTTGTAACAGAAAACATGTTTCTCTTTGATTTCTTTTAAACTTGATATAATGTTTGAAATGCTAAACAATTGATATTGATAGCATTTTCATTACTCACTTTTTGGTTATTTAAAGAAAAACATGCCTTAAATTAGAACTAATTGGTATAAATTTAGTGTTTCAACTAAACGCTGCTATCTACGATAATGACCAGGGCTACAAATCGCTTAAAAGGGCATCACTAATTGCTTTTCTGTGTGACGGACGCGCTGTTAAAATATTGTTGTTGTTTTTTTTTTATGGCCAACTACCAACAACCAAAAATTTATTATCAGTTCACGTTTTTATCAAGAACAACGAAAATGTTTAGATAAAAATGTGCCATTAAATGTGCAGTGCGTGTTGTCGGGTCAGCACCAGGAGGAGGTGGAAAGGAGAACACACAATCAATCAATCAATTGTTGATAAAAACAAAGTAGCAACAAAGACGACATTAGCGACCAAAAAAACAACTCAATTTTTTATTTTGTATGAGTAATAAAAAAATGTTTATAGATATGGTTCTATATTTGTGGTGCAATTCAAAGCCTGACGCAAGCTTAACTTTTTAATAAATTATATATAAAAAAACAATAAAAACTACCCCCACAAAGGGCAGAGATATATCGGTCAAACCTCTATATACAATTCCTACAGCAGCAGCACGCACTTTATTTTAGAACTAAGCGACGCGACCGGAAAATGCTTATTGTTTTGTAAACGGGGTTGTGGGGGGAGGGGCGGCAGTTTAATTAGTTAAATACAAAAGAGACAACAAAATTGTTTATGCCAATGAAAACGTTCACTCAGGCATGAAGAACTGACCGCAGCAGATTGTTCCCTCTATTCAAGCAATGCATTTGGGTAGTTGGGGAAAACGCAACAACAACAACAACAACATAATCAATACATAATTTTGCCCTACAAACGAGAAGAGAGCGACCCCCAAAAAAAAACACAAAAAAAAACAAAATAAAATTTGTACCCGAAGAAGAAACACGAATTTCAACGACAACAATGACAGTAACGCCCCCATCAAACACACCCACACTCACACACACACACACATGGGGAAAAGTAAACAAGTGTGTAGTAAAGTGCCGCCAAAAGCACAGACAGCTTGGCTCAGCATCAAGAGAGCAAAACTTATTAGAGATGAGCGTTATTCTATGAGCATAAAGAAGGAAGCACAAAATATTTACAGATGAAAGAAATAAATCTACTTAAGAACCTGATCCAATACAGCACGTCTGTGGAATGCGGATATTTTACAGTTACTTTATCTCACACATATTCTGAATAGACAAGCTAAATACAGTAATCAAGTCCTGGAAAACAGGGTTCCCCCAACAAAAAAGGACGACAAAATTTTAACTTCTTAACTACGAAAAAAGTCTTTGACTGGGCTGCAACCCTTCCCGGTTTATCGAACTGGTTGAACCCTACAATTCTGAAACTTTTCTTTATCAAAAAAGTAAAACAGAACCTACAAATACTGGAAGACATTCTACCTATAAATTTGAATCGAAAATACGTTGCAGTAACAATCAATATTAAATAACATTTCCTTTTCTATTTAAAATCAGGAATTTAAAAATTCACAAAAATATCTTTTATAAAGTCGGTCATATAAAATTCAGAATTAACAAGAATTGATTAGAAAGCAATACAATAATATATATTATAAAGGTTACACAGAACATCCTCATAGGTCAAAAATATGATATATCCCAGCAAAGAAAACGTTCCAATATCTTTACAAACGCTAAATTTTGCATTTTAAAAAATATTCTATCTGCAACTTCAAATGGAAAAGAATGTAGAAAAATGAAAAATTCACAATTATATAAAAGATGACTCGCATGCAAAAATTGAACTTAAAATCGGATTTGGGTCGAAACACTGGAGTAGCAGTCTTTAACAACTCTCCCTATTAGAAGTGATGCTTAGGTCTAAACTCTATACCTTTGAAATGACGTCACCTCAAGAAAACTTATTTTAACTATGTGAAATCTTCTTAAATTTTTGAACACGTCAAAACGGCTGAACCGATCGATCTGAAATTTTCGCACAACCTTAGATATATTCTTCGGGGAATGATAGAAAGATATCCAATAATTAACCATTGGTAAATTTTGGTTCAAACCCGCGAACCGGACCTCCGCAAATATTATTTCGGTTTGCAGCCCCGACAATATATATTTATCCGATTTTAATCAAACTCTGCAAAAATATTTTGAAGCAGATAATATTGACGAATAACAAGTATAAAGACGTTCGGTTCAGAACCAATTTGCATCTATACGATATCGTCGACCGATTATGATGAAATGTGGAAGGATGCAGTTGCGTATTAAATTAATAAATGCCAAGTTTGAAGACGTTAGCATTGAAAACAAAAAGTTTTTCTCACTAGAATTAATTTTTGGTACGATCGTTCCTATGACAGCTACATGATATAGTCATCGGAACCGGATGGTTTCGACAAATGTCAGCCTGCTTACGAGCGGAATCGAACTGAGCCATTTTTTCAGCTGAATCGCTTTCTTTGAACCTTTACAAATATATTTTTAAACAAAAACAACAGAACTAATTAAAAAAAGCGGAAGAAATTGTTGGGACGTAAGATCGTATTTAAAAAGTTCACACTTGAAAGATCGTGTTATAAGAACAAGCTAAAAACCAAAATCGATTTTAAAAATGAACCGATGTTTATAATATCATCGATGTTATAGATTCCCTTGCGAAAATTGTCCAAGAGAACTAACACGAAAATATTTATAACTTGGAAATTTCTTTAAAAATATAGTTTAATTATTTGTACGAGCATTTTCAACACCAAAGTCTGTTCCTTCCAATCTAAGATTTAGTAGAAATGAAACACCTCCAGAAATATGCTAATGCCTACACAGAAGAAAAAGATATTCAGACTGAAGTCAATCCCAATAAATGTTAGTGGTTGTGGATTCCAAATTTATGAATCCAAAGTACTTTACTTGAAATTTTAATCCGTAGGTCGGGACTTGAATTAGCTTAAAAAAGACGAGGTCGCCTAAATTATATTAATTAATAATAGATGGTCAAAATAATTGAATCGTATAAATTAATCGAAAAGACGCTTCATATTATTTTTTACCGAGGTTCGACCAAAACCTGGGGTTCGATCAGGACGTCATAACGGTTCCTCAAACCTCCCGAGCCTCTTCCAAAATTTAGAAGGTTTGCAGCTGATTCTATATTATCGTCAAACTTAAGATCAAATTTTCGAACCGAACCATTTAAATAATTTTTTGCTTCGGTTTAGGTTCTGGCAGTAAAAAAACGGTTATTTCGACTTTCGGAAATTTCAGCCTATTTTTACATTTTAACGAATCAATTGAATTTCTAATGCAGCCGGACGTTATCTGGGATACTTAGAAGTCCCGCGGGACCTGAAAATATTTTAAATTCGATTCGGTATCGGGACGAGAAAGATTTCAAAATCCTTTGGGACCGAACGGAGTAATTGCAGCAGTATTGTTATAAGCGCCCAACTGGTTGAATATCCTGGTTGAAATTACAAAATGGCTATATGGTAAAAACCTAAGAAAACATCCAAGTTATGTAAGAAATAAATTGGAGTCGATTTTAGACGAAGTTAAATTGGTAAGAATTTTTTATTTTTTCCATTATAAATAAAACCCAATAATTCTAAACAAAATTTTTTTTTTAAGTTTTGTAAAGTATTTGGCGACCTTTCTAAGGGTTATAAGACAATTTGAGATCAGAAAGTTTTCATTCACAACCGTAAACAACTTGGCACTAGCACCAAAAATGAGCAGGTTGGCTATACAATCACTGTTTCATAGACTTTCCAGTCTAATCTTCAGCAGCATTTGCTTTTTTTAATAAACAATTTTCTAGACTTTAGTAAATAAATTTGTTTAGTTGTAGATTTATTGGTTTGGTTTGGGATTTGATTAAATTAAATAATTTAATTTGGGGGCTCGATGCAATTAGGATGAGGATTCGGGAATATTTTATCTCTACTACAAACTATTTAAATTCGTAGCTACAAAAATCAAAATATTTACTGCTCATCACTAGTTAGATTGGCTTATATATGTGTGTGTACACACATTTACATACATTTTCATATGCATGGATGAGAGCACTCCACCAATTTCCATTTGGGAAACCTTCCCACGCCTTGAAGTATGTGATGTTTTGTTAGCTGCATTTCCTCTATTAACACGTTCTGCAATTAGTTTTAAGTAACTGGGCCAAGTTGCAGCTTTTTCTCGCGCTACCCAGAAAGGGGTTGTGATTTTGTAAATTCTATTTTATGTTTTTTTTTTTTTAGGGGTTTATTACGGTCTTTGCTTTGCTCAACTGATTCGTTGTCGTTTTTGCCAGTTGCCCCAATTTCAATTGGTTACGCGCTCACACACACACAGAGAGACAACGAAGAGAGAGCAGAGGCCACCCTGGATCTGTGAGGGCTTTTTATTTTTTTTGGGGGTTGAGCGAAGTTCCAGAAAGTAGGCCAAATGCCAAACTGACAACTCAGCACAGCACAGCATCCGTTGCTGTCATTTTGTTGGACAGGTGCAAGAACTAAGCTAAAATTGGAATTGGCTTGGCTAATATAATTCACACACAACTAACCTTTTTCTTTTTCTTTTTTTTTGTTGTATTTTTGTTTTGTTTAGACAATTTGTCTCTTCAGCGCGTTATGGCACAGCCGAAGGGGTGGCACACGAGCAGGCGCACACGATAGAGTAAACTTTCAGGTGCAAGTTTTTCTTGCCTTTTGCACTGGTGTGTGTGTGTGCGTGTGTGTGTTACATTTCCGGGGGTGCTCCACACAACCAGACAGGCCGTCTCACTCACACCAATACTTGGCGTTTCTGTGACGTAGTTGGATGCCTCGTATTAAGTATGTTTTTCTTTTTGTTACAGCGAAAATTTTCCTTATTCTTTTATGTAAATTGAAGAATTTTCCACTTTTTAGCCACTTACTTTTCTTTTACATGCCAAAATTTAACACTCGCGGTTACACTTGATTTGATTGTGTTCTTTCTTGGGTTTACCGCAAAATTTTAATTACACTTTTAATTTTGTAACATTAAAAAATACTAAAAATATTTACACTAAAATTTTTAAAAATTTAATCTTGAATTTTTGCCCGAAGTTTTGTGTTTTTTTTTTTTAATTTTTTTTTGTTTTTTTATTACGAGCTGCCGTCCGCTCGCTAGCGAGACGATTGTGATACTAACAAATTTTCACTGCTGCCCGCTTTTCACAAAGCTTCAACGTTGTCGTCGCCTACTTTTCCGAAGCACGACAAAAAATCAATCATGAGATACTCTCACCAAAAGGGGTTGCTGGGGTATGCTCGACTAGTATTTTGTTTGTGTTTAAGTTTTTTTCAATAAATTTGGAATTATAATTTGAACGAAAAATACGAGGGCAGTTTGATTAGGCAGTGACTTTTTTAACACGACTACCAAAATCTTTTTCAAAATTTATGGTTCGTAAATTCAAGGATCGAGGTTTTGGTTCGAACCTTAGTTCTGCTAAAGTTTAACGCAGTTTTAATAGAAAATAAATTAATTTCTTTAAAAAGAACCGATAAAAACTCAGGCTTATAAGGCCGTTTTCGTTCCTGTAATCGGAATCGCTTTTGGGTTCTTCACAGGCCCGTAGAAGAACCCGAAGCGGGCCTTTTTTTCGTGTTTTTAGGCCCGATTAAGTTCCTGTTGTAGGAATCGCTTCGGGCTCTTCTATGGGCCTGTGCCAAACTACAAAAGTCAAAACCCGTAGAACTTTGCAACTCCCACACAATGATGGTCCAACATATTCTTACAGAATGCTCTGTCCTCGCCTAGACAAGAGCCTCAATAACGCTTTCACCTGTAAACGGTATCAAACATCCACTTAATATACGAATTTATAATTAAATCTTAATTTAAGCCATTTATAATAGAAGGCGAGCCGAAAGCCCTGTGGCAGCTAGCGCTCCTTTAATAGCTACTATTATTAGGAATAAGAAAAAGAATTCGGAATTAGGACTGCAAACGGCCGGAACCCTAAAAACCGGTTCGGTTTGGGTTTTTTGGGTTCCCAAACCGACCATGAACCGAACCTCTTACATTTTAACCCTGAATCTGGTCCAGAACACTTTTTCCAAAAATATGGTTCGGATCACAATAATAAGTAATTTTACAAACGAAAGAAATTCTTAATGAGCTGGTTCCAATTTAAATCTTAAAGAGTCTGATTATAAAGAAGGAAATATTGTCCAAGAGAGCAGGCATTAAAAAATTTCCAAAATTTCCATAAATATCCATAAATGAAGACATACAAAATATTGCGCTAACTTACTCGGGGTTTACACGATGAAGTAAACTTCATGATGTTTTCTAAAAAGCTCTTGCTTGTAGGAAAGAGGTGTGGTGGGCAAGCAAGAGCTTTTTAAGAAACTTCATGCAGTTTGCTTCATCGTGTAAATGCGGTCTTAGTTCGCGTATCCAAGAATTTATAGTGCCTACACAGAAGAAAAAACCCCAGATATTTGGACTAAAATTAATCCCAATGTATACGGATTTTCCAATTCTGAAATTCTTGTCTCGATCCCGTTTTCTTCTTTCCTCGAAAAGCTTTTTTTTTTTAATTGGTTTTAGTTTGTTATTAAATGTAAATAAAATAGAAAGCAATATCGGCTACGCTGATGTTTTAAATACCCTTGCAGTTTTTAAAAGGCGCTACCCTTGATAACAAAAAGTTTTTCTCACTAGAATTAGTTTTTAGACCGAACCCCCCTACCTCTCAGCTCTACAGTCATCCGATTTCGAAAATTTTTCTACAATTATATGAAAGTATATACCACGATTTGATGCTACGATGAAAAACAAAAAAGTTTTTCCCACTGACCGTTTATAGCAATTGATATAGTCATCCGATTTCGATCAATTTTTCCATAATTGTGTGGAAGCATAAAACTTATATATACCGATTGGTGGCGCTACGATGGAAAACAAAAAGTTTTTCCCATTAGAACTAGTTTTTTGGACCGATCGTTCCTATTGCAGCTATATGCTATAGTCATCCGATTTCGATCAATTTTTCCATAATTGTGTGGAAGTATAAGAAAACAATATAAACTAAGATTGGTGATGCTTCGAACGAAAACAAAAAAGTTTTTCTCACAAGAACAAGTTTTTTGAACCGACCGTTTATATGGCAGCTATATGCTATAGTAATCCGATTTGATAAATTTTTCCAGAATTATGTAGAAGCATATAAAACTTATATGTACCACGATTAGTGACGCCCGATTGAAAACAAAAGTTTTATATGGCAGCATATTGCTATAGTCATCCGATTTTGATCAATTTTTCCAATTGTGTGGAAGCATATAATACTAATATATATCACGATTGTGACGCTACGATGGAAAACAAAGAAGTTTTTCTCATTAGAACTAGTTTTTGAACCGATCGTTCCTATGGTAGCATATGATATAGTCATCCGATCCGGCCGATTCCGAAAAATGTGCAGCGTATTTGTATTTAAAGACTTTTGCAAAGTTTGGTCAAGATATCTTAAAACTGAGGGAGGAGATAGCATAGAAACAGACGGAATGACGGACGGACGGACGGACAGACGGGCAGACGGACAAAAGGAAATGAACCCAGCTCGTCATGTTGATCAAGAATATATACTTTATGTGGTCGAAATGTTTCTTATACACGTTACAAACATCGTGAGAATTTAATATACCTCTGCAAGGGTATAAAAAGAGTGGCCGGAAAAAATTTAGAACTTTCGGTTACTTTTCGTTCATTTGCTATGACATTGCAATTCCGAACTTGTTTTAATTTCTATGCAAGATTAATTGATTTTCAGGTAGAATGCGTACTTAAAATGAAACTTTTCGGATTGACACAAAAATTTAAAGACTGTTTTCATCCTTCGTACTTATTTTTAAGTACAATAAAGTTCGACTTGTACTTAAAGTTTTAATTTGAAGGTCGGGGCAAAATCAGTTTTATGTATCTAAGTGACTAATGTCGGCTAAATGATATGTTATTATCCATTGTATATTCTTCTTTCCAGTTAAAAAAGGATAAATAAATTAAACAAAAACAAGTTATACTTTCTTGTTTAAGTGAACTGAGGTCCGAACCAAAATCTGGAGTCCGGGAACCGATCAGAAAAGCGAACCCAAAGATTTCTCACAAGTTCGAACCTCCAAAATTTTGGAGGTGTGCAGCCTTGTTAAGAATATTATGATTAACATTCTCCCTTTAATAAATAATTTAATTAAATTTTACCAATTTTACCCTATATCGAAATAATCTAGAACAGAACAACGACGTCAGCTAACCGATAGTATAAGCTCGTTGCGTTGCCGTTGCGGCAGAGCAAAATAAACCGGTTTCTGTTCAACTTCGCGTTTGTTGTCACGACTATTACTTTATAAAGCGCGATGAAGTCGAAAATCTGTACATGTAGTAAATTGATGGTCACATAGGTCTAATAAAAAATTCAAGCCCGGAATTTTCAAAATTTTTACATATTTGTAAAAGAATTTATTTAATCTTGGGAAAAACATATTTTATATTTAAAATTGGTAACTTTATAACAAAATCTAAACATCGTATGTAGTTTTTCTGTATTCTGAAAAGATTACTTGATGCGACCATAAGACTTGAAAATGTAAACATACCTCGCATAATACACGTTTATTTAAATATCTTCTGACCAGGGAAAAACGGATAATTGATTTGAATTCATCGGTCAAAAAAAAATTTTATTTTTTGTCCTTTTTTTTAATTATAAATTTTTTAAAATTTTTTTAATAATTATCGGTTTTTAAGACAGTAAATATTTTTTGTTTCTTTAAAAGACTCGGGACCCCATAAAGATATCATGATCATGAATTAATCCCACCATGTTTCGAGAATTTACTAATTTTTTCTGTCTATTTTTTATCCCGACCCCTAATTTGAGATTGAGCCCATTATTTTCGATCCCAAAGATAATTTTGGGTTCTGGGACAATGCTGTCCCGCAAACCAACGCTAATATTCATATTCTCTATTTTCACGCCAGAGAGAACTATATTTTAAGGTCGAAAACCGGAAACTATTAATTTTTGCCGGTGAATTCAAAGTTATTTTTAAAATATAATTAGTAATTTTTTTTAAGGTATTTTGGATTAAATTTTGCCATTTCTAGGCATTTATAACAGTCGATTTAGCCATTTTTTGGCATCAATAGTTGGCAACACTGGTTCCCATATAAACGATAGGACAGAGCATATGCAAGTTTATAAGAACCTGGGCACCATGTAAATTCACTGAAACGTTTATGTTTATTTCAGAAATTTCATTAGAATTCTTTAATTTCGTAATTATAAATTTATCACGAGAATTTTAAAATATTTTTCAATGTCAATTCGCGCCCATCTCTAATTCAAATTTAGTTTAAAATTATAAAATTCAATAAACAAGCTAAGATTTAATAATATTCCTATTGAATAAATTGTAGTAAGGGTATACAAGCTGCGACTTTCGCTTGAGCTTGTTGGTTGTTTTGCTTTCGTGCGGCGTTTCGTGCTTTTTACCCAACAACAACAACCACAACAACACTGACAGCTGCTTTTGGGCTGCTGCAGCGGCGCAGAGTTTTGCATTACAGCAATCGATACATCGATATTTACATGAAATACATACATACATATATTTACATGAAATTTGCTTTGCTTTGCAAGATAAATTATAAATTTATTTGATTCACCAATTTTAAATTTTAGCTCATTTTTTCTACACATTCTAGCCATCTGGCAGCGCCAGCACAGCTGTTTGCTACTGCAGGCAAGAAAACTGCAAACACACCAACACAAGCACACACAGGCAATGGGAATTACATAAAACGGCACTTGCACTCTACTTACAACAATAACAATCAACGCCAAGGCAGTTCCGCAATCGCTGGGGGGTGGTAGGGGGGAGTTCTGATGGTACCTTAATTTGTTTATATCACCTTCGATTTGTTTTCTTTGGCACACGCGCTGCGAACCGAACAAATTGCTGCTGTTTTTCTTTGCTTTTTTTTTGTTGTTAATTTTTTTTTTTTTTTCTAGAAAAACGTAATAAAAAAGGAGAACCCACAAAATATACGCGCACCCAATAGTCCCCAAATTGTGTAGGTGGTGGTATTTTATTACAAATATGCTTTTCTCTAAAATATGTGCATTTTTTTTTGGTTGTTTTTTTTTATGTGTAATATTTTCTACAAATTTTCCCCAGCGAGAACAACGACAAGCAACACGACGAGACCGAGACTGATAAATTTTTATATCGTCGTCGTCGCCTACTTTCGTGAGGCAGAGAAGACAAAAACAAAAACATGAAAAGCTTTGGCCTGGCTGCCAGGTGTGACCAGACTTAGGGGGGGAAAATATCGATATAAAGTGCTGTCGATAGTTTTGCAGGCAATTTGTACACGAGGGTGGAGTGAAAAGTATTCGAAAGGAAATAAATCAATGAAGAAATTGGGGGAAATCAACAACTAGGAAATAAATCAAATTAAAATAATGCAAATGCAATATAAGTAAATAAAAAAAATAATAGAACATTAATTCACCTTACCGAAACATATTTCATGAATTTGTGATTCCATTGTATTCTCATCCCATTTTATTTTGAATTTAAGCCCAACTTAAAAATAATTCCGTTTTGCCTGTAATATTATTCTCAGGTATTCCACAAATTCCCTTCCAATCTAAAAATGACCCATTTCCCATACGATATGGATTGCTTTTGGGGTCGAAAGCGATTTGTAGAACACATAGGATTTTCCATACTTTGGTTGCTATATATATTTCTGGCCTAATAATGAAAACGCGAATATTTATGATCAAAAGTGATTTTATTGTTTTTCAAAGTATTTTCCAGCAAGATTTATACACTTTTGCATGCGCTTAATCCAATTGTCGAACCACTTTTTCCACTCCGATTGAGACACCTCCAAAACATGGTTTTTGAACTCTTCAACAGCATCTTCTGGCGACGAAAATCGTTGACCACGCATTTTTCCCTTGATGTGCGGGAACAAAAAGAAGTCATTGGGTGCCAAGTCAGGGCTGTACGGCGGATGACCCATCAATTCGACGTTTTGGGCGGTTAAAAAGGCGCTGGTGTCATGGTGCACAATGATCTGTCCCGTTCGTTTTTCGAATTTCTCCGAAGACTTGAGGCAAACAAATTGTGGTGTACCACCCAGAATTGGCCGTCCTACGTTGCTAAGCGAAACAGTCGCCACATGACCAGTTTTACCGAAGAAACAGGCGACCATTTGCTTCGAAGTGCTTCTTCCACGAACGACTTTCGTTGGATTTGGCTCGTCTTCGAAGACCCAGACGGTCGATGTGTTTTGTTTCGGGTTCATAAGCACAGATCCATGATTCGTCACCTGTGGCGTCTTTTGGAAACACCGCGATTGTATTTTTTCAAAATTTCTTTGCACCAATCCCACGAGCCTTTTTTTAACGATTGTCAAATTGTGCGGGATCCAACGAGAACAAACCTATTTTACGCCCAGGTGTTCATGCAATATCGAATGTATGCTGGTGGAAGAAATGCCCAAGGATGCCTCTATCTAACGGTATGTCACAAGACGATCTTGCAGTATCAGTTCACGCACGACATCAATGTTTTCTGGCACAACGACTGTTTTTGACGACGCTTTCTCGATTGAATTCATTAAACCAATTTTTCCAGTGCTATAGGATGGTGCTTTATCGCCATGCAAAGATTTAAGAACATCGTTGCACTCTTGTCGTGATAATCCAAGTCGAAAGTTGTGAAAAATGATTTTCACGAGTTAAATCCATTTTTCTGCCGAGGTAAGTTTTTGATTAATCGTTAATCGATATCAAACTTGGTCACACGTGAAAGAGTTGTATGGAGCTTTTATCGATAAAAGTCAAACTTTTTTGGGAAAAGGCCAATTGGTCCTAAAATGGCTAGAAGTGACCTAGGCCAGAAATTTAAATAGCAACCCACTTAGGATCTGGGATCTGGATCTGGGATGGATCCGGATCTGGGTGGATCTGGGATGTATCTCGGATCTGGGATATGGTTAGGGACTGGGATCAGGGATCTGGGATGGATCTTGGATCTGGGTTCAGGGATCTGGGATTAAGGATCTAGGTTTAGGGATCTAGGTTCAGGAATCTGGGATCGAATATGTATCTCGGATCTGGGATTTTGGATCAGGGATCTGGGTTGGATCTGGGATTAGGGATCTCGGTTCAAGGATCTGGGTTCAGAGATCTGGAATCAAGGATCTGGATTCAGGGATCTTGGATCGAAGATATATCTCGGATCTGGGATCTGGGATCTGGGATGGATCTCGGATCTGATTCTGATTTTTCTTCGTAAAGAGCTTCGCTCGTAAGAAGTAAGTAGTACACACTACTTCCTTTTTTTCTTATTTGTCTATATAATTTAGTCGCTTAAAAGTTAAAATCCAATCACATATTTTTTAAATTATTTTGAAATGACCAAAAATCACCGTTACAGTGATCACTTTTTCCATCAACTATCGGCCCTCACGCACATCTCTAATAGCCACAAAATCAACTATCGGCCTTCACGCACATCTCTAACAGCCACAAAATGAAACTCAATTTTCGTATTTAATATAAAATTTTCATTTTCCACCTACAAACTAATTATTATAAGTTAAGCACCTCTCTCCTCTTACTCTCTCTTACTTAAATCGAGTCCTTCCTATACGCTCGATAATTGTTCATTTCGGTGGGAAATGTTTTGTACAGCTCCAATAGCAAATTTGATTTAAATTTCTTCAAACTCTCAATTTTGCCTTTGACCTCCTCATTCTTGGCCAGTGCCTTCTCCACACAATCCTTGGTATATAGCTGCGGGTTTTTGTCCTGGTCAATGTAATCGAAAAACACCTCAAAGGGCACATACACATCCTGCACCTGGGGACGCAACTTGTCTATCTCCTGCAGGCCAGTGACCAAACTGTTTCTATGGGGGGAAAGCAACAAATCAATTTGAAGCGAATTGAGTTATTTGTTGTACAATTGTTAACTTACATCTTCTGGTTGAGTACATTCTGGCCCTGGGGCTGAAAATCGCTAACAATAATGCGTATTTGTCGCACATTCTCAATAAACATTTCCAACTGGGTCTCCAGATTCTCCAGGGGGCAGACATTATCAATATGTTGGATTTAAAATTGTTTGCAATTAATTAGTTTGCATCAGCTGCCTTTAGTTGGTCATTTATGTGTGCAGCAAATTTGACTAAGCAACACGATACAGTGTTGGGCAGCGCCATTGAGCAGGGCTGAGCTACAGAGTAACAGTTACTTTTAGCAGTGAAATATTTGTGACTGTGAAATCACTGAAAGTCATGAAGGAAAGTCGAAAATAAAAAAAAACGAGAAGGCAAAGCTAACTTCGACTGTGCCGAAGATTTAATACACTTGAAAAACTTTACTCCAACTGATTTAACCGGTAAAAAATATATAGAATATAAATATCAAATATTTTAAACTTTCTCATATTTAATAATAAAAATTTGATACCATAAAAAAACTTTTCTTAGTAAAAAGTCGAAAAAAAAAAAAAATGAAAGTAGTGTGGATCGTGAAAAACACGGTACGAGCGAAGCTCTTTACGAAGAAAAATCTGAATCGGATCCCAGATCCGAAATCCATCCCAGATCCCTGATCCGAAATCCCACATCCGAGATACATCTCCGATCCCAGATCCCTGAACCCAGATACCTAAACCCAGGCCCCTAAACCCAGATCCTTTATCCCACATCTCTGAACCCAGATCCTTGATCCCAGATACCTAATCCCAGATCCCTAATCCTATATTCCGATACGGTACCCAGATTTTTATTTCGGTATAATTTTTTTTTATATAAAAAAATTAAAATTGTTTATGTAACAGATACTGCTTTCTGGGAGATGAGAAGTCGGACCTAAACTTTTATGAAATCTTTCTAAAAAATACTTCTTAGTTATAGTTCGAAATAATCGGCCCTAAAATGTGCCATATTCCTGCCATCAAAAGAGATATTTTGCCATTTGAATAGATTTTAACCCATACTTTAAGACTAGGGTCCAATATAGCCCATAATGCGATGCTAATATACTCAAAAAGGCGTATCAGCTCTAAAACAGTTGGAAACATAAAATCTTCCTGAGCTTACATTACATTTTCAAATATTCAAACAAAAAATTCTTAAAATAGGAAATGAGATTTCTAAATTTGAGAGCGAAATTTGATTTAAATCAGGAAAATTCATTTCTAACATTTGTATTAACATTTTTCTAACATTTCTGTATTTTAGAAAGGGTTTTTTTTTAAGACTTAAAAATCCGTTACATTTAATTAAAGCAGGGTGTCAATCCGGAACCCGAACCGGAACCGTATACCGAAAAGAACCGATTGAAACTCAGAACCATAACCGTAACCGGAACCACTGTTATTTATTTTATGAGAACCGGTATTTCGGAACCGAAATGACCGAAAAGAACCGAAACATTGTACCGGTACAGTTTCGGTTCCGAGCTTTTTTTGTTATTTCAGTCTTAAAATCGTACAAATGTTAGGTTAAGAGACCATCTGTTATATACTGAAAATTTTTATAATAATAACAATTTCATCTTATTTCTTTGGATCTTTTTTGGTTCAATAATATATATCCTTTATTTTTGCATTTACAAAGGAAACGAATTAATAATTGGACCAAATGGACTTAACCTAACAGCAGGGTTAAATTGTGATCGGTATAGTTATCGGAAAACAGTGTATTTAACATTCCATCAGATATCAAAAGTTCTTCTTGAGCTTCCAGTTACACAGGTATTATTAGGAAATTTATTTTCTGGGGTAACGTTCATTATGTTTAATTTTCTTTCTTTATAACTACTTATTGTTGTGTAGGTTGCTACCCGTTTTATTATATCTTCGGATTAAAGGATTTTTAAATTATACCGGTACGTACCGGTACACCGAAATAAAAACCAAGGAACCAAGAAATACCACATATCACCGATACGGAACCGAATACCGAAACATTAGTTTTGGTACGTACCAGAACCGGAACCGAAATTCGTTTCGGTTTGATTTGCTGAATTAAAGCAATCAGGGCTGCAAACCGGTTCAAACCCGGAGTTCCGACTTTTCATTTACAGTGAACCGAACCTTGGACCGAACCTCTTTTGAAAAAAATAGCTGAACCTAAACCTGTTCCGAACCCATCCTTTCGGTTCGGTTCAAAAAAAAAGTTACAAGTCTTAGTTAAGTGGGCATTTTATTGAAGAAAGAAGTATCAAATACCAAAAATTGTTGGAGAAATAATACTTATAAACTTTACAAAAAGTCAAACAGAAATTCAGAAAATTAATTACTCTTCTTTACAAATTTGGAAAAACTTGGGACGAACGAAGGTTCGAACCAAAACCTTATCTCAAAAACCTTGAACCTTGAATTTTTGAACCTTAACCATTGGTTAATTTTTATTTCGAACCCGCGAACTGGACCTCCGAAAATAGGATTTGGGTTTGCAGCCCTTGTTTCGTACATGTTTTTCGGTTCCAAAAATAAAGGTTCCGAAATATCGGTTCTTAAAAAATAATGTATTACAGTTCCGGTTCTGTTTTTTTTATACCCTTGCAGAGGGTATATTAAAATTGTCACGATGTTTGTAACGCAGAGAAGGAATCATCTCCGACCACATAAAGTATATATATTCTTCATCAGCATGACGAGCTGAGTTCAATTCCGTCTGTCCGTCCGTCCGTCTGTTTCTATGCTATCTCCTCCCTCAATTTTAAAGCTTTCTTGACCAAACTTTGCAGAATGTCTTTAAATACAAATACGCTGCACATTTGTCGGAATCGGCCGGATCGGATGACATATCATAGGAACGATCGGTCCAAAAACTAGTTCTAGTAGGAAAAACTTTGTTGTTTTTCTTCGTAGCGTCACCAATCATGGTATATATTAGTTTTATATGCTTCCACACAATTTTGGAAAAATTTATCAAAATCGGATGACTATAGCATATAGCTGCCATATAAACGGTCGTTCAAAAAACTAGTTCTAAGTGAGAAAAACTTTTTGTTTTCCATCATCAAATAAGAAGATACATCACACAATTCGTGGTATTTATTTGTATTTATATGAAAAAATTTTTCCATCGCCCCACTCGATTTGTGAAAAATTTATCAAAATCGGATGACTATAGCATATAGCTGCCATAGGAACGATCGGTGTAAAAACTAGTTCTAATGAGTATACATTTTTTGTTATCAATGGTAGCGCCTTTTAAAAACTGCAAGGGTATTTAAAACATCGGCTACGCCGATATTAGCCTTATATTTTTGAGTTTCAATCGGTTCTTTTCGGTATACGGTTACGGTTCGGGTTTGGCACCCTGCTTCAACATTTGTATTAACATTTTTCTAACATTTCTGTATTTTTAGAGGGTTATTTTAAGACTTAAAAATCCGTTACATTTAATTAAAGCATTTTAAATCCGTTATATACCAAAAAAAATTGCTCCGTCTTTTTAAAAAACAAGTTATTTTTCTATTATATCTTTAAAAATAATCTGATTCTATATTTTCTTTAATGCCGAATTTATAAAATGCTAAGATAAATAATAAGAAATCGAAACAATACCGTTATTAGCGTTTCGGTATG
Source organism: Lordiphosa mommai (assembly GCA_018904225.1). Taxonomy (NCBI): domain Eukaryota; kingdom Metazoa; phylum Arthropoda; class Insecta; order Diptera; family Drosophilidae; genus Lordiphosa; species Lordiphosa mommai. Next base: position 85,019 of record JAEIFT010000568.1, read on the forward strand.
GTTCCGGTTTTTTCGGTTCCTATTCTAACGGTTAAAGGTTCTCAAAAAAATTTAATATCGGTACCGGTACGTGGCTTAGGGGTATAATTCCCTGATTTGAATAAAAGAAAAATGTAAAAAATTTCAAAAAATTAGACAAAATTTTGAAAATTAAATTTAATAAATGCATAAAAATAAACAAACTTAAAAAATAAACAAAAATGAAAATAAAAGTCCATTTTAAAGTTAAACAACATTTTGTAGTCAATTTCCTTAATGGAATTTTTAATTATTGTTTTTTTTGCAATTGATTCGATTTGTTTTTTTTGGGTTGGGTTTTTGTTTAACATAAGACTAGATTGTTGGCTCTTTAAAAATGCTTAAAATGGAACACACAAAATTTCTCTCTACTCCTTCTTCTCGTGATCCTCTTCGGATTCCTCCTCGGTGACCAGACAATCGCCACAGAAAATGGAATACATGATGAGTAAAAGGAAACCCAAGGGTAAACCAAAGATGACAGTGGTCAATACAGGATTGCCCAGCCACATGTCCTTTAAGGATCGGCGCAATTCAAAGAAAGCGCGATTGAGACGCACAAAGTAGGTGTCACCGCCATAGGCAGTGGCACTTTCATTGCTAATGGACTCCAAAAACAAATGCAAAGCCTGAGGAGTCATTTGCAAGGGATCATCATCGGGTATATAATGATGTTGCGTGGAGGAATTAATGGCTATGAGATGAGGAGTGGGTAATTGATCCAAAATAATGGAATGCGCTATCGAAGGTTCGCCAATCTGTAAAATAAGCATTTAAATTTAAACTGAACTGAAGTTTTATTAAAGGGAAAACTTACCCAACCAAATTGAAATTTGTCATGATAGCGTGGTCGATGCTTCCTGATTACACCCTCCACCATATCACGAAACTCCAGCTCATGACTGGCTATTTGCTGCAGTTTATCCTCCTGGACCACCGCCAAAACCAAATACTTTTTGGTTTTCAGCAATTGATGTATATTAAATCGTGTGATTTTGGGAAAAAGCAAAAATCTCTCCACATTCACCCATTGGAAAATGGTGGCATTCACCTCCTGCGGATCCATTTCGTGTGCCAAATGACCATGTGGATAGAAATGATGCTGTTCCTCTTTGTACACAATCACTGCGGGCAGCTTTTCAAAATCAAAATGCTGTGCCGCCACATCCTCACTGGTGGCATAGAAGAAACCATGCTCTTGGTAACCCTCGGCGGCCGCATAGTACGTATCCCAGACCACACCCTCCTGTTGGCCCACAAACATAAAGAAAATGGTATGTGAACCCTTCAACATATCCACACTTTCGGTGCGTGTAACCAATTGCACGGGTGGACCCGACATACGCAATGCATAATCCACCAGCTCATCCTTGGCACGATCTCCACTGTAGCTGTACTCCATATTGCCCTTGATGAACATTATGGTGGGATAAACGCGCACCTTAAACTCACGCGCCGCCGCCGGATATTTGGTGCAATCCAAGCGGCCCACTCTCACATTGGTGGCATGCAAGGCCTGGGCAACTAAAGCAAAAATTGGTTCCGTTTTCTTGCAGTAACCACACCAGGGAGCATAAAACATGACCAGCCATTGACCCTCATGGCGTACATCTATAAATCGATCGCTAAGCTCGAGTACACGAGAGGAGGAAATGACCGGGCCGCCTAAGATTAAGAGCAACACTGCAAAGAGAAGAAGGCAAGAAGAGAGTAGTGGCTTTGTATGTGCTTGACTCTGGCTTTAAATATTTACCGCTGCCCAGACTCCAGCTCCAGATTGATTGCATGTTGGTTTATTGTTAAAACTTTATGGCTATTGCATGTTTTTTGTGTTTTCAACTTAATTTAATTAAGTTAATTAGGAAAATTCTGCGCTTTTTAACCAAAACCAACCCCCCTCAAAATTAGAGATGGACCAAACAGCTCTTAGCTATTAGTGATGAGCAAATATTAAGAGTAACTGTGACGGCCAAAACGGTGATTTATAAACAGTGACTTAGAGATGCACCAAACAGCTCTTAGCTTTTAGTGATGAGCAAATATTAAAAGTAACTGTGACAGCCAAAACGGTGATTTATAATTAGTGACTGACAGTTACTGTATTTTAATACCCTTTACTTAAGGAATAAACAGGGTATGCTAAACTCGTGCAAATGTTAATGTGTTTTTTTTTTTTAATTTATTAAAAATATAAAGTATTTATCAGAAAGAGAAACCACATCGGTTTAACCGATTGGAAGCAAGCAAGTATCTTAAGCCGCAATCAGCAGCCATAATCCTCATCATCACTATCAATGGCCGCACGACGTCTATCATACTTGACGGTGGATTTACTTTGAGGCATTTGGGCATTAACACTTTCCAGAATGCTAACAAATTGGGCATCATCCAGTTTACCGCGCACCTGACCCATTTGAGCCATGCGTATGACCATATTCTCAAACATTTGGGCCTTCTCCGGTTTGCTGACTTTCAATGTGTTAACTAAAAAAAAAATAATAATAATAATAATAAATTTTGTTAACAAAATCGTATAAAACTTACGGCGGGCACGTGCCTGCTGATCGAGCACCTGAGTCAATATAGAGTGCTTCATTTCCTCCTGGGCACGCATCTGTTCCTGTTGGGCCTGTTGTTTATCGGCATCGCTGCCACCGGCGCCGCCCTACAAATGGGAAAGGGGGAAAAAGCTTCTTTACAAACAGATGTGCAAACACAACAAAGATGACTCATGGAGCGTATTTAGGGAATTTGCATGTTGATTTCTTTTTTTGGTTATTTTTTTTGGCTATTTTTGGCACTTTGTTACTCCACCTGGCCAGAACAGCTCCATTCTGACTGAATATGCTTCACTTACATACTGCGACTGCATCTGTGACATGCGCTGGGCACGTAAGGCATCCAAATCACCATCCGACATGTTTAATTCGTATGAAAGTTCAACAATTTGTTAACTTTAAAATTTTTTTTGTATAATAAATTGCAAGCAATTGGCAGCAGATCGAAAATGGTTACCGCTGACTAGAGATGACAAAAATGGCTAAGTAACTGTGACTGAGTCACGGTGACTGGTAACATATCACGGTGACTTAAATTAAGTATTTTTAATAAATATGAGTAAAAACTTGATTAAAATTAAGTTAATTAGATACAAATTTAATGGGGTACAAGTACAACAATCAAACGGCAATAACGCCAGAATGAGGCTGAATGTTTAAAAAGTACAGATAAAGAAGGCTTATAAACAGGGATTAATCCCGAAACGAATATCGGTTCCGGTACCGGTTCCGGTACGTACCGAAATGGGAATTTCGGTTAAAGGTTCTATTTTGGTTTTCAGTTTATTTCGGTCTTCGGTTCCGAAACGGTACCCAGATTTTCATTTCGGTATAGCGGTACGTACCGGTACTAGTATAATTTTTTTAATATTCAAAAATTTAAATTATTTCAAGATATCGAAAAAATTAATAAATATAATAGAACTAAAAAATTGAGTTCTTAGCATATCCCAGGAAAAAACGTTTTTTTTATTTATACGGATTACTAGTCTTTTTTATTTTTGGACGAATAATTTCACTAAACGCTTACACGTATGTCAGCGCCTCCAGTGGTATCCCTACACTCAGAAAAATATTCCTTGAGTTTAGGAATTCTTTATTCTTATCTGGGCGACAAACTCGTCTTAGGACCATTTTTATAAGACTGACAAACATTTCTTAATAATGGTTCGAAGTATTCCGATTTAAGATTTGCCGTATCTCCGCTAAAAATAGTAAAATACTCAAATATCAGGTATTTCAGATCAAATACACAAAAACAGTTGGAAACATCTGAAAAATCTGTCTCAGCTCTTCCTTATATTACATTTTTCGAAATATTTAAACAGAATTTTTTTTAGGGCGATATTGGATTTAAATCCAGAAACTTCATTTCTAAAAATTTATATTATCATTTTTTAACATTTCTATATTTAAAGGTTTTTGGTTCTCAACAAAATTTCAATATCGGTTCCGGTTTCAATTCCGGTACGTGTCTTAAAACGGTTTATTTTGGTTAACGGTTATGGTTTTGTTTTTATTCCCTGTTACAAACTTAAAAAAAACAGGATTTTTCTTATAAATATCTTTTGTATTTGGGTTCGTTTTCTATTTTTTTTTTGGTTTTTTTGTTTTTAATGCAGTTTAGACCGGCCGCATCATTGAAATTTTCCGTTAAACGGAATGATTTTTTTCAGTTTTGAGGAGTATCGAGTATTGTTCACAGCGTCGTAGCGAGCAGCTGTTCTGCCATCAAATAATCGCATAAACAAGCTCTATTTTCATTTTGGGGACCGCAGTGCCGTTGCCAAACACACCGCGGCCACATTTAAAATATTTAAATTGTCTCTATTTCAATAAATTACATTTGTTTTCTTCTTCTTACTAATTCGGTTTCTTACGTTTGGTCGCAAACCCGGTACTAAGATAAGTTAGCAGCTTACTTTTCAATTAAGTTTCTTATTTGCTGGAAAAAGCCAGAAAACGGCTAAATTGCCAACACAGCTGTTTTTTGTATTTTGCCAGCTTTGGTCACACTTTTTAACACTGCTCATTCGCGCCTTTTTCCCACAGCACATTTTTTGGCTGTCGTTTTTTCTTCAACAAATTCCATTTCCATTTAAAATGTTTATAAATTGTTGAATTAATTTGTTAACCAAGTGCTAACATAAACTTGTTCAGCAAATTGGGCTCAAAGAGCGTCGTCCAAAAAAAAAGAAGCAAGAGAGTTGTGCAAGTTTGTGTGTGCGTGAGTGCGTGTGAGAAAATTCTTCAAGGTACACCAATAACAAAAACAACAACAACAACAGTTATTTACATGCATATGTAGTAGTATTATTGTGGCTTTTACATTTCACACCCCCCTCCTCCCCAATCTTCCTCCACCCAACTAAAGTACTGTTTGTTGCAATTTTTTAAGTTTGGCTTTTGTAGACTCATACACACACACACACACACACACAGACATGTTTTAAGCAAAAGCAAATACCCAAGCGAAACGCGAAATCCTCACCAGAAAATGACTGATGTCAATTGTTTTGCAAGTGAGCCACAAACCCCCACCAAAAATGTTGCCCGGGAGCAGCTGGAACCCACTTCACCATTTGTATTGAAAGCACCCAGCAGTCGTGCCAAATCCAAGTTGATACTACAAAATATGGAGGAGGTACTTAATACGGTGAAGCAGCAACATCGCGAGAAGCATAGAAGAAAGCGGGAGGAGAAACGACGTGCGGCAGCGGAGGCGGCGGCGGCAGCGACGGCAGCCCAAATGGAGGACAAACCACAGCCACTGAGGGAGAAGACCACACAGGAGAATGGCCTAAGCTCGAAAACTAAAGGCAAAGCCAGCCAGCCCAACAGTCTGCCGCTGGAAGTGAAAACCAAACCCGCCGCCACGAATGTGTTCGAGCTCATGATGAAGGCCAGAAATCGTTCATTGGGCGTTAATGAGGGCGGCAAGGAGGTGTCACCTGATCTACTTAAAGATGCAGCTCCAACTCCAACAAGCAAACGCAGGCAGCATTTAGAGGAATGGAATGAACGCAAAGGTGGAGCCAAACGAAGATTAGCGGATGAGCAAAGAGGAGAGTTTATAGAGCAACAGCTGGATCAAAGAGCCAAAAGGTGAGTTTTTTTACTCTTTACCGAAGGTACAAATTAAAAAAAACGTCATATCTTCCACAAATTTGGAGTTAGGTTGTTTGAACCTTCTAGACATATATTCTACTCATCATAACTAATCGAACCCCCATACATCGTTTTCCGATCAGATGAACGTTAGTAGAGTTGCCACCCCCACAATTTGAAAAAACACCTCAAATATCCCACAATTTTGGAGTTAGGTTGTTCGAACCTTCTAGACATATATTCTACTCATCATAACTAATCGAGCCCCCATACATCGTTTTCCGATCAGATGAACGATAGTAGAGTTGCCACCCCCACAATTTGAAAAACACCTCAAATATCCCACAATTTTGGAGTTAGGTTGTTCGAACCTTCTAGACATATATTCTACTCATCAATACTTATCGAGCCCCCATACATCATTTTCCGATCAGATGAACGATAGTAGAGTTGCCACCCCCACAATTTGAAAAACACCTCAAATATCCCACAATTTTGGAGTTAAGTTGTTCGAACCTTCTAGACATATATTCTACTCATCATAACTAATCGAACCCCCATACATCGTTTTCCGATCAGATGAACGATAGTAGAGTTGCCACCCCCACAATTTGAAAAACATCCCAAATATCCCACAATTTTGGAGTTAGGTTGTTCGAACCTTCTAGACATATATTCTACTCATCAATACTTATCGAGCTCCCATACATCATTTTCCGATCAGATGAACGATAGTAGAGTTGCCACCCCCACAATTTGAAAAACACCTCAAATATCCCACAATTTTGGAGTTAGGTTGTTCGAACCTTCTAGACATATATTCTACTCATCATAACTAATCGAACCCCCATACATCGTTTTCCGATCAGATGAACGATAGTAGAGTTGCCACCCCCACAATTTGAAAAAAATCTCAAATATTCCACAATTTGGGAGTTAGGTTGTTCGTATCTTCTTGACATATATTCTACTCATCATACTTATCGAGTTCCCCTTACATTGTTTTCCGATCAGATGAACGATAGTAGAGTTGCCACCCCCACAATTTGAAAAAACCTCAAATATCCCACAATTTTGGAGTTAGGTTGTTCGAACCTTCTAGACATATATTCTACTCATCATTACTTATCGAGCTCCCATACATCGTTTTCCGATCAGATGAACGATAGTAGAGTTGCCACCCCCACAATTTGAAAAACACCCCAAATATCCCACAATTTTGGAGTTAGGTTGTTCGAACCTTCTAGACATATATTCTACTCATCAATACTTATCGAGCTCCCATACATCATTTTCCGATCAGATGAACGATAGTAGAGTTGCCACCCCCAAAATTTTAAAAAATTCTCATATCTTCCACAATTTTGGAGTTAGGTTGTTCGAACCTTCTAGACATATATTCTACTCATCAATACTTATCGAGCCCCCATACATCATTTTCCGATCAGATGAACGATAGTAGAGTTGCCACCCCCAATTTGAAAAAAATCTCATATCTTCCACAATTTTGGAGTTAGGTTGTTCGAACCTTCTAGACATATATTCTACTCATCATAACTAATCGAACCCCCATACATCGTTTTCCGATCAGATGAACGATAGTAGAGTTGCCACCCCCACAATTTGAAAAACACCTCAAATATTCCACAATTTTGGAGTTAGGTTGTTCGAACCTTCTAGACATATATTCTACTCATCATTACTTATCGAGTTCCCATACATCGTTTTCCGATCAGATGAACGATAGTAGAGTTGCCACCCCCACAATTTGAAAAAAATCTCATATCTTCCACAATTTTGGAGTTAGGTTGTTCGAACCTTCTAGACATATATTCTACTCATCAATACTTATCGAGCCCCATACATCGTTTTCCGATCAGATGAACGATAGTAGAGTTGCCACCCCCACAATTTGAAAAACACCTCAAATATCCCACAATTTTGGAGTTAGGTTGTTCGAACCTTCTAGACATATATTCTACTCATCAATACTTATCGAGCCCCCATACATCATTTTCCGATCAGATGAACGATAGTAGAGTTGCCACCCCCACAATTTGAAAAACACCTCAAATATCCCACAATTTTGGAGTTAGGTTGTTCGAACCTTCTAGACATATATTCTACTCATCATTACTTATCGAGCCCCCATACATCGTTTTCCGATCAGATGAACGTTAGTAGAGTTGCCACCCCCACAATTTGAAAAACACCTCAAATATTCCACAATTTTGGAGTTAGGTTGTTCGAACCTTTTAGACATATATTCTACTCATTAATAACCAATTGAACCCCCATACATCATTTTCCGATTAGATGAACAATAGTAGAGTTGCCACCCCCTTTTTAAAGAAAATTCCTTTCATTAAAATTTTTGTTTTTTTTTTTTTCAGATTAAAGAAAATGCTGACCCAGGAGGCCAGTTCCAATTCGGCACCCACTTTGCCCGTCAAACGTGGACGTGGTCGTCCACGTCGTCTCAGCTCTGTGGATACAACTCTACCGGATTTACCCAAACCGGACCCCGAAACTGAGGAATTCCTTTCCAAATTATCTTCACCCACCAAAAAACGTGATAGCCTATTGGGTTATTTTGCCAAAGTGGATTCACCCAAAGATTTGAAAATAAAACTGGATTTAAGCACACCCAAACGAAGACCACGACGCGGCAAAGAATTAATAGAGACACCCTCGGGCAGACCCGGCAAAGAATTAATAGAAACACCCAAAGTGGACACACCCTCGGGCAGACCCAGACGTTCGTGTGCCGGCAAGGCACGCTATGATTATGATTTGGAAGTGACCAGTCCCATTAAGCCACAAATGGATAACAATGATAACTCTGTAGAAATAATAGAACTGGATTTGTCTACACCCAAAAAATTGGCACCCTTATTTGTTAAACAAATGCCCAAACCCAGTCCAGATCCCAGTGTACTCAAGGCACGTAAAGAATTTTTGCTATCGGGTGTGCCGGAAAGGATAAGACAAGAGCAAAGTAGACAAAAATTAATGGAACAGCAGTATGAAGACAACTATGAGCTGTTTCCCAAAATAGCACATGTGGGTTGCCAGGCCTATGAAGCCTCAGGGATTACACTAACAACCCAGTGGTCCTGGCGTGGTAAGCCAGCAGAGCAGCCGGTGTGCCTTCCAACTCAGACCTTGAAAGGCATTACCGACTGTCAACCCTTTGAAAATTCAACGAAATCCCTTAAACTTGACCATTTTGCCGCAATTGCAAAATAAACGTGAATTTGTCAAGTTGTGGAAAAATGAATTTGAACGTTTTCCCACCTTTAAGTGTTACAATCAAATGCGTGAAAAATATCGTCATTTTAGTGCCATTGATTCGGGCCAGGATACCCAACAAGTGGGTGAATCATTTGTGGTAACACGACGCTCTTTAAGATCTCTAGAGAAAATGGATAAGGAACAGCTGGAAGAGGCTCAACCTCCACCCTCAGCACCCAATGGTGAGCTGCTCTTTACGGAAAAGTATAAACCCTTGCTTTTCGAACAGGTTTTGGTTAATTTGACTCCAGTGCAAGAGCTTAGAGATTTTCTATCCAGTTGGAGTCAGAATGGTAATGGAGGTAGTCAAAAGAATTCCCAAACTTTGGATGATTCCAATTTTGATATGGATTCCAGTTCTTTGTCCAGCACAAATAGTAATACCATGGTCCTAATGGGTCCCTGTTCTAGTGGCAAAACCAGTGCGGTGTTTGCTTTGGCCAACGATTTGAATTTTAATGTTTTGGAAATAAATGCGGGCATGAAGAGAACAGGCAAGAAATTAATGCAAGAACTGCAAGAGGCCACACAATCGCATCAAATACGTAAGGAAAGCAAAGTGGGCGGCTCCTCGCAGCAGCTGTTGCATAAAATGCAAAAGAGCAGCACCAACGATCTCACTCAAGAGGCACGCAAATCTTTAATTTTAATCGAAGATGCGGATATTTTATTTGAACATCATGATTCCGGGTTTACCGATGCCATTTACACCTTGGCCGCCAGTTCAAAGCGACCCGTCATTGTGGTGGCCTCCAATCCCAATTGTTCACATCTCCAGCGTCTTATGCAACAGAATTGTATACACTTTCAATCGCCCAATGCTTTGAATATCTCACGATTTCTGGCCGTGCTTTCACTTATGGAAAATTGTCCCATTGAATTGGATGAGCTGATTTCGTTGTTTCTTTTTAATGCCAACAATTTGCGCAAAACTTTAATGGAACTGCAATTTTATATACAAAGTGGTGGAGATTCTAAAACGGATAATTGTCGCCTGCAAACCCTTAAGAAATCTCCCACCAAATCCTCAAGTTTACCTACCCTGGATAACTCGCACATTCATCGGCGTTTGTTTGAATTTTATGCCTGCTCGCAAAATGTCAGCCATCGTATTCCATTTCCTGTCAACTTTAATTTATTGCGTCTTAATCTCACGGACTTTTGGCGTCACTCCAACTTGTTGTCAGAGGAACGTAGCCAGCCGAAGCGTAAGTCACGCTCACCCAAAAAGGCCTGGTTAAACAGCGCCACCACGGAAAGTAAGGAGGCCTCTATATCTCCTTTGGATACGCTGGCTGCGTTTTATGAAAACATTTCCATAGCCTCACAAATGGATGCTTTACATGATGCAGATGAGCGGGATCGTTTAAAGCCGCTGCTCACTGAGGATATTTCACATTTACTGGTGGAGCAGGCTCTACTAACTGGCCTCAAGGTCAAGGAGTTTGCCTATAATCTATTCGATAAACCCAGGCAGAGGTAAGTCGGTTACAAAATATATTAATTTTAGGGAAAAAATTAAAAATAAATTATAAAATATAGTAATAAGAGCAGACTTTTCTAAAAATCTGAAACCTTTCTCTAGTACTTCAGAATTATCCTATTTATTGAAGGAGTCATTTATTATTCCTATTCTTGAAAAAGGGACTTGGGTCTCTTGTAGTTATAAATCAAACTACAAGGCATATCCATCCAACCTATCGGCAATTCCTGAACTGTTGGAATCAGGGAATAATCACCGTAACCGGAATAAACCGTGTCAACGAAACACGACAGATTTTAGAGCGGATTATTTCGGACCATTATTAAGAAATATTTGTCAGCTTAATGAGAAATTGTTCGTCCAAAATAAAAATGCTAGACAACAGTTTTTTAATGGCAAATTCTAAGAACAACAATTTTTAATTCTTTTACATCCATTAATTTTATATATCTCGAAATAATTCAAATTTCTTAATATTAAAAAAATATACCGAAATAAAAAATCTGAGTACCGTATGGAATCGAAAACCGTAATAAACTGAAAAACCGAAATAGAACCTTTAACCGAAATAAAACCATTAACCGATATTTTCATTTCGCTACCGATTTTTGTTTTGGGATTAATCAAATATAGCATTTCTGTTGCTCAGTAATTTCCCTATCTCAACACATTGTAGTTCTCAGTTGTATCTAGTTTCAGCAGAAAGCGTACTTATGATATATACGGGAGGTTCTTGAAACAGTACTGTATAGACTGCTTATCTCTTTTTGATGTAGAACGCAAACGCATCTTCTTAACTTCCATCTACAAACCGCAAGGAATAGGCTATAAGGAGCGGGATTTCATGTACGTGTACCCCGGCGTAAACTCCGATATTTTTTGATAAAATAATCTTCCGTAAACCATAGGGACGTACGCAAGCGAAAGAAATGATAACAAACTGTAATATGATTTTGACACGTGAAGAAGGCCAAGGGAGACTTGACCAAGTATTAGAAGATCCCAAGTCCAACATAAAAGTAGAAAATATTTATAAATGTGATAAAACCAAAATATTTATAAATAATGTCTTTCCGTATACCGAAAAGAACCTATTAATATTACCTATATTACCGGAACCTCAAATATTTTTTTTTTTTTTTTTAAAAACCAGTATTTCGGAACCTTTATTTTTAGAAACAAATTGACCGAAAAAGAACAGGTACAGATTCGGTTTCAGGTTTTATTTCAGTTTAATTGCTTCAATCAGGGATTTACTCATCTCTTAAGTAAGCCAAGACTTACAAATGTTAGGTTTGGTATATACGGAAAATTTTCAATCAAAATAACAATTCCATCTTATTCTTTGCATCTATTTTGGCTCAATAATTTCAAAATATTATTAATTTATCCTTTATTTAACACAGTTAATGTAAAAATTAGTTGTGGAATTTTCTTGTTTTTGCATTTAAAAAGAAACGAATAATTAATTAGCAGGGTTAAATTATGATCGATAAAGTTATCTGCAACACAATATATTTGACATTCTGTCAGATATAAAAAGTTCTTCTTGCTCTTCCAGTTACACAAGAATTATTAGGACATTTGATTTCCGAGGTAAAGTTTATTATTTTTATAACTGCATTTTGTTGTGAAAGTTTTTAAAATTATACATGTACATACTGGTACGTACCGATATACCGAAATAAAATCCACATGGATCCGATACCTAGGAACCGAATACCGAAATAAACTAGAACCTAAAACTAAGAACCTTTTACCGAAACATTAGTTTTGGTACGTACCAGAACCGAAAACCGACACTGTAGCTGAATAACGGTTATGGCGCTTTCACACGTTGATCATAATCGACCGACTATATTGTATAGCTGCCATACAACCAATAGATCTAAAAAATTGGTCCTAGTAAGAAAAACTTTTTTAATTTTAATGGTAGCCTCTTTATTCTTGTTATTAACGTGAATATTGTCTGCTTTAACACACATTTTCCTAAATTAAAGAAATTGCAAACTGGATATAAACTTTGTGAAGCCGTTTTTAGCTTTTTCCAATATTTAAAAATTTTTGTACCAAATTGGTGAAACACTTGAGTAAATTTTCTTTGTATACAGCAGATCATTGTGTAAGAATCAGCTATAGCATTAGAAATTCTTATATCAATCTGGTGATCTGCGAATATATTTGGCTTTACCACACTGTTTTCAGCATGCAATTTTAGTTCAGGGGCAGTCCAACAACAAAAAAAAAACAACCTAGAAATAAACTTTTTGTATAGTTTTACCAGAATAAAATTTAATTTAATTTTAATTGTAGTGTTTCAATTTTTATCTTATTTTTATTTCTTTTTTATTATCAATTGTTGTCTTTCTCTCTGGAGTATATCCCCTGAAAAATTTGGTGAGGAGAACAATTATGACAATTTATAATATTAAATGATATTTAAAGAGGCTACAATCTTTATATTTTGTATATATATATCTAGAAAGTATAATAAATAGTTTCTAGAAATAAATGTGAATGTGAATATGAGTGGTTTAAGTGCAGGCAAGATACTATCGTTCCCAAGTGCAATGGGGGCTGTATAATGAGTTGTAGTGGAACGTTATCCGCTACCTAGTGAAGGAGTTCAATAGTCCCTCATTGATTAAGGTGCAGCTATCTCGGGGTAATAATAATAAATGCTAATAAATGCGGTCTATTAACTTTGTTTAAACGTTGTCTAAATTCCATTTAAATTTGTTGTAAAAAAATTTTTTATTAAAGTTTATTTAAATTATAAAAATATTAAACTTATCAACATTCTCCTTTCCATTCCAGACACTCCATTTGTGAGCATATGGGCAACTATCAGTTGCGTTCGGCTTCCGTTCGTTCGCTGGACTATGAGCCTGCCCTGCGTTCGATATGCCGCAGTGAAAAGGAACGTTCCACCCAAGAACGTCGCTCCAGTCGTTTCTATCATTATCTACGTAATTATATGGTAAATGTTACAAGTTTTTCGCTGGATTCGTTTGAGGAAGCTAGCCAAGTATTCCAAGAGGCCAGAAACCAACCCAGAACTCAACCCAACAAACTCGAATGCTCCAGTTTGTGAATAGACAAAAAGAAAAGAGGAAAACTTTTAGTTTTTGCAATTTATACTAGTTGGATCTTTTTAGGACTTAGTTATAAATATTAGAAATATTTTCCTAGATGTGTACAATTTGAGTTGATGAAAAAATGTTTCTACTTAAACAGAAAGTTAAACCTAAATGTAATTACTAACGACCTGAACTAATGTTAAATAAATCAATTTTTGACTTGTAAATGAAACTACTTTAACAGCAACAGAAGCCAGAGCTGCTTTTCTGGGCCTCCTTAACAGCAGGCAAAGGTAGCGGTGGAGCAGCAGCTGGTGTAGCCTGTGCCTTGGGCTGCACTTGTATGGGTGACACTTCACCTATTTTATATTGCTTGAGATCCTTTTCCGCATCTGAAGAGTGTCCTGCCTGTTTGAAAGCCTTGCTGGCATCTTTGCCCGCATATTCCAGCAGCAATTCACCGCCACCAGGATGTTCACTGAGGAAACTTGTCACATCATACACATTGCCTTTGATGATCAGCCAGCAGGGTTTGCCATTTTTGCCATTTTGTTGAGCAATTTCCGTTAATTCGTACAACTGTGACATAATTTATGTGGCTATAAAAATTCTTGAAATTCTTTGATAATTCAGTTCCTCTCGCTTAGACTTTTAGTTATTGACTGGACGCGTGTCTGGCCTCAACCTCTAGCTCTATGGGTTGCTTGATTTCATTGATAACCCAAGCAAACGTTTATCAATTAGTCATCATACGCCAAACTTTAAATACCTTTATCGTGATAGTAGTACCAGGCGCTCCACAAATAGCAAGTTACCCTGAGCCACACGTTTCACGATTTGTCTGGCTTTTTTTTGTAAGATAAGAAATACGTGCAAATTTCATGTCGTCCAAGCGACTCTAGTTGTCTATATCTGGGTATTAGCGGTTTGTTCCAAATTTCCATAATTGCGTGCGATAATTACCATTTTTTATTAATCTCGATTCTGAATGGATAAATTTCTCTTTTATAATGAAATATGTTTTTGTTAGCTTCTAAAATATACCCAATGAACTAAATAGCTTACTTCATTCAGGACCTCAAGACATTCCTTTTGCCTAGGCTGTCTCCTCCATTAGTGCGTCCCATCTCTCAGGATCAGTATGTTATCAACCTTAAAAAAGGTGATATGTGTCGATCTCTTACTGCTCAGAATTCTGTGTTTGCACCTTTTTCCATGAGATCAATACAACGGGAAGCCTACTACGTATCCTCATTAAAGATATTATCTCTGAAAAGATGAAGAATTTAATAAATAACCCAACTAAAATAATTAAATTAATTAAATCAGTACCAAACAGTGCTGCAAGCCGGTCCGGAACCAGACACAAACAAGGTTGATTCGGGTTTTAGGTTCCCGTACCAGGACCATGAACCTCTTGCGGCCCTTCGGGCCCTGGTCCGGACCACGTTTGAAAGAAGTGGGTTCGGGTTCACAATAATAAGTAATTTTACGAACGAAAGAAATTCTTATTAGGTTTATTCATAAAGGTAAAGTGTAAAAGATAACATAGATTGTGAAGAATTAATGTCCAATAATGTTATTGATTCCTGCGAAAATTGTTTAGAAAACAGACAATAAAAATTTTTAATTTTTGGAAAGGATCTCGTAAACAAATGAAAAGTATTGTGCTAACTTAGGCCTCTTTGCGGCTCGATATCATCATGCAATGGCGATCTTCGTACTCGTGAGGTAACGATACGATACGAATACGATGCAGATATTACTCCACTGCAAACGAATTTGCAATCACAATGAAAACTTACAAAGCGTAAACATGAAAAGCGATGATCACTAAATTAATATGTCTTCAGTCTTAGTTGCAAAATGCAATGAAAATTGTCCACAGCAATGAAGAATTGGAAAAAATTGATATAAATTTCACATTACTAAATAATAAAGCGTATTTAAAGGTGAATAATGGAATGATAAAAATATCAGTGAATAAGTTGTTGATAATTTAGTTGACATTATTTCATTAAACATATATGAAGCTCATTGTTGAAAAATGTAAGCAAACATGGCGCTCGTACACGACGAAGCGACTGGCTCTGTGATGATGATCTGTCATGCCGCATACATGTTGCGACGATTGCGCGTGTCAGCGGACGAACAGTGTGCAGTATACCACATTTAAACACCATGCGGCATAAATCGCTCATGCCCCTCATTACCGCGTCGCATACGCTACGATAACTGGAAATACGGTCATTATTGCGGACGACAAATAATTAAGTCCTGAACCGACTGCCGAATATGGTGCCCCAAGGAAAAAACGACATATTTGGACTAATATACAATCCAGTCGATGTCAGCTGAGAGGATTAACTAACAGCGACGGCCTTATCAGTTGGCATTAAATTAAGGTATATTATATTCTAAGAACTGAAGTTCTGAAGCAAACTTTTTTTAAGTTTTGTCGAACCGTACAAATAGTTTAATTTTAGCTCATAATGCTTTATAGGCGAGAGATATCTTTTTCGATTAAGTGGTTTTCTTTGTATCTGTACGAGTGCGATTTTTAATCTGATCAACATTCGATTACTTTTTTTGGTAAGTGTTTTTAGAATAGTTGTTTTTTATCATTACTAATCAGCAAGATCTGTATAAAACATGTTTACGGATTTTACGACAAGGTAATTAATTTGAGTTTTTGTGTAACCAACATCAAATGACACCTTTGACCAGACGCAAACTTGTAAGCAATAAATATTTCAACCCAGACAATAAAGGGCAAACAGACTTAATCTGTATACTTTAAAGAATATAAGGCTTTTGATTGCATCAAATGTGCATTATGAAACACTAAAATCAAAGGGTAATGGAGTGTTTGAAAGTTACTTACTTGTTTTAATTAAGTCAATCAACATTTTGTGCTCAACTTGCTCCAGTGTTGCCTGTAAGTGGGTTCCCAGCTACACTGGTAAGCTACAGAGCGACACTGCAAAAATACAATGTTAACTATGCTTTTGGTGGCACGGCAAAAACCAACTCACTCTTTAGTTTTTTCTGTCCACACTTTTTTGGAAATCCTGCTTTATTGGGTTTGAGATGCGTTCCACTGTTTTACACTATTTTTTTTATTTTTTTGTCTCCTCTTTTTTCATTATTTGCAGTAGCTTCACAGACATTTCCTTACCTTTCCCATTTACCTGCAAAAAACCCCCCTTAACAGCCGCTCTTATACCATAGAAAAACGTCAGACTTTTGGCTTTCAAAGTTATATTCTATATATATTTTGGAAATATATTTTAATTTGCTTTCGATTTTTGTTTTTCGTTTTTTTTTTTTTATATGAGACAACAACAATAATTGGTATTCATTTAATATAAGTATTTCGATATATATATATATAGTACTATATATATATATATATATATATATGCATTTTAGATGTTTTTGCTTAAAAATTTCGCTAGTTTTTAGTGCAACTTGGCTTGCGGTATATATGTATGTGTATGTAAGTATGTTTGTGTCGTATTTGTTGTGTGTTTGCATTTAAATTTCTCTGACTGCTTTGGAAAAAGGGAAAATGGAGGATGGATACTGGAAAGTGTTACTCAAAGTAAGTATTATGATTAATATTATTATTTAAGGTTTAAACACGAGTTTTTTTTTTTTGTGTATTTACATTATAAATATCAGTCGACGGCTTCGCATTTTGAAAACGCAGCTCGTGTGCGTTTCAATTTATTTTGTAATTCCCTCATATACACACATATATACTTATAAATGTTTGTATATATAATGTAATGATTGTGTAGACACTTGTTTGTCGAATTTAAAATGTAATTGAAATTATTTTTGTAATATTTAAATTAGTTGTTAAATGTACTTTTTGTTTTTTCGTTTTTCGTTTTATTTTAGTTTTGTTAATTATTATTATTTTGTTTTTGTTTTTTTTTTTTAGAATTTAAAAAACAGTTTGGAGGTAGTTTTAAATTAGGCCTGTACGTAAAATTATAGAGCAGTTGCCTACATACTTTTGCTGCTGCTGGACTGGCGCAGTGTTAATTATTTATTAATTAATTACTAGAGAATTTGTTTTTAAGATTAGTTTTTTCATTGTCGGCAAAATTGATTTTGTGGGGCTATTAAATTTTTAATTAATATTTATTTATAGACATAGAGGATGATGTTCCTTTATTTTGTATGCGTTTCTCTTTTCTAGTTTCAGCTAAATTTTGGTTTAAATTTCATTTAATGGATCGTAAAGTTCTTGAAACCATTTTGTGTGTTATTTTTGAAAAAAAAAAAAACTAAACTATAAACTCGTATATTGCAAATGGCCTTTGATTAATTATTTAGTACTTACTTAGCTTGGGAATAAAGATTTTTTTTCGCTGAAAAATTCTTTTCAAAATTTGCTAGTAAGTTCTATACAGAAAAATAGACGAAAGCTTTTAGTAAAGTCGGACGTTGCCGACTTGAATTGTATACCCGTTACTCAGGAGGGTAATCTCTTAAAGTCACCTATGTCAGTGCCACTTTAGATCTGTCAAATAAGCTCAAAGTAAAGGGTTAGCTTACATTTTCACTTTATCTTTATAAACCAATTGAAAAGATGATAATAAATATAAGAAAAATTCGCTAATAAAGGTGATTAGAGCGGAAAGTTATAAAATTCATTTAGAGCAGCGTTGGGCACCAAAATTGAACGCAGGGACGCAGCAACCACCTCTACAACAACAACAATTTTTTTACCTTCAGAAAAAAAATGTCTATGTCTACACTGAAAACTTCGAAATTATTCTCTCCTACTACTCACACAATATTTTTATCTATATGATTGAGTGTAACCCACATTATGGTCAGTTTTGCGCTATTTTCGCAAACATATCGTCGTCATACTAAATAAATTAGTTTTTGTTAATTTCTTGAACTGAGACGCGTAGCGGTAGATGCCAATATAAACGCATCTGGCCTGACGGTATTTTTACTCACGCAAACAATTCCTCAAAAATTCGTCTTCTTTACAGAAATGTGCGAGGCTTACCAGTTAATGTAATTTTGATGTAGGGTCTTCAAGAAATCAAGCAAGGCCACGCCAAAACGTTATGGTGCTCTATCTTAATCGTATTTTTCTATCGTTTTACTCTCCGAGTGGAATAACGAGAGATATCTCGACTGGGAACACTGGCAACTTAAGTTGCCACTGGGTATTAATAATCCGTCAAGGCTACTTTCATTCACCTAAATATGAAGATTTCCAGCTAAAATATCATCCTAGGTCATCTAGTATCATCTAGGCTCTGACTTTCTCTATTTCCGATATCGACCTGGTTTGAAAATTATTAGCTTTTTAAAGCAATTTTAAAGCGACTTTATATTTTTTGCATATTTAAAAGCCAGGTGCAAGAGAACATATTTAATACACATACAAATAATACGAGATATCCAGACGAAGATTAATCCTAAACGGTATCAGAAGTATGTCGATGCCTGATTTTCTCACACTAAGTACGAAAGGATTGACTTCAGTACGAATTTAACAATCCCGTAATTTTTGGATCTCATTTTCAAGTAAGATCCGAAATTTTTGGATTGATACAAGAATTCTTCGAGTCTGTCGTACTTAAAACTTTTATCCGAAGGTCGGGATCAAATCAAATGTTTTATACTCGAATTCAGCTTTCCTTCTTTTTCTGGGTAGATTCTCTGGAACCAGTAGAACAGATCTGCTTACCGTAATTTCCAAAAATCGTGCAATAACATCCATTATTTTGCGTTTTAAACCAAAAAATTGATATATTACTAGCTTATACCCGTTATATTATTTTAAAGAGCTTTAAAGATAAATTTGGAGCTGGTTGAATAAAAACCAAAAGAGTTTTAAACAACAGTTTTACGCCCATTGTCCGACTTTTGTGGAATATTTTTTAAAGTTTTATTTTAGATTTTTGTATGCGCGGAATATAAGTTGAGTTTTTGTATGCTCGTTAAAGCAAATTGGTAAAAATAGAAAATCGACCCTACATATCTACGCGGGTGGGTGGATTTACACACAACAAAAATAAATACAATTTTTATGGAATTTCCTTATAGAGCTTTAAAAAAGATTTTGAGTCCGATCGAATGGAAGACAATTTTTCGGAATATCCAAAATTTGAAATCACGATTTTAATATTTTGTTTTGTAAAGCTTTGAAAATAAGTTTGGAGCTGATCGGATGAAAATCAAAAGAGTTTCAAACAATAGTTTTCCGACCATTTTCCTATTTTTTGTTGAAGAATTTTCAAAATTTTAAAGTCACTTACTCCATATTTGTTTGTTGCTTTGATAAGTTAAGAATTCCGTTTTTCACCCAGAGGGAGTAGGGTTTAATTTTCCAGAAAATTGGTATACAGTCATTGTTGAATTTTTATTTCTCAAAATGGAGAAAACGTAACTGAAACTTCGGAGTATAATTGCGAACGAAAATTTAAAAAAATTGGCTAAGAAGAGAAATCAATCTGTTAGTGAATTTGAATTTAACCAACCTCAAGTTTCGAACTAGCGAAAAAATTTGGAAACTTCTTTATCTAGGTACAGTCGATAACTTTTTAAAAGCAATATTTAAAAGAGGTATAACTCCCTAAACTAATTGCGGTTCCGGTACGTCACGCAAAAAAAGAGCTTAAAACCAATCCCGTGTATTTGAAATAAACCTATTTCGAGCATTATCAAGACATAAATTTCGAAATTAGAAAATTCGCTCGTATTTGGTTTGAGAAAATCCGGAATCGACCTACTTTTGACATCGGTTGGGATATTTTGGATTTGGATTGCTCCATAAACTTCATTTGAAATACTTTTAAAAACGTTTTCTTTGTTTGAAAAATTACTTAATATTATGAACCGGATTTTTTTTTTAAATAAAAGGTCCGGTACCGGTTCAGGTTAGAGATGTTCGGAATGTAAAAGGTTCGGTTCATGGTCGGGTATATCGATAAGCATGAACCGAACGGGTTTTCAGGAGTTCGGTTTCGGACGGGCTTGCAGAACTGCTTAAAATCGCTAGATAGACAAACCGCTTTTTGTTGTGTGAGGAGTTTAATGGTTGGCTGTTTTAATATTCTCCAATTCTGAACCGCAAATGGGTTTTCAGAAATTTTAAACAAATTCTTTTCACAATTCCAGGATCATGCTGTTCGAATATAAGCGGTATTCCGAACTCCCAATCGACTCAAGGCGTATTTAGGATCAAGATTAATTTCAAGATTAAAATCCTACCGTGAAAATTGATTTAAATAAAATCCACTACCTACATTTTATGGGGCCGGTAAAACTGGCTGCATACATTTTTGTACGAACTAAATTTGAGTAACGGATATACAAAATTTTGCTTTAAATTATCCCATGGTCCAGTCTAGACTATCGAAGAGAGAAAGAGCAATAGTTATCGAAGTCTCATAGCAACGAGCTTTTTGATTTTGCCAAAGCTAGCTAGCTGACAATAGCTAAAGGCTTTTTGATCTACACACGTTACTAATTTCAAAAAAATAAATGAAAACAAAAAAAATAAATAAAAACAAATAATTTCTCTACAATTTGGTTTACATAGATTTCATTTTCATACTTACTTTTTTTTCGCTTTGTTTATACATTAGAATTCCATTAGCAAATATACAAATACAAATTTCAATTGAACTAAAAATTGTGTGTGTGTGTGTTTACATATTAATATATCAATATAATAAGGGGGAGGGGGAGTTTTTTTTCTTGCATTTTTGGATAGATTATAGTTAAGAGTTTTTGTTGTTTTTGTTTAAACTAGAGTTATGCAAATAATCATAAAAATTACATCTGTTTTGTGTGTGTGTGTGTGTGTTTTTTCATTTTTACAAGCGACAAATGGAAATGATGATACAACAAAAAAAAAAAAAATATATAGATATATGGTAGATTATGTATTGTTTATTATGATATATATATATATATATGTCGGCAGCGCAGCAGAAAAAATTTACAAATTAAATTCTGACTAATAAACAGTCTTTTCGTACCAAAAACGTTTCTTTTTTTTTTTAGAAGAAGAAAAGAAAGCTTTGGCCCACAGACCTACACAAAATAAATCTGTTAAACTTTAACATAAACTAAGAATTAAAGAATTAAAAGAGGGGCAGCAGTTGGTTGTTGCTGCTGCCCCTCCCTTCATCCTAGACTATTTACTGATTAAAACTGTAAACTTAACATGAGCTCAGTTATGAGTTAATCCCACCACCACAGTGACTGCAATTCCGACTATTGCAGCTGCAATGACAGCTCATCATGCTCGAGTTGGAATTATTGCGGCTCATTGTGGTTACAATTGCTAATGGGGCTGACAGCTGCTCAGCTGCTCCGGAAGACATTGTGGACTCGCAGGTGGGCTTTAGTAACTGCAGGCCAGCACCAATGGGCACGGTTACCGATAATGGTGGTGTGGGTATACGTTCGGGTTCCGCTAAACTGGTTGCAGCAGCTGGACCCGTATTGCAAGCGGTGCTCTTTAAGCTGGAGATGGGCAACGACGAGGGTAACGGTGCAGCGGCCAGTGATGAGGCTGACGAGGAGTTGGACACACAGGATGAGGCCAATGAGGAGGCTGACGACGATATGGAGGCGGAAGAGGCTAATGTACAGGTGCTAGCCATTGAAGTGGGTGATTTGGGTGAACTGATGCGTGAGAAGAATTTGCTTATGGCATTGGGTTTGGATTTGCCACCGGTGGAGGCGGCCTGCAAAGTGGTTAGGCGGTAACTGCTGCTGCTGCCGCCGCCGCTACTGCTGTTGCTGGTGGTGGTGGTGCTGCTGCTGTTGCTGGTGGAGATTTGTTCGGGCACATCTCGTACTGTTTTATTGGGTGGTGGCTTGGTATAGGATCTGGTGATCTCCGATTGCTGTAATTAGTTTTTAGTATTAATTTTGTATATTAAAAAGGAAATGGAAAAATGTATCTACCTGGTAGCTGCTTCTGATTTGCAAATGCCTATCCTGTCCGTACTCGCTGTCCGGCAGTGGTACATGATGTGGACAACGTGGCGTTTGCTGTTGTTGCAGTTGATATTGGTAATGTTGATGATGATCATTGCTATGACTCTGCAAGGATGAATTGGAGTAGGTGGAATTGCTGCTAACGCTGCTGCTTAGTTCGCCCTTAAGGCTCCCGCTGCCCGTGTTGCCATACTTGAGTGTGGTGGCCTCTATGCCACCTCTGGCCACATTACTAATACTATTGTTGTTGTGATTATGATGCTGGTGGTGGTGATGGTGACCTGCTGATGCTGCTGTTGTTGCTGTTGTTGATCCACTCAAGCTATGCTGCGTTGTGGCTGATAATGATGGAGTTGTCATGCGTGGTTGTTGCTGGTGGGAGGAATGTTGTTGCTTGTTGTGTTGTTGTTGTTGCTGTTGCAGTAGCTCGACGCGCATTCTACATCTAAATTGATCCCTGTAAAAGATTAAAATAGAGTTAAAATTGGGAAAAAATTGAAATATATATAACGTAACCGTAACCGTTAACCGAAATAAACCGTTTAAAGCCCGGTTACCGGTATCGAAACCGATATTAACATTTTTTGAGAATCGAAAACCGTTATAATAGGAACCGAAAAACTTGAAACGCTAATACCGGGTATTGTTTCGGTTTCTTATTATTTATTTTACTGATTTATGAATATTACAAATATTTATTTCAACTGGTAAAATAGCAATATATAGTTTCCCCGAGTTAAAAAATAAAAGTCAAAGAATAAATGTTATTTTTCGAGTTTTATTTTAAAACACCAAATATAACTGGTAAATAATGACTTGTTTGATAAAACATATAACTGTTACGGTCCCTGATAAATACACTCAGAAAAGAGTCTTACATTTTGGAAACTCAACCTTAAAGAATATCCAAAATCATATTCTCTTTTTAAGATATAGAAAAAAATGTCTAAAAAGCGGAAAAACTTTGGGATAGTTTTTTTTCAAAAAATAAAAAAGACATGACCAACTTGAACGGTTTTCCCCTAATTCGGGCCTTAGGAATCAAACTGCATCATTACTTTTTTGAGTTATCACGATGGTTTCATAAAATTTTTTTTTCAAGTTTTTTTACGAAGTTAAAATTTTTTTTGTAAATTCCAAAAATATAATATTTTATTCTCTTGAAATCTAAATAAATAGATTTAAATGTCCTCTAATTTAATACATTCGCAGTTTTTTTGATATCTTTGCGAATTCAAAAGTTATAGATTAAGATCTTAAAAATATTGAAATTTTTTTTTACATAATTTTAAATACCAAAATGACATTAAATTAGGAAATATTTAATTAGAAATCAAGTTTTTGTTGGAGAACAAAGGGGAAGCCACTAAAATATGATTTTATTGCGATTTTACTTGATATTTGGAAATTTTAAATTATTCGTTGTAAAAAATTGTATCTAAAAATGGTTGCAATTATTTGAGTTTTTGGACCATAACTTTTGAAAGCGCACTGATATCGAAATTCTGTAAATATAGTAAATTAGAGGATATTAAAATCAATTTATTTAGTTTTCACAAGAATTGGATATAGTTTTTTTACAATTTAAAAAAAATAGTAACTTGATAAAATACTTAAAAAAAAAAATTTGTGTAAAGCCATCGTTATAACTCATAAAACTAATGATGCAGGTCGATTCCCAGGGCTTAAAATATGGGAAAACCGTTAAAGTTGGTCATGTCTTTTTTTCGACTTGCATACATTTCTAGGTCTAAAGAAAATCCTCCCTTGAATACAGAAATGTAAGAAAAATGTTAATATAAATTTTAAGAATGGAAGTTTCTGGATTTTAAACAAATTTCTCCCTAAAAAAAACTCTGTTTTAATATTTCGAAAAATGTAATATAAGGAAAGGCTAAGGCAGATTTTATGTTTTAAACTATTTTTGTGTTTTTTATTGCTGATATACCACTCTTTGAGTATTTTACCAGCCAGCGTATTGTGAGTTTATATATAGTACGGGTTCAAATTTATCCAAATCGCTAACGATCTCTATTTTCGACGGAGATGCGGCAGATTTAAGAGCGGATTATTTCGAACCATTATTAAGAAATATTTGTTAGCTTTATGAGAAATGGTCCTAAGTCGAGTATGTCTGGGCGACATAAAGAATTCGTTAAATCTAGAAAAAAAATTCTCAAAATCGGTATATTTAAAAAAGTTTTTTAAATGGCATATGGGTCATTCCATGTGAACTCAGCCACCCAATTATTTTTGTTTCTGTTTGAACAAAAACTCATTGTATTACCCTTTTTTTTTTAGATCCCCACCCAAAGAAAATAAAACTTTACAAAATTATTGCATCACAACGGGGCAACCAAATTAAATGAACAGAACTGTGAAGTGACTATTATCACGTCTTCTATCCGAGAAAATATAAAAGGTTCAGAAAAATGAGTTCTTAAGTAGGGTTTTGGCAATCTTTAATGGTTTTTTGTCTTTTTTTCAAAGAGTGCCACAGCCGATATTTTCATGAAATATTTTTTTTTTGTTGAGGATATGCGTATACTTATTTTAAAAAAATTCTCTCGATGGAACAATCAATTATTATTTTCTAAATTAAAATTTTTTTGAAGAAAAAAAAAAATTTATTAAAAAAAAAAATCTCTAAAATATTCTGGATATTAAAATTTTGCTTTAAAATAACTTCCTTGATTTGACATAATTGAAGTAATGAGTCCAAAAATATTTTAAAAAAATTTTGTATAAGAAAATTTTTTTTCTCGCGCATTAATTGATTGTCCCATCGTGAGTTTTGTTTCTAGAATATGAATACGGATTTCCTTTACCAGAAAAAAATTATTTCATTAAAAAATCGTTTGAAAAAAGACAAAAAAAAACTTTAAATTCCGCTAAAATCCTACTTAAGAACAGACTTTTTTGAACCTTTTATTTTTTTTCCAGATAAAAGGCATGAAAATAGTAGAATCACAATTTGGGTCGCTTAAATCGGATGCACCGTTATGATGCTTTTATATTTTTAAGTTTTATGTTCTTTGTCGTTTATCTCGCGAATTGTTAGTGGTGGGGATGTCCTAAAATGGGATTATATTCTCGATGTGTAGATCTTTGAACCGCGGATAGTGATTTTTTTTAAACAAAAAAAATTTGGTTGGCTGAGCTCACATGGAATGACCCATATATTAAAAAAACAATTTTTTAGTTCTATTACATCCATTAATTTTTTGAATATCATGAAATAATTTAAATTTTTTAATATTAAAAAAAAATTATACTTATACCGGTATACCGAAATAAAAATCTGAGTACCGTATCGAAAACCGAAATAAACTGAGATCCGAAATAGAACCTTTAACCGATATTCTCATTTCCGTGCGTACCGGAACCGATATTCGTTTTGGGATTAATCCCTGCTTGCTGTTACCTACCTATCATCGGGTGAGGTGCGGTTCGGAACGCCGAGCCGCTCCATTCCCGCGCAGCCGGCCGTCTGTACCGATAGCATCTGTAAGACAAAGAATAAAAGTACAAAATTTAATAAACAAAAATCAAATTTAAATATTTTTTTTAATTTACATTTACTCCGCCACCTGCTCATCCTGACAACTGGCCACCTCTTTAAAGGTTTGAAAACGTTCCATCATAAGCCAACGTTTATTAATCAAACGATTAACCGGTCCCTCCTTATAATCCACCTCATAATCTATGGATTCATAGAATTCTATTTGGATTTCCATTTGATTGAGATCAAATTTTTTTAAAGGTTTAAAACTCAAATGACCCACATAATTCAAATTCGAACGCATAACCACCGGCTGCTCTATAAACAGCAAAGTTTGAAACCATAGCGATTTCAAGGGCAATTTCAAACAAGGATTACAGCTAAGTTTGAGGGGCACATGTGCACGACTAAATTCCACATCGAAATATAATAGAAAACACTCCAAATATCCTTCCTTTTGTACTTTCAGTCGTATGCTTTTATCTATAAACAATTGCTCCCGCTTAACCTTTCTCAAATCCAAGGCCAAAACACGATGAGCCAATGTCAAGAGTTTGTCACCTTTGGTGCGGGCATATCGGGGCTCAGCCAAGGCATATCGTCGCATGGCATTCATATTGAAGCCATAGACACCCAGCCACCAATTGCAGCGATCATTTTTCAACATCTGCTCGGCGGCTCCCAACAAATAGAGGGAGCCCAGATCGGGTAATATGAAGCCACCTTTCTTTAGCCATTTATCGCGTGCTTGAATCACCTCATTTATTTCGGATTCATAGAGCAAACAATGTCCCATCCAATTGCATAGAATGCCATCCACCTTTTCGGGCATTTGTAGGCTATCCATGTGTCCCTTCATCACACGTATGATATGTTCATAGTGATTCTTACGCACCACCAACTGGGCATAGCCAATGGCATTGGAATAGTCCACGGCATATACCCTTTTAGCTCCCACCTCGGCGGCCATTAAAGCCAAAATACCGGGACCACAGCAGAGTACCAGTATGATGCGATTTTTGAATAAATGTTGATTCTGACGTATCGTGGTTTGAAAGTATTCCATATGCTGCTGATCCTTGTAATGTCTACGCATATATTCCAAATGGGCGTCATAATCAAGACGAAAGTCAGCCGAAGTCATGCTATCCACTTGTTTCAGTTCTGGGGGCACATGTCGTGGTGGAGTGGGTAGAGGACGACAGGATCTGACACGTGAGCCACGCGTTTGAGTTGGTAGATTAAAGCGCACCTTAGTTGTAGGTTCCTTAGCAGTTACTTTAATTAGTTTGGGCATTTCATCACGCTCAATACAAATGCCGCGTCCACGTCCTGACACATTTTCGCGTAGACCATTTTGTTGTTGTTGTTGTGTTAGGGCAGTTGCGGTACTCCAAAATTTGTGGCTCTCCTCTTGCATTTTAGCCGGCGCTGCTGCTGCTGCTGCTCGAGATGCTTATGAAAGTCGGACAGACTAAACTTCAGCTGCTTTTTGCGCTGACTGGCTAAGCCTTGCTTTTTGTTTTTGTTGCCAAGCATTGTTAAAAGCGAAATAACCGTAAACTATACGAAGAAAAGCTTTGCGTAAAAAGAGTTAGAAAGAGAAGGGAAAAACACAAGTTGTTTATCGATATTTAGTTATCGATAAGCGCATAATGAAATAACAAGGTGAGGCTAGGCTGAAAAGTTTTTAGACTTGTAAACAAAGAAAGCAGGTCCCAAATTTCACAAAAAAAATTATGGTTGTCGTGAAACACCTACATATCTTCATGCTCAAAGAGGTCATTGGATTTGTCAATGCTTAGCTGTTCAGCTTAAACTAGAGTTGGGCGTGACACTAACACGCACGACTCAACACGAATCGTGTTGCAACATCAGTTTTCGTGCGTGTCAGTTTTTATGATGAAGCAAACTTCATGATTTTTTCTAAAAACCCCTTTCCCACCAACAAAAGCTTTTTGTCGGGATTTACACGATAAAGCAAACTTTATGTTCTTAGTAGGCGTGGAATTTAGAGGAAATCTTTCAGACCTTTTAAACGAATAGTAAAGAAATACATTTAAATCTCTCGCCTACTAAGAAAACTTCATGAAGTTTTCTTCATCGTGTTAATCCGGTCCAAGTCAATTTGTCAACTGGATCTAACAGAACAAAATAAATATCAACATATCCTTTATCGACTGATGGTCACACTTATTTAATTTAAATTGTCCTGTTAAATTGACATTTGGAAAGTCTCCATGTAAATAAAATATAAAATACAAAAGAAAAATTGATCAGGAAGTAAGTTCTTCGGCTCAACACGGCCATTGACAACCAAAGTTATGTCCAATGAATATTACAGAATTAAGGAGGAACTTATGGAACTTATATAATCTAAAGCATCTCCACTTGTCCATTACTACTGATATGTGGACGGACGAATTTTAGTTTAATGATAAGCTTAGAAATGCTGTAATAGTGACAGACAATGGGACGAATACAAGGGAGTGTCGTGAGCATGCCATAATCTGAACTTGGTAAAGCATGATGTATTTGAAAGAATCCAATTGAAAAAATAAGTAAACTTATAGAAGTTTCCAATAAACTGGTAAATCTTAAATCAAAAACTCTAAATTCACTTGATAAACGTCTTCTACCAATTGATCTTCATTATGTGGGTGTTTTTTTAATTCAATTAAATTATTCTAGAAACTCAAATGCGCATGAGAGTAATGTTTTACTATTTTGGAAAAATGCACATACACCTAACTCTGTTCTTACACCGTCTTGTTTTACACGTTTTTGATTTAACACGGTCTACAAAAGGTATATTAGTGAATCTTTTACTTAAAAAATTTAATTGGCTTTTGTTTTCATGTAATAAACTGTGCATTATTGCTTTATTGAATCTTATATATTTTTTTTTATTATTGAAGGATTGGAAACCAATCACATTTTTTTCTTTGTATATAGTTTTCTTTTTGTTTTTTTTTAAACGGTTTTTTTAACGAATTTTTTTTACACGGGTTTTTCTAGAACGTATCTACCGTGTAAAAACAGAATTAGGTGTAATTTAAAACTTTTGCAAAACGAACGGAGTTCTATTGTAGATTCTAAGCCGCAAATCTTGATAAACTAATTTTCCTAAACAAAGCTAAAATATGTAAAAATTAAAAATCAAAATAAACTGAAAGACTACAAATGCAATTAAAAATATGGTCTATGTATAGATAGATATATATGGATATAAAATAACTTCTTAAACTATTTTTTAAACTTTCAATAAAGTCGTGCGTGTCATATCGTGCTTATGATATTTTTGGCCCTGCGTGTTTGAAATATGCCATTCGTGTTATGTTGAAAATATTCGCCACGCGCCCATCTCTAGCTTAGACTATCGAAAGTGGCTGTGGTATCGATAACATGCTTTCTGAACTAACTAGTTCAAATAAACTAATGAACCGAGTGACTATGTCAATTTGTAACGGTCAGTCTTTTTGTATTTACATTGAGGCGCAAGCTATAACATAACTGTTCAGTGGAATCCAAAAATTCCCATTTAGGGTATATAAATTTCTTAAGGCCCTTTACACAAATTGTCGTAAGCATTTATTTTTCGCTCATAAATTGCCCCCCTGAATTGCTCCACATTCTGTATTTATTTTTTTTTTTTTTCTTTTGGCCCCCGCCCCCATTAGCCCGCACCACACCTGGCGATTGATGTGTTCAAGCAAGCATGACAAGAATGACAAATCTCTGGGCCCAACAACAAACAGAAAAAGTATTTTCGTTGGTCGCAAGACTTGGTAAATTATACAAAATATGCAAAATGCAATTTAGTACATAAATTGCAAGGCTAGATAAATTCAAAGAAAATTTGAAAATGATTTTAAAAAATGTGTGTACAATTAGAAAACATAACAAATAAAACATGTTGTTGTTTACATGTAGATAAAGTTTGTGCTGGTTTTTTAAAGGGTTTGTTGTTGTTTTGGTAATTCGAGAGCAGTAAGCGATACATTGAGAGCAGGAAAAAAAAATTGGGTTAAAATGTTTACTGAATTGGCAATAACCTCATTTTGGGACCCAGACTCTGACGTAAGAGAAATTTGTTGATGTTTGTTGTTGTCGTCCCCCTTACTGGCTTTCTCCTCTCCAACTGTTTGGGTGACATAATATGCACAGCTGTTGCTCTACATAATGTACATAGCTACATACATACCTATGTATGTATCTCACGCTGTAATTGTAATTAATTTATGCACGTCTCTGGCTGTCTGGTGCGTGCGTCTGGCATAGATAACGGTTATTATGAAAGCTTCTCTCCCAGCTAGAGTTAAACGCCTACCTCGTCTGTGTGTTTTGTATCCACACACACACACACACACACGCACATTTTAATAATCAAATTGAATTATTCATTGGCTAACGGCGGCAAATAAAATTCGATTAAACACACACACCGCTGCTGCCGCTGCCGCAGCCACCGCCGCTACCGCTGCCATTAAAGAACGCCCTGGGTTATTAGCGGCAATTGTGTTTCCCCATTGCGTTGGCAACCGCCCACCTAATATGTCTCTCTCCTCCATCTTTTCCATCTTTGTTCTAAATGGTTGTGCCGACAACTGGCTGAGGCCAGACGCAGCAGGGGGCTCGCGCACTTACTTACTCCGGTACCAAAAAAAAAAAAACCAAAGAAAATGTACTTTTCATAATGAATACCATGTGGGATACAGTGAAGGCTCTTATTAATAATGTGCAGATTTGTTTTTTTTTATTAAAGCTCAATCAAGTCGAAACCTTTATACCCCCTCGCAACACGGACTCTTTACAGACTCGGCACAGGGCCCCCCCCCGACACGCGAAACCTCTTCTTAACGACGCAAAATATTGATTTTTTGCTGTCGTTGATGCGAGTGCCTTTGGTGTAGAAATTAATGTTTTGTGATAAGTAGACACTTGAATAAAAGTTAATAAAAATTTTTAGCTATTTCAATGGCAGAAGAAAGAACGGAGCTCCTTTAAAAGGAAGTAATTTCTTCAGAATAAAATTTCTAAACGTTAGACAATAATCAAACTCAGTAAATTGAAGAAGCCTTGACGATGAGGCAACAATTCGCCACTATCAAAAAATTAAACGAAAACCAGGAGGTTGGTCTATATCTACAAAATTACCATAGACCACGTGCACCTATTTTGGAGAAAATGGAAAGAGCACTAGCACCGGTTGACGTAGGTACGAAAAAGATCCCTTGAGGCACTCAGGAGACTGCTCAAGCGGGAGCCCTCTTTAGCATGTTTCGTTGTAGTAATGGATGTTCGGAATTTAAAAAGGCTCCATTCATAGCATCAAATTTAAAGTCAAAGCGGCACGCCGGTGAAGTTGCACCCATACCCGAGATTCTAAGTTCATTGAGAGGATTTAGCCTGTCAAGTTTTCAATGCTGTGAACTGGACTTTGCTGGAAAAATGACAAATCGACTTTTTATCAAAGATGAAGTAGATCCCGCGTTAATGCACAAAAATACCGTTTTACATTTGTGTGTAATGCAACAGGCGCAATTGGAATCAGATGACAGCAGCCTGAAGAAACCGTCCGTTAGTTTAACAATATAAAAGCTCAAGAGGTTCGCTATAATAACACGGATAGTGCTTTTAATTAAAACCGTCATCGACGACGACTTAAGTTTAAGAGAGAGTTGGAAAATATTTTGCCTTATAGGAGTGCTATAAAGAAGCTTTAAAAGCCACCAAACAATTGAGGCTGATTTTTTGATAAGGCACCAAAAAAAGATGTGAAAAAATGAAACTATAAAAGCAGCAAGTACTTTAAATTTTTTAAAAAGATCTTCTTCTTTTACATTTTTTTAACATTTGATTAATTTTGAAGTAATTTTGCTTTAAGACCAACTTTTAGTTTTGAAAATTTGAATCTATAAATATTTTAGGCTAACAGCCAATTTATAATGGTCAGCCAATTTAATTTCGGCTAACCCCTCTGCAAGGGTCGTTAAAATTAGGAACCCCGTTAAGCGAGAACAATAACAATTATAATTTTCAAACGAATTTTAACAAATGGAAATTTTTATATTTAAAGAATTTTAGCATATACCGCAAGGGTATTAAATTTTGTGTTTCCAAAATAACAAATGGAACATTGTTAAAATCTTGGTACTGAAAAATAAATTTTTCTGTTTGACATTTTATTAACTTTATTTCAGCAAGCATTTTATGATATATTCTTTTATCACATTCTTTGATTAAAATGCTCATAAATGCGCTCATTTTCTAATCATAAATGATTCTTTTGTCGTTAGAAAATGGTAGCCAAGCCGCGACTCTTCTTGAGAAGTCGCTTATAACCCACTTTTGGGATCAGTTTAGACTTATTTAGCAACGTCCAGCTCTAGATTTTGTTAGTTATATGATTTAATAATTTTTATTTTCTGAGTAATAAAACAAAAAGTCTTTAATAACAAATATTTATTAATAATTTTATATCATTTTTTAATAACTGTTATTACATGACTCTTTAATAAGAGTCTTTCGATAACTGTTATTTACCGAGCTATAGCTGTTACCGTCCCTGGTTAAATCACATTTTGAGCACATGAATGAGTCAATTTCAAGTCTCCTTTAAATCGCACATGAAATTAATATAATTTTTATCATTAAGAGGATTCGCATAAGAATCATTAAGGCGAGAAGACTCGAAAGACTTAAAGACCTTAAGAATGTCAAAAAATGCTAGCTGGGGATAACAGAAAGAATCCTTTAAGAGGGCGGCCTATGTGATTTTCACTTTTTGCATTTAAATGTCCGTTCCAATGTACAATAGGGGCATGTAATAACGCCCGCGGGCTTTATGCCACTCTCAAAAGTGTAACAACGCCCGTTTTCAGAACGACATTAAGCCCGTGGACGTTATGTCACTCTCAAAAGTGTCAAAACGGGCGTTATTACATGCATTACGTACATTAGAACGTTGTTTTTTTCAAACGATTTTCAAAATATTTAATTTTAAAATGCAGTTTATTTTATAAAGAATATAATGGAAAACCAAAATTAAATATTTAAAGTTTTAATAGTGCCGCGAGGGCTTTAAAGTTTACAATTGTCCCCTAAGTCATCTTTAAACTATCAATGTAGAAACAGACATTAAAAAAGTGTCAAAAAGTCAAAAATTTAAATATTTTAAAAATTGTAAAGCAAGCAAACTGAAGAAACTTGTGGTTGATGCAGTTTATTTTGTCCATGTTCAATATTGTAAGCAGGACATTCAACTGACCCAGCTTATCTGATTGGGTCTATGCAATCGGACAAGAATTTGGAAAAACTGCCTTCAACAGGAGACGTCCAGCTAGTACATCTAGAATAAATAAACTTTAAATAAGCCAGAAGCAAAATTTTGTGATTTTTTGAGACCAAAAACCCGTTTTGAAATCACATGGCGGAATATTTTAGTTTTCTGGCTGAAACATAGTGTTATATGAGTAATATTCCTATATTGTGCTCTTAAGTCAGGTTAAAAATGCAGCTCTGTTAAGACAGAATACCGTCAATATCTTTTAAAGATTTTCAATGGTAAAATTTAGAACATTTGATCGTTTTAAAAAACATCTAGTAATTTGTACTTGGATCAAATATGTACAACTGTGCGAGACAGTACCTGATTTCAAATGCGAAATTACAAAATAACGTAACGGTTATAAGTTATAATTATAAAAGTCCATTGGAATTAATCTTTTTTGATTTATATTATTAAAAATCAATCGGAAAAATTATTTTAGATTTTTATTTTAAAAATTATTTTTAAATATTAATTTTTGATTTTTGTTATAAAAATTAATTATAAAACTTATGAGTGATTTTTATTTTGAAAAAATCAATCCTAATAATCACGATTGATTTCTCTATAAAAATCAAAAATTAAAAATTACAGTGATTTTTATTTTCTGGATCAGGAAATAAAATTCAACTTGCTTAAATAAATACATTTTTGGAAAATAAAACGGTTCATTACATATTCCGAAAACCCATAAAAAAAACAAATATATTTATATATTTTATGTATGTGTAGGACATCTACTTCCCAATGACTTTTTTAGTTTAAAATTTACCCGATAACCGTTATTTTCGGTTCCTGAATTTTTAAGTAAAATTGTTCTTTCAATCCCGAAATACTAGACTGTTTTGGGATATTGTAATTACCAGGGCTGCAAACCCAAATCATTTTTTCA
Source organism: Lordiphosa mommai (assembly GCA_018904225.1). NCBI lineage: Eukaryota > Metazoa > Arthropoda > Insecta > Diptera > Drosophilidae > Lordiphosa > Lordiphosa mommai. The sequence goes on from JAEIFT010000568.1 coordinate 119,278, forward strand.
GAGGTCCGGTTCGCTAGTTCGAACTAAAATTAACCAATGGTTAAGGTTCAAAAATTAAAAGTTCAAGGTTTTTGTGATAAGGTTTTGGTTCGAATCTTAGTTCGTCCGAAGATTTTCCAAATTTGTAAAGAAGAGTAATTAAATTGTTAAAAATATACAAACAAATTTCAGATTTTCTGAATTATTGTTTACTGGAACGTACGAGTTCAATTAATTTCACTTATATTTTATAAGTATTATTTCTTCGAGCAATTTTTGGTCTATACTAACTTTCTCTTATCAATAAAATGCCTTTAACTAAGACTTGTAACTTTTTTTTTGAACCGAACCGAGAGTTTTGGTTTGGAACAGATTTAGGTTCAGCAATTTTTTCCAAAAGAGGTTCGGTTCACAGTAAATGAAAAGTCGGAATTCCGGGTTCGAACCGGTTCGGTTCAAAACCAGTTTGCAGCCCTGGTAATTACATTTCTGACTATTTAAAGGTTTTTTTTTAGATATTAATGAAGAGTTAATGTTTATAATTTAAGTAAAAACGTTTTTTTTGAATGTGTAGAATTCTTTTTGTCGATTTATATTTTTTTGAATGATTTATACTTAATTTAAGTACCAGGCATGAATCATTGTTGAAGTTTGATAAAAAAGACGTTATAATTTCCGCCCAGTTCTTACTACAACTCTGGCTAATGTACATAAAGGACGTTTAAGGAAGCCTCTATAACTTAAGAATGATCTTTAAAGGCTTCTTTCCAGATGACATACAAATTTTTTTTTTGGCACAATACTTCTATGAAAGTTTTTGAAATAATGTTTTATTTGTATGAAGTATAGTGGCGAAATAAACTTGTATGCCATCTGGAATAAGGCCTTAACAAATGAATAGATAACTGCAAGATCAGAATCATAACCTTCCTCTTGCACTTTTTTAAGACTTGAACCATTCTTAAGAAGCGTTCACTGTACTGCAATATGTTATGTTCATTCATAATGTTCATGATTTGTCGTGGGCAAATGAAAAATGAGCCATTTTGAGTGTGTGTGTGAGTGTATGTGAGTACTGGAGATGTCAGCACAGTCAAGTCAACAATTTGTCAAAGTCTTCATTCCACGTAACTCGTGTACTTTACCTTGCCGACAACTTGAACGCCTCTTCGTTTTCCCCTCCCCCCACCACCGTGCCAACCAACCAAGCTAGCTAAAATCTTGAGGCCACAATCTAAAGCCGCCTTAAAATCTTTGGCCGCACGCCGGCGGTTGGCCTAATGAGCTTTTTGGGCCAAAGCCAAAGAATCCACAAAATTCCATATATGTGGGTGAAGCACAAAAACCGCAAAAGAAACATTAAGAAGGTAAATCCCGCCTTCAAGGCTAAGTGCAAACTCAATACGCAAATTCAAAGATAAATACAAAAATAAATGGAAATCATTTACAACAACAACAACAACAACCAAAAGAGATGATGGAGAAATTGAATTTGTCTGGGCCCCATTATAATAAAGACATCATAAAAATTTTGGCTAGTGATAAAAGTTGAATGCCAAATGAGAATGAGACAAAATTCTGGTGAGACGTGCTGTGCATTCAGACATTGCATAACACAGCAAAAGGTGGGCGGGAGGGGACTGGGAGGAGGCTTAGTTACATAAGAAGACACAATATGGCTGTGTGTACTACGAGCTGTTGCTTCAAGGACTTTTGCCAAGTAGCAAGTTGTCTGTCTCCAGAGCCAAAAAAAAAAAAAAATACCAAGAATTGCCGGCAAAGGAAAAATGATAAAAGCCCCAGGAAAAACTTTCGACACGTTTCTGCTTTGAAGTAGAAAAAAATAATAGCATACACTTGGCAAAAAAATCAAGTACAAACATTATAAAAATTTTGACTCTTATTTGGGGTACATTCGTACCAAATATTTGTGAAGTTAAACAGTTAAAAAAAAGTCGGTTTAGACAAGCCCGTGAAATTTGTGGTTCTATCAAAATTTCGACTCTTATTTGGGGTACATTTGTACCCAAAATCTGTGAAGTTAAACAGTTAAGAAAAAATAAACAGTACAACTGTCATAAGTCGGTTTAGACAAGCCCGTGAAATTTTTGGTTTCATCAAAATTTCGACTTTTATTTGGGGTACATTTGTACCCAAAATCTGTGAAGTTAAACAGTTAAGAAAAAAAAATCAAGTACAAACAGTGTCCATAAGTCGGTTTAGACAAGCCCGTGAAATTTTTGGTTTCATCAAAATTTTGACTTTTATTTGGGGTACATTTGTACCCAAAATCTGTGAAGTTAGACAGTTAAGAAATAAATCAAGTAAAAACATTGTGCATAAGTCGGTTTAGACAAGCCCGTGAAATTTTTGGTTTTATCAAAATTTTCGGATCTTATTTGGGGTACATTTGTACCAAAAATCTGTAAAGTTTAACAATTAAGAAAAAAAAAATCAAGTACAAACAGTGTACATAAGTCGGTTTAGACAAGCACGTGAAATTTGTGGTTTTATCAAAATTTCGACTCTTATTTGGGGTACATTTGTACCCAAAATCTGTGAAGTTAAACAGTTAAGAAAAAAATCAAGTACAAACAGTGTCCATAAGTCGGTTTAGACAAGCCCGTGAAATTTTTGGTTTTATCAAAATTTTGACTCTTATTTGGGGTACATTTGTACCAAAAATCTGTAAGTTAAACAGTTAAGAAAAAATCAAAAACTGTATAAGTCGGTTTAGACAAGCCCGTGAAATTTTTGGTTTTATCAAAATTTCGACTCCTATTTGGGGTAAATTTGAACCCAAAATCTGTGAAGTTAAACAGTTACGAAAAAATCAAGCTCAAACAGTGTCCATAAGTCGGTTTAGACAAGCCCGTGAAATTTTTGGTTTTATCAAAATTTCGACTCTTATTTGGGGTACATTTGTACCCAAAATCTGTGAAGTTAAACAGTTAAGAAAAAAATCAAGTACAAACAGTGTCCATAAGTCGGTTTAGACAAGCCCGTGAAATTTTTGGTTTCATCAAAATTTTGACTTTATTTGGGGTACATTTGTACCCAAAATCTGTGAAGTTAAACAGTTAAGAAAAAAATCAAGTACAAACAGTGTCCATAAGTCGGTTTAGACAAGCCCGTGAAATTTTTGGTTTCATCAAAATTTCGACTCCTATTTGGGGTACATTTGTACCAAAAATCTGTGAAGTTAAACAGTTAAGAAAAAGTCGGTTTAGACAAGCCCGTGAAATTTTTGGTTTTATCAAAATTTTGACTCTTATTTGTTAAGAAAAAAGTTGGTTTAGACAAGCCCGTGAAATTTTTGGTTTTATCATAATTTTGACTCTTATTTGGGGTACATTTGTGCCCAAAATCTGTGAAGTTAAACAGTTAAGCAAAGTTTTCAAGCTTTTTAGCAAAGTGTCCTCGCAGACCGGCCCGTTATTCCGCTTAAAGCACAAATAAAATGGTCACTTACACCTTCAGTAATATTTTCTTGCCCACCGCTGCTTTAAGAAGTATGTTTTTTTCGAGAAGAAATCCGTCAAGGCTACTTTCATAAACTTAGCTTCAGAATTCACGGAATTCATTTAAATAAACTTTCGTTTTTGGGTTTAATACTGATTTACATTTAAACTAGCTTAGTTTTTTCTCAGTGTAGTTACTTACGGGTACAGAATGTTCCGGCTCGGTTGGCAAAAGTGTGTTTGTGCCTACTGTTGTTGCTGTTGCTCCTGCTGCTGCTGCTGCTGTTTGCTGCTCCTCTGTTGCTGTTGTTGCTGCTGCTGCTGCTGCTATTGATGTTAGTGGTAGGGCCAGAGCAGATGGAGCTAGGTTACCCGTTACCAAACCAATTCCAATTCCAGTGGGCAACACTTCGTTGTTCTGGTTGCGCCGTCGTTGCGACGACCGTCGTTTGTGGCGTATGCGTCGCGTCGTCGTTGATGTTGCCGCCGCCGCTGCTGTTGCTGATGGTAATGGTGGGGAGGCGGATGAGGATGAGGAGCGTCGTAGTGCAATTAGGGTAATCAATATACCGCCACAGGTCAAACACACAGTTGCACCAAGGGCAATGAGCACTAGGCGACCTGCAAATAAAAAGTAACGAAATTTTAAATATTTGCTAACAATGTTAACATACACATACGTTTGTGTGTGCGCCACAAATGAACAATGAAAGTGCCGTAAACGTATCTACAAGGTGCGCTCGAGGCGTTTTGCCCTATAGCCAGAGACCCCGCGCACACACATACAAACACATGTGTCTAGACTAGATAGCAGACGACTTAAGTGATACAAACACACATGCGCACTTTACTGCGCTACAACGTCAAAGTACATATACGAGTATATTGTGTGGGCGAAAACCCGATAAACAAATAAGCAAAATAAGGTCTAGCAGAGTACAGATGGTTTTGTACTTTTGTACTTTGACAAGGTATACCCTGTAAATTGAGAGTTTAATCACATTTAATTTAAATAACCAAATTACTTTTTCTGTCGCACTTATGTATACTGAGAGAGTTTAAATCTGTTCTCTCAATGAAATTAAAGTACACTTATGTTTTGATAACAAGCATAAAGGTTTAGAGAAGGATTGTTGGTATGAAGATCAATGAATAGTACACGAAATAACGACTTATACAGATGGATGCCTCAATTTGCTTACAGCCGGTAGTCGTTATTAAACATTTACCGTGTAAGAAAAGTTACAGCAGTTCACAAGTTTAAATGACGCTACTCCTAACCTTTAATCCGTTATTGGGGTACAATTGTACCCCAAATTTTTTTTAATTTTAAACATATCTGGTAGGCAATGTCAGCTTAAAAAAATGAAAGCCGACACTGTTGCCATCGAATTGCAACATTTGCAAATAAGTCTTTAATAATTAAAGAAATTTTTGATGACTACTAATCGAAAAGTTCATCGGGTGATGGCTGAAAATAAAGCATTAAAAAATAAAAAAAGTGCGAGTGGTGCTAACACTCACGAGGCTTTCATGTGAAACATTTTTATTGAAAAGATTTCTAAAAGGGTCCAAATAAATTTTATGGAGGGTTCAAACAAAATTTACCAATGTTAAAGGTCAGAGAATTCATCAAGTTTTTTGTGTTAAGGTTTTGATTCGAACATTGTTTCGTCTCAAATTTAAATATTGTAGAGAGCCGATTACTTTTGTTAAAAATGTAAAATAAATATTTTAAAATTTTTTTAACGATTTCATGATATTTTGAATATTAAATCAAATAATATTTTTAATTTAAGTCTAATTTTTCGAGTAATTCTTAGTCTATTCTTCTTGTTTGATCACCCAAAATTAATTTTACCTTTTGAAATCCACTTAACAAGTCCGTTTAAACTATGAAGGGTTGCTTCATGAAACTCTCTTCGATTTCGTTTTGAGGCATCTTCAAAACTTCATGCGCATTTACATGAAGAAATTTGCTTCATGAAGTTCGATTTCAATTCGCCTGAGAACACGAGTTATCGATAAGCAAATAACCCACAAATCAACCCTGCATCAGTTCAATCGGAACAAAGCAAAGGAGAATGATCGAAAAGCTTCACGCCACGGTAGGTCATGAAGCTTTGCCAGCTTAAACGGGATTTACTGATGAAGCAACTTCTGAAGTTTTCTTAGTAGGCGGAGATTTATATGTATTTCCCTCGTTTAAAGGTCTGTCCTTCAATTCCCCACAAACAAAAACTTCATGAGTTTTTTTGTAATCAACTTCCCCGTAAAGAAAAACAGATGAAGAACTTCATGAGTCGTGTAAATGCGGACTAAGACTTTACCCGATTTGGGTTCGAAAAATTTTAAGGTTCAGCAATTTTTGTTCACAATATGTTTTGTTCAAGGTTCGGTTAACAATAAAAGAAAAGTCGGAATTATTGGTTCGAACCGGTTCGGTTCTTACTCCGTGAGAAATGCCACAGTTGGCCAGGCAATTGCTTGGAAAGCAGAGTTAAAAAACAGTGTTAGAAAACCATGTTGAAAAACAGTGTTATAAAATTGTGTTGGAAAACATTAAAACGAAGTGTTCAAAAACAGTGTTGGAAAACAATATTAAAAAATACTGTTGGGAAACAGTGTTGAATTGTTCGAAAACATGTTTAAAAATAAGTGTTGGAAAATACTGATGAAAAGAAGAGGACAAGATGATGTCAAAAGTACGAATTTAAAGGTTTGAAATTACAAAAATAGCGATAAACATTTGGGGGTCAAAACCTCTAGAGATTTTCGTATATCGTTTTATCAAATAAAAATTTAGTTAGTTGGCAAACTAATTCTTGTCACTTCATATTTTAAGTCATTTAAGTTTAGTTTGAACTCGCTTGTTTATACGAAAATCTCTAGAGATTTCCAAACACCCCTGTAAATTTTTCAATCGGCTTAGTAGTTTGAATACAACGAGTGAAAATATTAAAAAAAAATATTTTTAGTCCAAAACTTACTATATGTTTTTCTGTACAAAATTCTGATAAAATATATTGAAAATGTAAAACCTATTTTTTTTACTTTCAATAAATTTTAATGTTTTTGATAAAAAAATCGATACAGTCCAATAAATGTTTCAATACATTTTCAAATTTAAGAAAATTTTTTTTAATAAATATATCAAAGAAATTGCCAAATGTTTAAATTGATATTGCCAGAAAATTGACAAGATCAAAGATTATCAACCAAATCTACATTCCTTCACGCTATACACACACACACACACATACTGTACACACAAATACGGGGTATTACATTATACTACATACGTGAGAGTATAAGCAACAAAATTCTACCAGACAGTGGCTGATAGAATGGCAGACAAACGGAGGCCGACTGTCGCGGTCGCAGACCCTGTAAATACACACACATAGATATACCCAAACCAAACATATTTACACAGATATGCGAAAGCTTGCGCAACAAGATTTTTACAATTATCAACGACAGTGGCGTCGACGCTCATTTGTCTGATATACAGTTACAAACAGAAATGGGCGCGCAATTTCATCAAGGCAAAATATGACGCAGCATTGTAAACCGCCCCGGACCGTCTCTTATCTACGTACACACACATACATGCATGTGTAAGTCCCTCTCAGGCGATCACTGAATGAAAATGAAATTTCTAGTAATTTATGATTAAAAGAGAAATGTGGCCAGACAGACACATGAACAAATTGTACGTTGTACAGGTTTCGAATGCCAGACAGCAATAACAACAAAAACGTTAATCAACTAAAATTAAAATGTACATACTACTACTATAACAGCAACAACAACAGCAACAAAAATGTCAACATTGTCTGACTCTGACTCGTATTTGTTGTAGTTGCTGTCTGGCTCCAACTTTTACAACAACAACAACAACTACAACAAGTGGGGGCACTTTAGACTTTTGCGCATTCCCAGCCGACTGTCACTCCAATTTTTTTCTCTCTCTCTCTCTCTCTTTTTTTTTTTTTCGTCGCCTCAGGTGAGTCAACCGACTTAACTTGGTTAGCTTTTTGCTGTAGATAATTTTTTCAAATTTCCAAATGAGGTGGAACAGAATAAGAAATTTCAAGTAAGAAAGTTGGTCAGAAAGTGACTATTAGATACTCTGTAACAAAAACAGAACAAGACGAGAGCACGGGAATCCTCACGATCCGGCTCGAAGGACCAATGGAAATGGGGTAGGGCAGAAGTCCGGTAGGGATGGCTGATTGCTTAATTACACTAAAGAGTAGAAAATGTTTTAATAGAGCCCTAGACGCACTTACGAAGGTATTGCCATTATCGCACTGGATTTGATGTGGGTACCCTCTTCGTGAAATGATTCGTGCGAAGACTTCTAAGAACTTTTCGGTCATTCAATCGGACATTGGCTTTAAATACACATAGCCTTTTGGTTATGCGATAAGAACGTACCGTAAAACATTTATGTGTGAAGTCAACCCCGGTAAGTGTGAAGGGTCTAAAGAACTTGGTTTTTTCTACAGGCAAGTCACCTATTAATTTCTTGAAAATTACACAATTGCAGAAATTCTCTGGATCCGGCTCGAAGGACAAATCAAAATGGGGTAGGGCAGAAGTACAAGTAGGTAAGTGCTGAGCTTTAGGTTTGTGGGGTTTTTTTTATCGCTGGGTGTAGGTTCATCAACCGTATAAACCCAAAAATTTACTTTGGTTCGGACGCTCTCGACTTTGAGTTAGTTTGCAGAGCTGAATTTAATTAAAATTCAAAAAAAAAAAAAAAAAAAAAATGTCTGACAGATTGTTCATCTGCTGAAAACCCAAAATTATTAACACTTGATCAAAATTAACCGAAACGTTTAAAACAGGGGTCGGCAATGTGAGCAGAGAAGTTGCCATAGGAAACTGAGAAACTATTTGTATACTTACATAGAAATTGGACATAGAGATTTCAAAAGCATAATTTTGTGCCGCAGAGAGCTTAATATCTCTTTGATTGTATGTGCTCAACACCATGGTGTAATAAGCAGGTGTGGCAATCGCTTAAAGCGCCTTCTCCTTAGTTGACATTTCTTCAGTGTGCAGCTGATATGATAGCTCTTTCTTCTTAACTAGCAAAAGCTATAAGTAAATAACAGGCCGAAAGTAGCTTATACATATGGGTGATTCCATGAAAAATTTTTCACTCCCATTTTTTTTGGGTTGAAATAATTTTTTTTTCCAATCTTAGTTGAAAAGTAGAGGGTACGTATTTTCAGGGTTTTCCCGAAAAATGACTAATGCGCGGTCGAAAAAATTTTTTTAAATGAAAGATGTACTAAAATTTTATTTTTTATAATGTTTTTTTTTAATTATAACCAATTTGGTTTAACATAACCATCTATAAAAAAATATGGAAAAAATCGGTAAAATTGCATCAGATCCAAATCTTATAAATTAGTCACACTTTAAAATTATGTCAATTTTCTTTGCCTACCAATTTGCGAATATTTGTAATCAAAAATTAATTGCCGCGAAAAGGTATCTTTTTATACTTAATTTTTTCTCAAAATTTCGTATAGTATCCAGGAATATGCTATATAAAGCTGCAAATGGGCATCTCAATAGTTTTGGAGTTATGAAGTTTTCGCGATTTTGTTGACAAATAAAATTGGGATAAGTTTAAAGTGTGAGTGACTAAGAAGTTTGGGATGGGCTGCAATTTTAAAGATTTTTTTCATATTTTTTACCAATGGTTTAACATTTTTTTAAGTCTTCAATTTTCAACAAAATATTTGACCGTGTATAAGTCTTATTTCGGGAAAACCCTGAAAATACGTACCCCGTACTTTTCAACAAAGATTGCAAAAAAATTATCTCAACCCAAAAAATATCTAAGTGGTAAATTGAATATGGAATCACCCATATATAATACCCTGTACCCTATATTTTGTGTGCTTTCATTCATAAGAATTTATACCGACGCTATTGACACTGTCGCTGCTTTTTCCCCCACTACAACTCGCTGAAAAGCAAGCAAAATCGATTCGTGCACAACTTCCGTGTTTTTTGTCCGATCTTTTAATATCTATGTTAAAAACTGAGAAACCAAAATTAGGACATAAGTTTTCTAAATGGGCACACAAAAAGTAATTTCAGTTCCGAACTAAACATTTAAGACCTTTTTGAACGACAACATAACTGCAATTTTTTCGAATTTCTTTTTGTATTTTAAAAAATGGTGTTTTTTTTACTTTGTCATCCTTTTGGCCTTTTTTATAGCCATTTTTCATGAAATAAAGTAGGGAAGGGCATATAGTGGCTATCTGCGTTCTCGCAGCCCGGCCCGTTATTTCGCTCAAAACGAAATGAATGCGTCCTTAAGTAATATTTGACTGTCCCTCGTTGAATTGAAGCAATTACAAATTTTTATGTAGAAAAATGTTCGAAAACTAAAATTTTACAATGTTTCCAATGAGCCAAAGAGCCGTTTTCTCTTATGTAATATATTTCCTTTATCCATCGGTATTACAAAGCACACTAAAAATCCCTGGAGATTTCCCTTACTATTTGTGACTGACTGACTGACTTACTGATCTTAAAGCTAAATTAGGTCTATGCCTTGGGTTTGTTTAGTTTTTAGTTCATTTCTGTCGTTAATTTTGTTCAGTCAACGGTACGTCAAAAAATGTGACAACAGCTCATAAAAATGGAAAATTAACATAAGAAAACGTGTCAAAATGTAAAAAGCTAAACTAAACTTAAAACTTAAAAAGCTAACAGGGTACTTAAAGGGCCATTAAATTATATTTTATTATTATAACTACTCGTTTGTAATGTAAATGTCTTACTTTTTTGTTTAAATGTGAAAGAGAAAGAGCTACTTGGCTACAAAATGTGTGCACAAAACTTTCAAACTTTGTTTGCCCACAGCAAAAATTCTTAAATAAACGCTCAATTTTCGTACAATTGCAATTGATTAAGTGAGTGAACATATGTTATATTCATCTTTTTTTTTTGTTGTATATTATTAATTCAATGATTATGATGGCCATGCTAATGACAGTCAAGTGCATTTTGGCAAAAATGTGTGTTCTCCATAGAAGGCATTGACACCTTAATTGGATGTCAAGGTTAAATGTCGCACAAATTTTTGAATGCTCAACTAAAGGCATTTATTAACCAACAAAATGATAATGCCTCGGATCATTTGGCAGGCCTGACATTGAACTTGAAAGGCCACCATCCCAACACCCACAAGCTTAAATAGAGTTCAAATTGTTTAAAGTTTGCGCAATATACCAAACAAATATACATTAGACAGCTGAGCTGACGTCAGAGCTAGTAGGAAAAACTTGGCAAGCCAAAAAGGAACCAAAAATTGCAATATTACAACAACAAAGTTGTCGTGGTGGCTAGACAACCCTTTTTATAAGCAAACTGCACTCGGCAACAGATATTACAGTATATATATATATTTGACAAAGAGACTGACACAGAGAGAGAGAGAGAGAGAGAGCTTGGAATGCAAATGTATGAAACAAAATCAGAGACCACAGACAGCGACGACCTCGCCCAGTCCCAGGCAGCGTCAGGCAGCGACTAATGATGAGTTGCTCGTGTCTCGCCCGCCTCTCGTTTGACCTTTAAGCAATGCGAGTGCATTGCAAAAAACAAGCGCGCTTTGATTTTTTATAATCGTCGGCGATTTGGGTGTCTGACTTTTCATAATTGCCAACGCCATAATTAATGGAAATCACGTGGCGAATTGTGTAAACTCGTTGTCGTATGAGCAATAATTAGATTACGCATACGTCGTGTTGGCCCTTCAAGTTGTCATCAAATTTCTAAGAATTAGTCAGTGTATTAAACTTTTGTAAATATTAACAGAGTCTAAGCTAAGGACAATTTATTTAACGAGGGCTGCTATTTAGTTAAGCCATATTATTTTTCAACTTATTTTTATGTTAAATATTTTAAATGTTTTAACCGATTCTTTGGAGTTCACAAAATTCGAAATAAAATATGGGCGTTTTTTGTCTTTTGCAAAAACACAATAAAAAAAAGGATAAACAAATTTCACGAGAATCTGAATCATGCTAGGGAGGTTCGGTATAAAGACTGAAACACCAAATTCCGACCCCGTAAACTATATATTTCGGACGCGTGTCAATTCCGTCTGTCCGTCCGTCCGTCCGTCGTCTTCCGTCTGTCTGTCTGTCTGTCCGCTTCGCTGTCTGTTTCCGCGAACTAGTCCCTCAGTAAGCGTATCGAGCTGAAATTTTTTACAGAGTCTTCTTTTTTACTGTACGCAACAAATATGTCGGAACGGCCGGATCGGAGACATATCATAGCTCCGAACGATCGTCCCATAACTAGTTCTAGTGAAAAACTTTGTTTTCTATCGTAGCGTTACCATCGGTTTATATACTTTCACACAATCGGAAAAAATAATAACGATACGTTCAAAAATTAATTCTGGTGAAAGATTTTTTTTTCTATATGCTCCCCCAATCTTGGTAATATTAGTTTTGTATCACATAATTTTGAAAAATTTGTCAAAACCGGATGACTAGAGCATATTTTCGGAAAATGTGTTTAACAATTAAAATATCTGGCAACTAAATCCTATAGATATTTAACGGTTAAAATCAAGTAGCCACACTTCTGGTTTTTCAAAATGCTGAACTTTAAAATTTTCATGTCTAGGAGGTTCATCAGTAAAAACAAAACAAATTTTAAAAGATGGTTATGAGGTATTTTTCAAATTGCCGGGGGCGGGGAACTAAAACTTTCCTACCAGTTCAGTTTAAATGACTGAAACACACTTGAAAGGTAAGGATAAAAAATATTGCAAAAGGTACAAAACACTGCGTATGAGTGATTTTTTTTTTTTTTTTTCCAAAATGCAGCAAAAAGTAGGCGGAGAATATGAACTTTAAACTTTGATGTTAGGAAGGTTCGGTCTAAAAACTAAAAGCAAATGAATTCTTACACAATAGTGCAAAAATAAGATATATGTTTTTTTTTATCTCTATATTCTTTTGCCCCCTTCTAATTCTTTACTTTATTTTTAACGTCAAAATTATTTTTTTTTATTAATTTAAATTATACTCCATTATTTCTTTATTGTTTTTTTTAATTTTCTTTAATATTCTTTTTTTTTATTTTTTTATTTTTTTAATTTTTTATTTTTTTTTTTTAAAAATTTTTTTTTTTTTTTTTTTTTGAATTAATTATGTTTTTTTTATTATATTTTTTCATTTTAAATCAGTTTTTGGCCAATTTTTTTTTTTAATATTTTTTTTTTATACCAATTTTTTTTATTTGTTTTAATTCCTTATTATCTTTTTTTTCCTTAATTTTTTCCTAATACTGATTTTATTTTATTTTTAAAATAATTATTTTTTTTTAAATTTTTTTCTCTTTCTAACCTTCCTTAATTCTCTCTTTATCATTTACCACAGGCTGAACAACCCTTTGACTTACTCTGTTATACTCACCATTATTTTAAACTGAAGTTTTTACTCCAATTACGCTTTTATCTTTTTTAGTGAATTTTAATCGTTTTGTAATTTAGGTTGAAAATTCCCAATCTGATACCTTTTGTCTGTTAAAATCATTCCTTTTTTTGAATTAGTTTTTAAATAGTGTAATCAAAACCATTTTTCACATTTTACAGTTATTGAATTAATTTAGTGTTATGGTTATGGTAAGAAAATAATGTGTTGAGAAGGTAAATAAAAATTTGAACTTAGGTAAGGTATAATGTGCCCGAATTTTTAAATAAAGAGATAAGATAAAAGGAACCCCAAATTCGTATCTAGGTATTTACCTAGATACTCCCAAACACTGTTTTACAGTAAGGTTAGATGCAATATTTTACAAATAATGATAACGCTCAAAGTGAACATTAAAATTCAAATTTAAATTGATAAAAAAAGAGTCGCAATTTTGTAAATTAGGTTGGGGCGATCGCTGAAGTCTCCTGAGGCCCTTGGGCCCATTGTTTTGCCGCTTGCGAATTTGGCTCCTATTCATTTCTCTCAATTTGTGAACAATTAGCAAAATGTGGAGTTCCCAGATACAGAAATCCTGTGGAGGATAGGCTCGTGACTTGATGAACCGCAAAATCATAGCTATCGGCCAGAGAGGATGGGACGAGGAATTTCTGTCTATTACTACGTTCATGTAAAAATAAAAAATCACGATTTTTGCTCCTCCAAGTATGCTATGTTTATGAATATGAATAATTAAGAAAAATAATCATAATTTTTAGGTACCCTAAGGTTGCTCTTATATGTATTGTGTAATGAGTCAGTACGTTGCCATGCGCATACCAACATTTGGCTTTTATTGAAGGAAATTGGGGGAGTCTCTTAAGAGTAGAGTAGATTGGATTGGATTACAACTACCTTTTATGCTTATAAAGAATCATGATTTTTTGCCCCAAAAAGCATGCAAAATATATTTTCTTTAATTATTCTTTTTTGAACGAGATAATATAAAGAAAAATAAATATTTTCTTAATTATTTATATTTATAAACATAGCATACTTTGAAGGGCAAAAGCATGGTTTTTATTTGGGCATAAATGTAGAATATGACAATTTTTTTTGTCGATTAAATTCAAATTACTGTTAAAAGCGGTGGGCAGCCCTTGACTCTTTTGGGTCAGCAAGCTTTCTCAGTGATTTTGCCGCAATTCAGTCGCACAGGCAAATTGCGTAGCTACGGGAAGAATAATAAAAACAAAATGCAAGCAATTCAGGCGTCAGATCGTACTGTCAGACTAGAGTTGGAAATTCATAAAATAAAGGTAATAAAATGAGCTATAGTTAAAAAAAAAGTGAATAAAAAATGAACTGAAGTTCAAGCACTGAGACCTAGTTTAATAATAGTTTAGTAATTGACGATCAAAGAGATCAAACGTGTTTTAGTTCATTTTATTGAGTAGTTCATTCGAACTAGTTCAAGAAAATCGGCACAACTCTATATCAGACGGCATCAAAAACAAAATACAGGCAAAGACTGGGGCTGACAGACTGACTTCCCAAAGTCATTCGTATACGCAATCACGTTGCAGTCATACCTTTCTATTGATCGTAGTATTCAGTTCACCGCTACATTTTGTAGAAAAAGCGACAGAAGTACCTCCTCTGGCGAATCTGCTGCATATTGACGACCCCAGTGATGTCCTACAGGAAAGTAGCTGACCAACCAACCTCAGACCCAATTAATCCAATTATAAACAAAATTAATAAATTTCAAGAAGAGTAGGAAGCTCGTGAAGTAGAGCCTAGGCGATCACTTGGCATATGATCATTATTTGTTTGTTAATATTAATAAAATAAGATTCATTCTAATATTAACCAACTTTCTGAAGCCATAAAACTTGACCAAAAATTTACCATCACTCAGCTATGAATTTCTTTGCCTCGTTTATAAACTAGTTAAAATTCAAATTTGGTTTGATAAATTGTTTTTTAGGGCATTTTGTAATGATTTCCTGCCAAGCAATTTCCATGAAATATTGTTTCATAATTTAGTTCAGTAAGTTGTCTAGACTCTTCCTACTTCCACTCAGTCATTTTGCCGCTTTTGTCAACAAGGGAAGACAATAAGTCTGCTTCCCTCTCCCATCCCCTCCCTCCCCTCGCACCAACTGCCTCTCATAGACTGCTGCAACATTGTGTCATACTTTGTTGATTTTTGCTTTGTTTGTTTGTCGATTTTGTTTTTTTTTTTTTTTCAATTTGCCATTTGGACTTCTGGTTCGCCTTCACAATTTCTGAGCTTCTGTTCTGTTTGTTTTTGGCTTGCAAATATTGATAGAGGCTTCGAAATATTATGCAAAAAATGTAAGAAAAAAAAAAAAAAATAGAAGAAAATTGCTATTGAGGCAGATTCACATGTCTTTAGTTGGGCAAACGGCCAATGACTCATTGACCTGGTTTAGGGTTTGTGTCTATGGCAACGCCATGTGTGTTGTGTATACATATATGCATATACATATATGTGGGTCAGTCGGTGGGCGTGTCTAGAAGAGGGCTTGAAAAAAAAAAACTAGTTCAAAAATACAATGGGAGACGAAAACTATGTCAACTGCACACGTTCGCACTAACTGCTCCATTTGTTCAGCTAAGCTGAATTTTCTAAGTTAGTCTGGCAGCTGGGGTCGTATAAGTAATAAGCATTGATAAATCATACGCAATATTTTTGTTTCTTCCATCAAATTTCTTTGTACTCTGACACTCTGTGATGACGGTGGGTTTTTTATGTGGGAGGGAAAAAAAAAAAAAAAACAAAAAAACGTTCCTATCACAAAGGTGAGGCGTGCAAATTGATAGCTGCGCGTGTAGCTAATTTATTTTTCAACGGACCGCCACGAAATAGAAACCCCATTTGACAGTTTGTTTTATTGTGATTCTAAACAGATTGATTAGTAATTGCTAAATACTGGTTTGATTAAAGGATGCACAATTATTATGACAGTTCAAACAAACACACAATCACATAAATAAATGCTTGAAAAACAAAAGCGCATGCAATGCTAATTAAAACGCTTGTCTGGCGCGGGTATTCGATTAGAAAAATCACTTCCTAATTAATTAACAACAAAATTAAAGAGTGAAACACAAACAACTTTGAAAAAATATCCATATATATAAAGAAAAAAATTATTTTCAATTTGTAAAAATCTACGAGGAAAGTGGAAAAAATATTTTTTTTATCAAATGCATGTGAAGGGTTTCGAGTAAAACTTTTATTACTGAATTTTATTTATCGAAAAAATCACGTATACAATTATTTCACATACTTTGCTTACAAAGCAAGTTTTAACACAATCGGATGAAAAATAACTATTTCCATACAAAATTTTTAGTCAATTTTCATTGTGGGCGAATTTTTAAAAATCGAAAAAAAACTTGTCCCATTATTTCGCACAATTTGAAAACAATCGAATGGAGAAATAAATGTTTCCCCATACTAACTTACTATCCCGCCTTAGTTTCCACTTTCACCAAATATGGAAGCTACAGTCAAAGTGTCAGCTTTTTATTTATAACCGTTTAGACTGTGCGTAGATGAGGACAAACTCTTTTATATATAAAGATATAAATCAAAACGTTAATTGTCGGGGACTAAGTAAATATTTTTCAGGGCTGCAAACCGGTTTTGAACCGAGTTCCGATTTTTCTTTTTTACTGTGAACCGAACCTTTTTAAAAAAATAGCTAAACCTGTTCCGATCAAAAAACTTAAATAAACATTAAACAAAACACAAAGTTAAATATACAAGCTATAAAAAATAATTATTTTCAGACATGAAAATAAAAAAATTTACATATGGAAAAAATTATTTTTTCATGTAACCCTTACGAGCATTTTTGACACGACTGTTATTTACATGTGTGGGTAGAGGGTAGCTCAAATTAGTCACATGCCTGTAAATAACAATCTTGTCAAAAATGCTCGTGTTAGTTACATAAAAATTTTTTTTCCATATTTAAATTTTTTTTATTTCATCTCTGAAAATAATTATTTTTTACATTAAATGAAATTAATTTTTGTGTATTTTACGAACATTGTTATATACTAAAAATAAAATAAAAGTCACTTATGGCAGCATCTTACATAATCCACATTGTGAATGTGAATGTCGGACCACATAAGGTATACAAAAATAATTATGTTAATACTGAGTTAAGGCTACTTAAAAAATAAATATTTTCATTAATTAATTATATTTATAAACATAGCATACTTGGGAGGGCAAAAAACATGATTTTTTATTTTTGCAAAACAGTTGAAACAAAAATTTTTAAACCCCAAGTGGTTTCAGTTGAAACGAGAAGAAGGACGATAGGATCTAAGTAGCCAAAGATTTTAATGTCATCTACATAAAAATTTATAACACTTAAATACAAATTAGAAACTTTTACACGAAAATAGACTCGAAATGGCCGTATATTAGAGTTTTAAAAAATTTAATTTTAGAATAAATGCATTAGGTTAAAAAAAGTCATATAAAAAAAGTGTTAAGCTATACGGGGTTTCTGTATAGAGGCTTTGTGAAAAAAATTTGAGATTGGGAGCAGTCCAACAACAACAGAAAAAAAATCAAAGTTGCCCATCACTGCGTGTATTTTGTTTTTACTGCCGTCTGCTTGTTGCAGGTATTTTGTTTTTGTTATTTTTTCCGAAGCGACTGAAAGGGCGGTGGTGGCAAAAAATAACTCTCGGAGGTATGGTATAAATTGGGCCCACCGCTGTTCTATATAGCTGATATGTGTCAAATAAGGTTTCCATTTAGGGCCAACTTCTCATCTTAAAGATAACTTCAGTTGAACTTACAATTTACATTGTTAATTGTAAGTTTATAAGAGAGATAACCCCCAAGAACAAGATTAGAAATCGGCACTTACTCTTTTATTTGTGAGATGATGTGATGGAGTTAAAACTATTTAAAAAATCAAAAATCGGCCCTAAATAAAGTATTTGATACTATTCTTTAATATAGAGTGATACCAGTGCTTGACTCCATCTAAAGTTGCTAATTGATATATCTTAATATGTAAGGGTACCTAGCGAAATACTAAAAAAAAATCTAACTCAAAAACGTATCCGTACAAAAAATTTTGGAATTCATTTTTGAGTTCAGCATTTCAAAATACATCATTAAAAAATAAAGGCTTCAATGTGTCTTTTCGCTGTAAACTAGAGAGTTATTTATTTTTAAGCCCTATTTTTGATTCTATTTCTTAATTTGAATTCTGCGTTCATCTGTTGGTTGGGCGGGAGGTGGGCTGCCATGCATTACAAATGTGCTCCCAATAGAATTTGTAACTAGACAGAAGAGAGAAGAGAGAGATGATGGCTTTTTAACAGATCATTGAACCCAAGAAAGAAAGGATTTGCCATAAAAAACAGAAACTAAGCATCGAGTATTTTGCAACCTTAAAATAAATTTAAAGGTATCACAGCGAAAAAACGACGAAAAACCAAGTAAAATTTTTGCTGATGGCACAAAATTTGAGTTTATTAAACCTTCAAAATAAACTTGATACTTCAAAACATTCTTTTATTTTGTTTTTTTCCCCCTTAAAAAAAATCTTTCTTCAATTCTAAGATATTTGGCATAAAATCATATACTTATACCCACACTTCCCTTGTTAACATGTAATATATATGTACATATATAGGGTAAAGGGGCGGTCGTCGGGGGGTAAGGCAATCGATTTTGCAAGTAAATAAAATACGAGCTTTTGGCGGCTTCTTTTGAAGTCTACCCTGTCGCTGTCAATGTTGTTGTTAATGTTGTTGTTGATATTTTGTAATCCAAGTCGATGCCCAAACTGGGACGTTCGTGTGTCGGATACATGAAAGATAATTATCAAAGAGAGGGGAGGAAACGGTAAAAAAAAAGCGAACTCTATGCTAATTGTCGTTTGTTAAATTTATGTGAATTCAAGACGAACCGAGTCGGGTTAAGCCATTTATATGTGGGGCCCCGGCGGTGTCGACAGTTATTCTATCTCAAAGAGAAACACATTCATCTCTCGTGTTGGTGAAAACAATAAATTTTGTTTGCATTTTGTTGTCTCGCTCTTTTGTTGCGCTAAAAATATATATAAAAAAAAATAAAGGAGAGTCAGACAATGTAAAAAGCCAGACGCCGACTATGCAATTTTTGCCGAGCATTGCACAAATCCAAACAACAACAATAACATATGACTATGTTTTTTTTTTTTTTTTTTTATATTTTTATTTCGGTTCTTTTTTGCATGACGCGACAATTTGTCTATCTATTTTTAACTAGCTTTGTCTCACTCGCACACGGTGTCCGACATTTCTTTTCTATGTGTGTTTGTACACACACACACACCCCCCCCTAGCCGGTTCGTCCATTCATTTTTTCAACAATTTATTTTCGAGGCCTATATGAGACATGTCTCCCCCTGCCCCCCCCCAACCCCCCTACGCTTTTCGCGTAGACTTTGCAGACATTCAATGTTCAGGAATTTTATTTTGATTTCTATGTGTGTGTTTCGTTGTTTTCGCATTTGAAATTCAAATTTTGTTTTTTTTTTTCTGAAATTAGTCTCGAACAGAAGAAAAACCACGTGGAGTTAAACTCACTCCCTCGCCCTGTACATTAGTATTATTATTATCAGCAATCGATTTCAAATTTTTAATTCATAATTTTGTTGCTATTATACACGTGTTTCCCATTGAAAACAATCAGACAATGGCCCAGACAGCCCAGACATACATATTGGGTAAGAGAGGTTAGCAAACACATGTGATATGAATTGGACTTTTGGTATCGATAGGGATTTCCCAGGAAATAAAAACTATTACTATAAGTGCTATGGTTTTTTTTTTCCAAGAAATGTGTGAAATATTATTTGATAACAAATTTACGATTGAGGTTTTAGGTCATTCAACTTTTAAAATATATGGTTTATTTCAGGGAATCAAATCGGAACCAAAAAACAATTAAAATTTACTTTTCATATACAATTTATTTATATTCTTGGAAACGAAAAAGCGAATTTAAACCGAAGATGGGGTTTTGCTCGTATTTTGTTTAATAGTTTAAGTCAAATATACATGAGCAGTCTATGTAGAATTGCATACAAAAATGATTTCGAGTATTTCCCAGGCTCCTTCAGCCGACTAAGCTCCTAAAAAACCGCATAACACGAAAATAGGCAAAAACGGGCAATTTATTTTTAGATACACAAATTCACAAATGACTCTTTTACAAGACAGAGCAAAGATTATACCGAATGATCAGCGATCCAACCAACTTTTCTTCCATTAAAGATAATACTACCCATTAAAACTGACTTTTCTCCTAAAAAACACATAACACAAGAAAAAGCAAAATCGGGCAGCTTATTTTTGGATACATATATTCACAAAAGACTCTTTTATAAGACAGACTAAAGATTAGACAGAATCCACAGCGATCCAACCAACTTTTCTTTCACTGAAGATAATACTACCCATCAAAAACTGACTTTACTCCTAAAAAACGCATAACACAAGAATAGGCAAAAACTGGCAGTTTGTTTTGGATACATATATTCACAAAAGACTCTTTTTATAAGACAGACCAAAGATTAGACAGAATCCACAGCGATCCAACCAACTTTTCTTCCATTGAAGATAATACTACCCATCAAAAACTGACTTTGCTCCTAAAAAACGCATATCACAAGAATACGCAAAAACTGGCAGCTTATTTTTGGATACATATATTCACAAAAGACTATTTCACTAGCCAAACCAAAGATTAGACCTAATGCACACCGATTCAACTAACTTTTCTTCCACTGAAGATAATACTATATCAAAAACTGACTTTGCTCCCTAAAAAACGCATAACACAAGAATAGGCAAAAACTGGCAGCTTATTTTTGGATACATATATTCACAAAAGACTATTTCACTAACCAGACCAAAGATTAGACCGAATGCACAGCCAACCAACCAACTTATCTTCCATTGAAGATAATACTATGCCTCAAAAATGACTTTGCTCCTACAAAAATACATTATACAAGTATAGGCAAAAACTAGCAGCTTATTTTGAATACATATATTCACAAAAGACTATTTCATAAGACAGACTAAAGATTACACCGAATGCACAGCGATTTAACTAACTTTTCTTCCATTGAAGATAATACTATATATCAAAAACTGACTTTGCTTCTAAAAAACGCATAACACGAGAATAGGCAAAAACTGGCAGCTTATTTTTAAATACATATATTTACAAAAGACTATTTCACAAGACAGACCAAAGAATAGAGCGTATCCACAGCGATCCAACCATTTTTTCTTTCATTGAAGATAATACTAGGCACCAATTTTTGAGATTTTATTTGGCTTTTGGACGAACAAATTTTTATTTTTAAAAATATTTGCTCCCAATTGAATAATTTTTTTTAAATTTATCTGTCGTGAATTTTTTTTTTTTAAAGAATTTTTAAATTTACTTTTTAAATTGGGAAAATGCCCCAAATATTTATACTTAAAAAAAAACTGAAATTTTTTTTAATTTTTTTTGAAAGGTCGTTTTCCCATATTTTTTATAACTTTGGTTATCCTAAACTGATTTTGAATTGTTATATACAAAATCACTGCTAAAAAAAGTCTTCAAATAATGCGCCAAATACTTTATACTTAACAAAAACAGGAATTTTTTTTTGAATTTTTTTGGAAGGTGTTTTCACAGATTTTTTATAACTTCGGTTATCCTAAACCGATTTTGAATTCTTATATTCAGAATCACTGCTGTAAAAAAGGGCTTCAAATAATGACCCAAACACTTTAGTTTAATTTAATTTTCAAGTAATTTAGTATAAATTTAAAAAAAGAACCGAAATTTTTTTCACAAAATATTGACTTAAAAAATTTAAGAAATATATTTAAAAAAAAAAATTTTAAAACAGTTAATTTTCTTCAAAAAATCTGTCATTAAAATAAAATAAAATATGTAAATAAAAATTTTGACATAGTGTTCGGTTAAGGTTATGTTACATAAGGTAATGTAGTCAGTGAAAATGCGTTTTGAAAATGTATGTAACAAAAATAAAAAGGCTACCTTCCAATTTCAAAGACCAGTCACTTTTTTATGCAGTGAAAGAGGCCGTTATGAAAGATAACAATAATGATTATGGTCCATTCGACTATTTATTATCAATTAATTTGGTAAACTAGACTAGTTCTCTTCAACAAAAATAAAGCCTTTAATTTGACCGTTTTGTTTAAAATTAGTGAGAAAATGTTTTAATAATCTTTAATTGAAGGTATCAAACAAAAACCTTAAGGTATTGACAAGTTTAGAAACCGGTTCGAGAACCAAACCAGAGACATAGAGGTTTATAAATATGTAAAAGGCAGGGCTGCAAACCCAAATAGTTTTTGCGAAGGTCCGGTGTGCGGTTCGAACCAAAATTTACCATTGGTTAAGGTTCAAAAATTTAAGGGTCAAGGTTTTTGAGTTTAAGGTTTTTTGGTTCGTCCCAAGTTTTAACAAATTTGTATAGAAGAGTAATTAATTTGTTAAAAATATAAAAAAAATACAGATTTTCGGAATTTTTTGTTTACTTGAACATGGGAATTCAATTATTTTCAATATCAATTAATAGGTATTATTTCTTCGGGCCCTTGTTGGTCTATGCTACTTCTTTTATCAGTAAAATGCCAGCTTAACTAAGACTTGTAACTTTTGTTGAACCGAACCGAAAGTTTTGGTTCGGAACAGGTTCAGGTTGAGCTATTTTTTCACAATAGGTTCGGTTCACAGTTAAAGAAAGTCGGAATTCCGGGTTCGAACCGGTTCGGTTAAAAACCGGTTTGCAGCCCTGGTAAAAGGTATTTTTTATGATATGTTTAAGATCAGCATTTTTTAGCCATAGTTTTTGGTTTTGGAAATATCAAGATATTTTAAGAGCGTAAGGCCACGTTGGAGGTTTCAGGTATTTAAACACGGTTCCGCTCACAATTGTTATTTTCCCTTTAGGACCTGTCAGCGTGGGCGAAAAGGGCCACTACGAGCCCCTCGCACCTCTATAATTGTACCATAAAAACAGTAAGTTTACTTAATCTATTTCTTTACGGTCTTATAAAGTTCATTTGTTCAGGCTGGCACAGAATATTAATTCTTAAACACTTTTTTTGACGAACTTTGTTAACTTCCTGCCCACCCTTAATGATTCCTAACGAATACTTTTCAAGCCCTACCCTTAATTATAAATATTTAAGAGCTTGTGCCCAAAGCTTGCTTGTGAAAGAAAGAAAGTAAAAAAAAAAAAACAGAAACAACTTTTCAATTAACGTTAACGGCGACATCGTCGCCAAAACATCCACGCACGAGTCTCAGACTCTGGATATGGTTACGACCCTGACTTGCCACATCAGGCCACTTGCTGTTTACTGCCTGTCTGCACACACTGTGTGTGGTCTAAAAAAAAGAAAAAAAAAATAAGCCAGACAAAGTCAACGGATGCCAAACAGAAGGGTAGAAACAGCGACAGCAGCAGCAGCAGCAGCAGCTGATAAGCATTCAGTTGGGGCCTAGAAACGGAAGCCAGAGCGCTAATGCTTGATAGACGACAGATCAGAGCACAGACACTTGACTGTGGACTCAACTTGACTTGACACGACTCTCGGCTATATCAAATATTCCGGCATTCCTGTCAGTCATTGTGTGCAAGTTGTTATTCTTGGAATTATGTCTCGACCATCAGCAGACCCAAAGGAAGCTACCTTTATATGTGTTCTTTTTTTTTCAAAGGTAGCCACGCCTCTGGCCTACATACACACACACACGTTAGTCTCCACCCCAAAAACGTTTCGGTCTGGGGTTATAGGTGCTGCCTTCATCAATGATTTATTTGCGTTTCGCGTGTAGAGCCAAGTCATGTGAATGTATTTGTATCTGTGTGTGTGTGTGTGTGTTTGGAATCCTTTTTTTTTTTTTTTTGAGCAACTTCCTGCTTTTATGGCTTGGCTTTTGGGGCTTTCATTCGTACTTTATTAAATGTAGGTCAATAGGAATTTTGTTTGTTGTTTTTTGATTGTTTGATATTGCGTAATATTCAGTTCGTTTGATGAGTGAAAAGGAATGTGTGTGTGTGTCTTTGAAATACTTTTTTTTCCGAGTTGAGTTGTTTGACTTAAGGCAATGTTTTGAATTCAAAGAAGGAATTGAAATTCATGTCAAAATTGTTACGGTTTATTCTTCGCAACATTTTGTGTATTTGGAACTAATTAATGCTGTGATATCAAAAAAAATGAAGAGTAAATAAGTTTTTTAATACTTTTAACAAAGTTTATACATACCTCGTTTATACACACAAAATTTATCATGATAAATGCCCTTAAAAGTATGCTATACGAATAGAAATAATTATAGAACTTTTTTTTTTATATTTTACCATAACACCTTTTTTATTTCAAATAATTTTAACTGCTTCGAGTATATGATTTAATGCTCAATGTAAATTATATAAGACGCTACCATAACTGAAATGTTCAAATAGATAATAAAAGCAAATAAATGTTGCATACTTTTAAGGGCATTTATCATGATAAATTTTGTGTGTGTATAAACGAGGTATGTATAAACTTTGTTTGTAAAATATTTCAAACAAGTTGGCAGCACCTGAAGCCATTTAATTTAAAATGTCTAGATTCCAAGCCTATTCAAAAAGAGGTTGGTATTATCTTAAGCAGATTAAGACAATTTAATAAATTCTTATGAAATTTCTAAACATGTTGACAGCATTTGTAGCCATGTAAATGTAAATTGGCAGCGTTGTTAGAATAACTAAAATAGATTGGCATCACTTTTTTTCAAATAAATAATTTTTTTTTAAATTTTAGGCTACTTTCAAACTAATTGAAATGCTAGTTGAAGACATTTCAAGCAAATTTAATAACAGGTTGGCATAACCTTAGATGGTAAAAGTAAATTTAGCACTTTTATATGCCATTTTAAAACAAGTTAGCAGCATTTGGAGCTATATAAATAAATTTGATTACGGTTTAGGCATATTGGAAAGTAATTTGCCAACACCCTACTCATTTTAAGACAATTTAGCATCATTTTTAAGCTACTTTAAAACAAGTTGACAGAATTTCAAGCCATTTAAGTGCAAGTTGAAGGCATTCCAAGTCAATTTAATAACAAGTTGTCATCACCTTAAACAGTTTATAAAAATTTAACAAATTTTTAAGCTTAACAAATTGACAGCACTTGTAGCCATTTAAATCAAATTTGACGACAGCTTAAGTCCATTTTTTTAAACAGGTTGGCATCACCTTAGATCAGCGGTGGGCAACAAATTCTAACAAAAGGGCAGGCAATGCAATAACATATACAACAACCATTTTTTTCAACTCAACATCAGCAAAATATATAAAGAAAAATTGTACACTGGGAAACAAATATTTTAACCTCCTGTCATACTTCTATCAAATAATTTACAATACCTAAAGGCGACATCTAAATTAGATGATCTAATACAAAAATTTTTTCATCTTGTCTTGGTTTTTCATAATGCTGGGGGTCAGCCAAAAAGAGGGTTAATTTGCTGATTCAATTTTAAGAATGTGTAATCCTCGTTCCGTCATCTTTCTGCGTCACCTCGTTGGCTTAAAGACATTTGCTGGCGGTTTTTCATGCAAAATGAGGGTTTTACTAGCAGGACCTGCCATTCAAATTTGTTTGTACGAAATGTCGCTACTAGATATTGTAAATTCTTTGGTTATATCCAACTTAACTGTTCTTTGACTTGAATTGGCTGCACTTTTGGATAAAAATACGCTGGAACAAGTTGGAAAAACCCCACAAATTGGCATTATACATAAACAATTTGTATTTAGCTTAAGACTTTTCGGAACATTTCAAATCAAATTGACAGCTTTTAATATGAGTTCTCCCTATATAATCACTTAAAGCCTATTAAGATATTTCTATATAAATTTAGTACAATTTATCATTCCCACTTTTAGTTCTATGAATAGAAAACTCACTCATTTATAATCAATTCTTGGTGACCAAAACATCATTTTAGATGGGCAAGCTTACCTGTAAGAAAGAGAAAAAGAAAATATATTAGTTAAACTATTAAGCATGAGACATTCTTATTTTCACGTAAGTATTAAATTAAATTCTCTACTATTTTCGAACAGAGCTATAGAACTTTGTTCCTAAAGTTTCAAGTTCATTAAACCTTCTTATTGTTAGTGGTCTTTGATATTAATGAAAATATCTACAAGCTACGTTATCTGGATGTGGGCAAAGTTGGTCCCAATTGTGTAACCTCTAGACACTGCTAAAATGAATCCCATTTTACCAATTATCGATGAAGGGAGAATTAACTATTCATTGGGTAAAATAAAAAATTATTTTAAAAGTAATGTAAAGCTTGAACTCAGATAAGTTAAAAAAATTTTATTTTGGCACAATTCTTCATATGAATAGAACCAAATTCAATCTTGTATGCTTTTGAACAGCAATCTTATTTATAAGAAATAAATTTAGATTTTTTCTGAGTAAAAGCCTATAAGGAAAATAAATTTAAAAAGTAAGTTGAATTACAATGGGGTGGCTGCCAAAAAATAACATAATAGCTGAAAATGTGGCGAAAAGATACTTTCTGCAACGGAATTGCATACAGCTCTATAAATATTTTAGATAAATTAAAAAAAAAGGTTATTTAAGTTTATTTAATGTAACATTATTCATCAGCCAGCCTTTACATCAAAGTCATTTTTGGACCTGCGAAGTTATGACAAGTTTCTTACAAAATTTGTGAAAAAGAAGAAGCAGAAATAATGATTTCTTCACCTTTTACATTTTGCCCATACGGAGCTGACAAATAATGTTGCGCTTAACAGCACACTTATGGAACCTATGTTAATAGCCAGCGGGCTTCATTTTACTTTGAACATTGTAAATAATTTTAGATGTTACATTGCATTTAAAAGCTATACTTGCATATCTTTAAAAGTAAAAGGGTTGCCTTTTAAGTTTGCACACTGAAAACTTATTATTCCCATCGCTTTCGACCCTAAAAACGAACCAAATCGTATGGGAATGGGGTCGTTTTTGGGGTCAAGAGCGATTTGTAGAACACATGGGAATATTTTGATAATTCCATTGAGATTAACAAATCAATTGTACTTCGCATATTAATGCAAACAGAGTCATGAGTGTAATTTAATCGTGTGATTGGTTCATGTGTCAAAGCACTAAAATTCGATTTTTTATGCTGAGCAGGTGCCTGCTTTGCGGACTGGAATTTCGAAATGTTCAGTACAAAAACCCATTCTTATTTTAATGTGTGGTTAGAAATACAAAAAACAATCGAGAAAGATCATCATGACTCAATTAAAAAGAAATGAACAAATTTTAATGATTCAATAATGAAGGCCTGGGTTCAGCTCCGCCTCGGAACAATTAAAAAATAATTTTTATTGGCAACAGCTACTCAAACTTTACCGGTTGTAGGTTCTATTCTTAATTAATGGACATTTGAAATAATTTCATAAAATTTCCATAATATGATCGTGTCGATCCGGAAAGAGTCACAATTCTGTGAACCGGTTCGAAAAGCTTCTTAAACCGGTTAAAAAGTAGTTTAAAGCCATATCTTTGAAATGTTCATGAAATGTTCACAATATGTTCATGGCGATCAGAAAAGAGTCGTGGGCTATGTACCAAGTCTTCGAACCAATTCGATAAACGGTTTAAGCCGCTTCACAAGTGTTTCAGAGCCATATCTCTGGAACAACTTAACCGATCTTTATAAAATTTTCACAATATGTTCATGTCGATCAGTAAAGAGTCATAGGCTTTGACAAACTTCTGTGAACCGGTTCGAAAAGCGTCTTAAAACGGTTAAAATGTGGTTCCAAGCCTTATCTCAGAAATTATTAAAGCTATGGTGGGCTAGATATATGAAGACAGATTTTTCAATGGATCAAGACTAGTTTCGAACCTGCTGAACCGGATTAAAAGTGGTTCAGAGCCCTATCTCAGAAATTATTGAAGCTATGAACTTGTAATTTGGTGTTTAGGTTAATTATTTGAAGGTAGAAATTTCGCTGTTTCAAGACCATTCCGAGGTTAGATATTTTTTCAGTTCAAAATTTTTATAATTTAGTGAAAGAAAAATATCAACTTAATTTTTAAGGACACGAGCATTGCCGGATATAAAGCTATTTTATATATATAATAAAAAGAAAAAATTAAAAAATAAAAATGTCCCAAAATTGTATAATTGATCAGAAATCAAGTGTCTCTAGTGAAAGTGCCCATGATCAATGATTTTTAAACTGAAACTCGATTTAGGGAAAGGGTTTTTTTTTAAAAAGAAGATTATTTTATTCTTATTTGATTGATAAAACCTAATTTATAAAAATTATTTTAGTTTTGCATGAACAAAAAAATGTTCAAAATAATTTTATTATTTCTGTATAAATTATGAAAAAATATTAAAAGGAATTGTATTTTTTTTCTGTTTATTTTTATTTGAGTTTTTTCTTTTCAATTTCTGTATTAACGCCTTGATTACCCTCCTAAGCCGTGCTTAACTGGACTAATGGTGGGCAAAAAGCTTAAAAAAAAAAAAACTCCTCATCTGGTTTGTGCAGACACAACATTCCACCAAAGTTGTTTGTCGCTGACGGCTTTGCTCTGCGCCATGTCTGGTCTGTGTTTCGTAGATTTGCTAATCATTGTGACGCCTACACGCGCACACACACACACACTCGCACTCATACACACGCAGTCGTTAAAGAAGAAGCAGCATCACTAGCAGGGAGAAAAGGCAGACAGTCGGACGATTTTGATTTACATACCAGAGAAAAGACAGAGACGTTGTAGACGGCCTTATTTTTATTACATAATCAACATCAGCAGCAGCAGCAGCAGCCGACTGACTTTTGTCAATGAATCTGCCCCGCCGCCGCCGCCTCCTTCTTCTCTCTGTCTCTGCTATGTATCGTTAGACTCTCTAAGTAAGTGAATTTCACTTTTGATTGCATTTATAATGACTAATGCGCTCTCTCCTAGTCTCGAGGTCTCGAGATCGCACTCCTTCGTCCCCCCCCCCCTAGTGGTTGCTCTTGAGACGTCATCACTCAATTCAAATCAAAATCACACAAAGGCCGCATGTCACCCGATTAGCGTTTGATTCGATGCTTCGTCCGTCTGTCCGGCTTGAGTTTTTGATAAGGGATTTCACATTAGCATTATGAGATTTCAAGAAGAGGGCCCAAAGCCTAGTCAGATAGCCAAAAGGCAAAGACGCAGATCGAAAAAAAAGACAAAAAAAAAAATAAAAAAAAAATTATACTACTTATTTATACAAAACGAAAACAATGGAAAAAACGACAAATATAAAAAATATACAACAACTAAGAGAAACAGCAAATGAAACGAAAT
The DNA here is from genome assembly GCA_018904225.1 of Lordiphosa mommai. Taxonomy (NCBI): domain Eukaryota; kingdom Metazoa; phylum Arthropoda; class Insecta; order Diptera; family Drosophilidae; genus Lordiphosa; species Lordiphosa mommai. The sequence continues at coordinate 148,662 of JAEIFT010000568.1, forward strand.
TCAGACTTCGACCCAGACATCAGGCCCGATTCCGATTGGAGTGAGTTAGTGTGTGTGTGTGTGTGTACGAGTATTGTGAGTGTGTGAGTAAACTTGATTACGGATTGTGCTGTTTCGTTGTTGTAGCTAAGGTATGGGGGTAATACACTTTGATCATCATGTTGGTAACACGAAATATAAAGAAAATTGCAACTTAGGCACATATTTGTGAGTAAGTGAACAAAAATGAGCTGCTTACAAAACTGATCAGGTGAACTTGATTAGCTTTTATTGCTTTTTTGTTTAATTATTTCTCATTTGCTGAGTTGTTGACTTTTCTTTAAGGGTCTTTCTGATATGATAATCTTTTCAATTTTGGATTGCATTTTTGCGTTTAATCAAATCAGGGAATACCCTCAAAGTAAAGCCATCAACAGACCAAGTGAGAGAGTTACTGAACCAAAAACATCAACTGAACCACAAAGTGAGTAAAGAGCACAACTGAACAAAGTTACTCTACACACTTAAGTGAGCAACTGATTTTGTTTTGTCTTAAACTAGGCTTGAGCAAAAAAAAAGCAATATAATTGAGCTGATCCTGCAATATTGTTGATTTTAAACAAGTTATAGCTACTAAATACAATAATTTTAAAAACTTTTTTTAAAAGTAATTGCAAATTGAATTTCATTAATAATTCAATTACACTCAAAAAATAAATTATAAATTTAAGTATGTCTGTGATTGAATTTAGTCCGTTTTGTTACTAATTTGAAGATGGGTTTTGTTCTTGAATTACGCATGAATCAATCTTAAATTTTAAAACATAAGAGTAAGAATTAATAATAAAAATGATAATGTAACAGAACACATTTTATTTAAAATTTAAAGAGATTTAATAATCAAAAAATCAAACTTAAAATGGAAAATTGTTATTTTGATATTCCTTTTTTAAGAAGTTACAGAACATTTCCCTGTCGTATTTATAAAATTTCTTAAAAATATAAAAATCAGCTGGCTAAAGGTAAATAAGCTTATAAGTTTTTTTCTAATGGAAAAATCAATGATAAATTGACTTTTCATCTACGAATTTAAGTAAGAATATTCAACAACATTAAAAACACTTTCCAAAAAACTGAATTGCAGGATCTTCTTTAAAAACCTAACAGAATTAGCTTACTCAAAAACGTTGATCGTTTCATTAGCAAGTACATAAATGATGATCCGATACGATGGAACCAGACAGGACCATTTAGAATTAGATAAGATTGTTAAGAGATTAAATCGACAAAATTTAAATATCTTCTAAAACCGGTAAATCTGGTTCAATTTATTCAAAAGAATCGAATTTAATAATTTTGAACCTGAAAAGTCATTTTTCAAGAATATATCTTAAAAAAGTATAGAAGATTGATCAGGTCTTAAAACATGTTCCTGGTATCAATTGTTTATCTAGAGATGAATTATTCCTATTTTATTGACTAAAGTATAAATGTAACCTAATTGATGAGTTCACACAAGAAAGACTCTTTCACTGAACCCTAGATTCTTATATTATGGGTTTTAAATCTATTTAATTTGTGCGAACCAGATTAGAAGCTATTTCTCTGGTTTTACGAATGTGATGTTTATCAGTTTTTTTAAAAATCTGACTCAAAAGAAAGAAGCATCGTTATCTCAAATGAGCTAGCGTTAGATTTGAAATTCTTCTTAGAAAATCTGACAATCAGCGTTATTTTAAGATTAAGTGCCGAGAGAGCAAATTCAGACTTAAGCTTAAAAATACATTAAATAAAAACAATATATTCTTTATTTCCAAGTGATTTTTGAGTTTCAAACCACTAAACGCGTCTGAGCTTCAGCGAAATTATTTTCCAACAAAAAGTCCATTACTGTTATGACATAATGTTGAAACGATTTGTAGCCTTGATTGTAAAATATGACGATATCGGTATATTGATAACCAACTTGCCAAAATAAACCACTAAGTACCACAATCGAAAACACGTTTTTGATTAGCCCCTAAAATCCATGTCTTAGGCCGAATCCTGTGGTTATAAAACTTTGGGAACCTTTACTAAACCGAATCAGTAATTTCCAAACGGTAATTCTATACCTGCTTTAGAGCAGATGTATCTGACGGAACAGAACTATCTAGTTCTACATCAATAACATTTTTCTGTAACTTCCTTTTGCGATCTCAGTGAATCATTATTGAGAATGTGAATAAAAGGATGATTTCTTTTTAAAGTATCGACGGCAAAATAATATAATGGTAAGGACAATGCAATGATTTTTGACTGAAGTTTTTGCTGAAATCAATATTTTTCGCTACGTGAAATTCTACAAATTTGGATATATTTTTATATTATTTATTCGGTTCCATTATAACAGATTTTTGCTGTTGTGGCACAAACAATTGTAAACTGATTTTGCAGATTAGTTAAGGCTTATCAAAAATATAATTTCAGCAGATTTTTACAATGTATGATTTTGTTGAGCAAATAAGTTGCATTAAATTATGTTAACTAAATAAAATGTTTGCTGTGGAAATGTTTAAAATGTTGAAAAAGGGACCTAGCTAAAGATTTTGACATTTCTAATGGATCAGCCAACTTTATCTTTAGAGCTATTAAAGGCCCTTCTCAACGCGCTCATTGGTTTGAATTTTTGAAAGAGCAATAGTTCTATTCAAAATTAGTTTTACTAGCGCTTATTAATATAAAAAGTTCAATTTCAAATTGTTAAGATTTCACCTAAATAATAATATTAGGGTATTCAATGCAACCAACTTCCACAAAATACAAAATTAGCTGTATGAGTTCACTCCATAGTTTTGTTGGGTTAAGCATGTGAGGAACCTCTCAAAGATTGTAAATTTTGATAGTTACTCGTAGTTGGTTGGGTCAGTCAATGACCACACTTATCTGTTGGAATCACAAGATTTAATGTCTTATCATTTATTTTTTTTTTTTTTTGCTAGTTTCCGGCATTGCGAATGCAATTTTGGTTTCATAACCTTGGGTTTTTGGTCATGTGGATGATGCGGGACAATGTTACGTCGACAGGTGCTTAGTCCAAACAAGATTGATAAGACTTTTGATGTTGTGCCAGAGGCAGACACAGAAGCAATACGAGTCAGACGGTTGTTGATAAGCAAGAAAGAAAAAGTAGTACATAAAAAAGTATATAATAATAATAAAAAAAGAGACCTTGGTTTTTTTTTGGCTGTCGTCAGCTGTTTAATTAGCTTTTGATGAATTCGCTGCACTCAATTTTCCGCATTTTTCCTGCCACAAATTAAAGACCCATAAAGTAATAAACTTTCATTGAAGCATCCACATTTTTGGCGTATGCGTAACATTCTTATGCTATGAACTCAGCTCTTAAACGTAAATTCAAATGGGGAAAAGCCCATTTTTCTATGAGCATATGACAAAAGGAGAGGGCGGTCGGCGTTAGGCCAGGTAGATGGCAAAGACGACAACGCACACACACATATGTACGTACACATGCACATATGTAAGAGTGAGTATCTATGTGAAAGGCAAAAAAAAAAAAAAGGAGAAGAAGAAGTTGAAAAACTGAGACGTGTGTCTGTGGAGCGTAGCATAGCCAAGAGGCAAAAAGAGCTAGCTCTGATGGAGCTGGCTTACGCACGGGTTCATTGAACGGAAGTGATTTGCCTACTCCTCTAAGAGAGAGAGAAAGAGAGGGAGAGAGAGAGAGAGAAGTAAAGAGTTTCAAGCGACTTTGACTTGGTCTTTGGTGTTTTCTATGCTGGGTTTGCTTTTTTTTTTTTAGTTCTCTCAGCAGGCATTGTTTTCTTTTGAAGATGCACGATTTTTTGTTTTCTTATTACCAACCATTTAAGCTTGAAAATAATTGATCGATTGAAACATAAGAGCTTTTTCTTTTGGCTTAAAAATATTGAAAAACAGTTTTCGAAATTAAGAATCTGATTGTTGACTTCAAAATTTGATTAAGCTACCATCAAAATCATAATAAGTTTTCTTATTAAGACACATTTTTCGACCGATCGGTTCCATGGTAGCTATAGGATATAGTCAACCGATCTTGATCAAATTTTGTTTCATTTCGATCGATTTTGCTTTCGATTAAGTAAATAGTATCTGCAATTTCTGAGAAATTTATTTTGCACCAAATTGAATGTTCTATATATCTACTTCAAGAAATCCAGGTTCAGGTTTATTTAACCGAACCCGGAATCAAACATAATCAATTATTGATCTCTCGAAGCTAAACCCAAGCCGAACCTCCTCTTTTTGGAAAAAAGGTCTGGATCAAAAAAGTCAAAAATTTTTTAAACCTTGGGTTTGATGCTTCTAAAAATTGATTCGCGAAACGAACCTTAAGATGAATCAACAGATCAAACTTTCTTTAGAATTTCAGATGTTAAAACCTGTTTTTTTTGCCCCTTAAAGGTTTGTTATAAAGTCTCTTTTTGCAAACATTCGTTAAATGCACACCTCTAAAGTATTTATTTTGGTCTACAAGATTACGTTTAAGAAATTGAAATCGAACATTGCTCGCGTCGTTGGCCAAATACCATTCGAAATTATCGAACGTTCCTTAAAAAATTGGAATCTCAGAATGCACCATTTTAGAAGCTGTTGGGGCCTACATTTTAAGCAAGTAATCTTTAAAAAAATAAATCTAACGAATGATTTTTCTGTATGATAATAAAAAAAAATCGATTCAATTGAATTTTTGAATTTTTTTAAATTCCTGAAAAAAGTAGCTCCTCATTTGAAATTCGACATTTTGATCTTATTAAATATTATCACTCAATTTTCAACTAGCCGTATAAATCAACTTTTTTAGAAAATAATACCTAATAAACAGCTTTTATACCCGTTACTCAGTAGATTGAAAAATGGTATACTAAAGTTTGTGCAAATGTATGTAACAGGCAGAAGAACGCATCTTTACCAATCTAATAGAGTGTAAACTCTGGTGCATAACTATAGCCGCACACATCTTTTTTAGTTTACGCGTAGTTAGTGTGGAAAGAGTATCAATTGGCGATTATAAATAAACAGAGAATCAATAATAAGATAAATAAGAATTTAAAAAAAACACTAGCAATGCTAAATTGTACCTTTAAGATTTAATTTTCGTTTAATGCTTGGTGCTTAACTATAGCCGCACTAAGAATTTCGACAAACTGTGAAAATGGTTAAGGAAAATTTCGGTTGTTTCATTAAATTTAGTTATATTATAATTGACATTTTTTTGTGAAATTAAAATAAAATGCCAAGTAGATCTTTGCTTTCTGCAAATTAATGTCCCTCTCATCTTACTGTTAATGCTCACAAATTTAATGTTAATATTAACATTTTAATGTTAATATTTCCAATTTGTAAACGTTTTTTAATAATCCGTTCCCTGAGTCAAGACACGCGTATATCGAAGCCGACTTTAATATAGTTTCTGAGTGACAAAGACATTTTAAGCTAACAAGATGCGAAACCACCATTCAACTGAAAGTCAAGTGAAATGTTTCTATGTAATTCGAAAATGTCGTACGTCAAAGGTTCGGATCGCGCATAGATTTCTAATCGTATTAAACCTAAGGTTTTGGATCAAACCTTGGTTCACAGCTTTTTAGATTGTTGACACCATTTTGACACTATTTTCAGTGAATTTCAGCAAAATGGTTTTTTTTGAGTATAGGTTTCTGGTATTCAAATATTAAGTTAGATTCTACCGTTAACTAAATACTCCTAGATAATTAAGCGGAACTTGAATTGCCTTTTTAAAGATGTACCATTTTAGAAGCTGCTAGGGCCTACATTTTAAAGAATTTTAAAAAATAATCTATCTACTATTTTTTTATGATAATAAAAATAAATCAATGGAATTGAATTTTCGTTTTATGCTTGGTGCTTAACTATAGACGCACAGTTTAATTTCTCATTCTGTGTTTGGTTATCGATAATTTCGGTTGTTTCAGTAAATTTAATAATTATAATTGGCATTTTTCAGTGGATTTTCTTATATTTCCCTTTTTGAAGTCTTGTATATGATTTTTTAAAGCATTCTTTACTAGACAACGTACCGATCCAGTGTGGACTATTCAATTATTTTTTTTCGGCCAAAATTTCAAGAAAGTTATGTAGTTATGATGGCAGGTTTTCCACATTGCTGGTGTTGGGCTTCCCAACCAGTTATGGCATTTGCTTGTCTGCGGTTCGTAAGGCAAAGAAGGTGGAGGAACCTCCTGAAACAGCTGTATGGTCATCCAAAGAATCCTTTGTTATATTCTGTGTGTACTGTTTCTATAGTTATGCATTAGAATAACTTAATTGTGTCAAACTAGCCGGCTAAAACTTGCTAGTTTGAACAATAAAGGTCGTTGGGACAGTCACAATGTGTTATGAATAGACATTGGATTTTGCATATTTTTAAACACAATTTAATCTTAGTAGGCCATGGTGAATGTGGTGTAAATCACAAAAAGGTTCTTTATAAAAATTTTTGCCCTGGCGTACTAGGATTTAATTCTATTTGAAAAAATAACAAAAATGCGCTGTTTAGTTATGAAAGTTCTTAAAATAGTGAATAAGGTAATTTTTAAACTGAACCTTTTTACAAAAAGAGAAGGTTCTGTTCTATTTAGAAAGTTCAGTTCGAGGGACCAAAACAAACAGGTTCCGAGCCAGTTCTGAGGCGTTTGGTTTTGGTTCGATTTATTGACTTAGTTTTCTTCTCTAAAAAGTACTTGAAACAGCCATAGAATCTTTGATCTAAAAAAATAATCAACTAATAAAAACAAGTTGTCTATAACTTTTCTGTATAACTTTTTTAAGTCTACTTAAACCCTTATAAAAAGCTATACAGACAATCTGGTTGTGTGTAAATGCAATTGCCTCTTAAATTAATTAAACCTTTCAAACAAATTGTGGATTTACACTAATTTTTATTCAAATTATGACCACAAGAATTCTCCATAATACATATAATATTTTAATTTATTACAAAAATTTTTATGACAGCCAGCAAAAAAATATTAAAGGGTTTTAAAAGCATTCAAGAATGCTTTAAAACAAATGTTTTAGTTTTTTTTTTTTTTTTTTCATATGTATAGCTAAAGTTATGTGGCTATATCTTTTCGGTCTGGTTGAGGCTGATTTGAAAATTTATTGCATTTATGTGGACAGGGGACAGTTTTGACTGGATTTGTGTTTTAACACAAAATTATTATTATTGTTGTTGGTAGTGTTTGTGTGTGTTGACAGGAAGTGGCCGGAATGCGATTTATAGCATAAAATAGTGTGTGTGTGAGCTCACCTGTTTGTTTTTGTTGTTGATTTTGTTTGTTTGAATTTTAAATATTTTTTAACTAAATTAATTTTAGAATTTATTTAGGATTTAGGCTAAATTTATCCTAAATTTTTTATTAAACACTTTTACACTTTAAGATAATTTAGCTAAGCAACACTTGGTATTTATTAAATTTATTTAAATTAATTTTTTTGTGGTATATTTACAGCTTTTGGTGATATTATTTATTTTTTATTATTTCTGCGGCGATTAGGAATGCTTTGAGTACAGGAACGCTGGCTATGTATGTGTGTGTGTGTGTGTGTGTGTAGATGTGTGTGTAGCTGTATCTATAGCTGTATCTTCTGTTTATATATATTGTAGTTGTTGTTGTTGTTTGTGCTTTTGGTATTATTTTTCACATTTCGGTTCTTCTTTTTTTTTGCGTAGTTAATAATTGTTTTAACCGAACAAATTAGAGAAAAATGGTGGCTTGTTGTTTTTTGTTTTTTTTATACATTTATGTTTTTGTGTCGCGACAAACGAAACGAACTGAAACGCACGCAAAGTTACACTGCGAGCAGCAGACACGGCAAAGATAGCGGCAACTTGGCTGGCCAGATACAAAACAAGCGCTCTCGCTAGAGAGAACTCTTTCTCAATCTCTCTCTCTCTCTCTGCGGAGAGCAGGAACGTATGGTAAATGAAACCCCAAGCTTTTTGCCTTCGTTCGTTGTATTTTGTGGGTTGTTTTTGTCTGTCTGGTTTTATTTTAATAATTATCGGTTTGTTGTAGTTGCTTTTTGTTGTTGTGGCGAAAAGCGCAAAACAATTGTTGTCTGAGAGAAGTATGCCACCACCACAACAACAACAACAACAAAGACAAAACTGCTGCTGCTGCTACTGCACAACGCCGGCGTCGGCCATGACGTAACGTCAACCATAAGCGTTGCTCTACGTTGTTTATTTATTTTTGTTTTATTTTGGTTTGATTGTTCCCTTTTTTTTTTTGTGGCGATTTGAAATATTTGTTAAGGCACCCAGACACTCTTTAATTTTTTAATTATTTATAAATATTTTGTGAATTTCAATTGTTATGGTTAATGACAATTGTTTGTGTTGTTTTTTTTGTTTTTTTGTTTTTGTCAGAGCGCACACACAACACACACGTCCGAAACGTTTGAAAGTATCTTGCGTTTTGTGAGCTTCACATCTGAAAAGCCCACGAGAGCAGCCAAGAGAGCATGCGCTTTACACAGCCAGAGAGAGAGAGAGAGCAACTGTTATTAGGCTGTTAAGACAGCTGTGGTTTAACAGCCAGTTACTGCATCAAAGGAAATGCATTTAACTGTGAGATACATAAGAGAGAGAGAGAGAGAAGGAGAGAGATAGGGTGGTTAAATTTTAAATATTTATTTCTACATTTAGCTAAGCTAAACGAAATGAATTTCGCTCTGTCAAGCTGTCTTGAGCCGCCGTCTAAAGTTCACAAAATTTAATTGTAGACAGTAAAGGGGCAGGTGGCGAGGGGGAGGCAAGTCTGGCAACCGCAAGTTAATTAATTTTATTTTTTGTGGTTTTATTTTTAATCACATGAATCACATGTGACAATCGCAACTAACACAAAAAAATACCCACCCCTACCCCTTTCACCCCCCTCTCTGTGTTGTGTGCTAATTAACATTGTCTGGGATCTCCAAGCTAAACTCTAAGCGTATGCCAAATGTCTGGCCAGACGACCTACCTGCGGTACACCCACCCCACCCCTGCCCCCCTACACCAAACTGGCACTTGGTCTCGTCTCTGTCTGTGTTTGCTTTTGGCATACAATGAAATAACAATATTTAAAAAAAAAAAAAAAAAAAAAACACCAAAATATTCGCACATATTGTGGCTACAATTTTGTTTATGTTGATAATTTAATAAGTGCACAAAAACCTGACGTATGTACATATCGAATCGGAAATTGTGTCTGTGGTGGCTGCAGGTTAGCCCCCAAGGCACTTGTTGGGGCTGGTGTGGGCCACCTGGGTACCCAATCACTCGATCGATCGATTCTGGGTGGTGGTGGTGATCGTCGTTGTCGCTGCTGTCTGTCTGTCGGCTTGCCAAGGCTGTGAGCTGTCTGTCTGTATTTATAAATAAATTGTTGCAAATAAATAAAATACATATGTAGATATACCATAATACATTAGTCGTCGTACCTGCAGTGCAATTTATCGTCGTCAGGCGGTTAAGCAGTTTGTAATTAAAAGCGCACGTGTCGTATACGTAATCTTCGACCATTTCTTTAGTCACGAATCTACAACTAAGTATATTATTATATTATATGCCAGCCAAGAGGACAGAGATAAAAGGTGCACATTCTGTTACGCAAGTCAATTGGGCAATACCCCACCCTATAAATAGGAATTAGAAATCGAGAGTTGCCTTAGACTGATCATGCAATCAAACTAGAAACGTAATACAAATCCAGACTAATCGATTGTCGCAAGGTACAAAAAGTATATGTAACAGCAAAAAGGCAGCATCTCTGACCCTATAATGTATATTCCGGATCGTATTAGCTCACAGATCTTAGAGATAGTAACAGCTAGAGGTTTGAATTGTTAGCTCCTTATACTTACCAAATATTTTAAATTTTTGTCACGCCCCCTGTCTCTCCTATACTAAACTAAATACGCAGGCCATCCATATAACCAATTTATATTATCTGATTCGCCTGTTTTAGAAAAGAGAGATATTGAATTTGAGATGATACAGAATATCTGGTTCCGTAAATCTAGTTGTCCTTTCATCTTTCAACTGTCAGCTCGATAGCTATAAAACTGAAAGACTTTTTCGCCTAGAAACAGACAGACGGACAGACGGACAGACAGACGGACAGACAGACGGACAAGACAACGGAACAGACGGACGGACGGACAGAACGCATGAACTCGGCTCGTCTTCTGATCAAAATTTAAATAGTTTATGGGGTCGAAATGAATATTTCTACGCGTTACAAACTTCTGGGCAAATGTACACCGAGAAAAAAATCCGTTCTAAAAAGTACCAAAATCATGAACATTGACGAAAGTCTATCATGCACGTTTGTTCTCAAATCATGAACATTGTTCGATTTTCATGAACATTTTGTTCTCTTTACTTTTTTTGGGCTTGTTTCGTGAACATTTTGTGCTTGTTTTATGAACTATTTGGGCATGTTTCATGAACATTTTGTTCTTATTTTTTTAAATTTGCTTAATTTAGTAACACAGCAATCAGCGGGAAGGTGTGATGATGGATGATATGATTGATGTATAAAGGGCAATTGCCACCCCCATCCACACCACAAGTCTTACAACGGTTTTTGGGTTCTCCTCCAATAGGGCTCTCTCCTCCTCCTCATCCTCTCTGCTGTTCACGCACCCCCCAAAACCTTAACCTTACCAGAAAAGCTTATATTCCCTCTTTGATTTATTTATTTCTTTTTGAAGAACAAAGAAAAAACGATGAGTGTTAGTTAGCTATTTGCTCCGTCTGTCTGGGATTCGAACTCGGGACCATTAGACCATTTTACCTTGCACTCAAACGCACAAACGGATCTGCATCTTAGCGCCCTCTACCATCGTTTTCGTTGCTACATGTCTAAGATCCTACTTATATTTGTTGTACGATGGTTGAGTTGAGTTTAAAATTCATGAACGGAAAAATAGAACTAAATCATGAACATTTGGTAAGATTTAAGAAATATATTTTTAAAATTTTTAAAAGCTGATAAAAAAATATAAAAAAATAAAATATATAATATATATAATATAATAGATAAATTATATTGATTTATAAATTATATTGATTATTTGAAAATATAATTTTAAGGATAATATAAAGAAATATAATAATATAATTTTTTTTATTTAATACCGGCCCCATAAGCTATATATATTCTTGATCAGGACGACGAGCTAAGTTCAAGTCCGTCGGTCCGTCCGTCCGTCTTTCTGTCTGTCTTCGCGAACTAATCCCTCAGTTTTAAAGCTATCGAGCTAAAATTTTGCACAAAGTCTTATTTTTGCAGCATGCAACTAATATGTCGGAACCGGCCGGTTCGAATGACTATATCATATAGCTGCCATAGGAACGATCGGTCTAAAAAATAGTTCTAGTTAGAACAACTTTTTTGTTTTTCATTGTAGCGGCACCAATCTTGGCATATACTAGTTTCATCTGCTTCCACATAATTCAGAAAAATATTATTAAAATCGGATGACTATGGCATATAGCTGCCATATAAACGGTCGGTCCAAAAACTAGTTATAGTGAGAAAATATTTTTGTTTTCCATTGTAACGTCACCAATATTGGTATATATTAGTTTCATATGGTTCCACATAATTCTGAAAGGTTTTATCAAAATCGGATGACTATAGCATATAGCTGACATAGAACCGATCGATCGGAAAATGTGTTTTTTGCTAAGAAAAGTTTTTTTTTATGGAAGCGTGATAAAATTTTGATTCTCTATGATTTTGAATTTATAAATATCTGATAACACTAGTTTACAGCGAAAAAGACCCATTGAAGCCATTATTTTTTAGTGATGTATTTTGGATGCTGAACTCAAAAATTAATTTCAAAAAAATTTTGTTTCGGATACGTTTTTGAGTTTAAATTTTTTCTTACAAATTGCCCTATTACGAAGAAAATAAGGCGTTGATGACGAAAATCTGTGGATAAATAGCGAAGTTGTAAGCAATAAAAACAACTAGAGGTCAAATTTGACTATCTTACGAGTTCATTAAAAATATTTTTTTACTTTGCTTTTGCACAATGTACGAGTTCCAATAGAAGCCAATTCACAGGAAAAAATTAAGACCAAGGCCAAAAACGAAGAAAAAATAAAAATATTTTCTAATAAATACATAAAACAATGAAATTTGACTGTTAGTACTTGTACTCAATTGCTCACAGCTCCTTTATTTATCCATAAATATTCTTTACCAATGCCTTATTTTCTTCGTAGAAGTGCTATTCGTAAGAACAAAAGAAAAAAACAATTTATTTTTATCAGTTTCAACCTTTTACAGATTTTAGGAATACCAAATTTACACGTTTTAAGAAAAAAATCGATTTTTCAAAATATTTTTTTTTTTTAGCATTTTAACTAATAAACCGATTGGAAAATGATCCTCACCTATTTTTAGATTAATACCTTGCTTGACGACATCTAAAGTTTGTTTGATTCTCATACAAATGTACTGGGGTAAGAATGTACCCCAAAAGTCGGTTCATTTTATTATTGATCATAAAAGAAGACTAATAGACTCCTTAGAAATGGGTTTCCAGAAAATATCAAAATTAAAAGTTACGTATGATAGAAAAAGAAACAAAATTTGAGTACCAAGACCAGCGATACCAGAAAGTACACGGGGGGGGGACCGCGAAAGTCTACTTAGAACAAGGCCCAGGGGGCCGAAACGTCAGAACTAATTTAGAGAGATAATACAGAAAAATGATTTTTTTTTGGTTTGACATAGACTTACATTCATGTAAGAGCAGACGCCAAAGTTTAACATGGAAAGCGCTCTCTCAATTCCAGAGTTTCTTTGTTCTTGCCAACAAACCTGCGGAAACGCGCGATTTCTTTCAGATATTACAGAATATTGAGTGAATATGGAAAATTTGCTGTTTAAAAAATATGGTGGTGCTTTAAATTTTAATAAGTGATTCCAGATATTAGCTAGATATTGAGTGATATGGAGTTTGATGAAAAATGTGTCGTGTTTATATAGTCTTGTGTTGTCGTGTGAAAAATATCATATTTGCATTTACAAAATATTTATCGAAAAAATGTTGCGATTAGGGCTCAATATATCACTTTTCGTGTTGCTTTCATCACTAGCTAATATACAGTGATATTTTATCGCTATGAACTCAAGTTCGATCCAAAACCTTGAGTTTAATGCCTCTTGCTTCTGGTCAGCGAACCAAACTTTTGGGTATAGGACGGGGATTGAGACCCCCGGATTGAGTCATATTTTCGCACTGTGAAGGCTTGTTGCCTTGATAAACAACAATTTTATACTTCTAATGAAGTTGAGATCTAAATTCGTGTTTTGATGTCAGTTCGGAGTGGAAGATTTGAACGGGACAGAGCATCAGTTTTGTTACTAAACTGTTTTTGTCTTTTTCCCACCACTTTTCTCTATCGAGCTTGGGCATATTGGTTAGCAAAACTCCCTTGAACCATAGTAAATTATCTTCTGTCTTTCTTCTGCTCGAAATGTTCCTTCAAATTCATTTGTTATGACTGAACAATTTTCTATAAAGTTATATCAAATTGCTAGTTTAAGAGACACAACTCTCTCTCTCTTTCTCTATCTCTGTGATGTGTTGTAGAGAAACCTTATTGACATTTAGATGTTCGGGCACTATTTGTTGTTGTTGTTGTCTATTTATTTTTGGTTGATTTTGTTGTTGTTGTTGTTGTTTGGCGACAATGATAAGCAGACTGTGGCGAGACAACAAAAGACAAGGCAGACAAACTTGCATTTACACTTACTTAGTTAAACGTACTCAGTTGTTGTTGTTGTTGTTGTTGTTGTTGGTACTTTGATACAAGTATTTTTAGACTGGCAGCCTTCTGCTCCTCCTCCTCCGTCTCCATCTTGTGTGTGTGACACCGAAAAAAGGCAAATGGCGTTGGCACAACATTCACAATCGGCCTGGCCAGACAATGAGTCTAGTCGATGATTCTCCTGCTTCTTCTCATTTAAAATCCATTGCACTCACATGATCACATGATGAATGGACTTCCCATTATTCCATTAGAAGACATTTCACTTGCAGTCAAATGAGCACAAAAGAATGGGCCATCAATCATTTGGATATGCAACAGGTACAATGCATTTTTTGAATTTGGTTGAATGCAGCTCATTAAAAAGGATTGAACAATGGAGCATCATAACTCATTGAACTTTGCCGGCAAAACCATAAAAAGTGTCAATCAGTGACTTTTGGGTACCGGGAATGGGGACATTGTCCATTACAATGCCATTTTTATGGCCCGCTAGCCCGGGAGCGGCGGCATCAGTCGTTGTCCACTGCTGACAAGCAGTCGGGCTAAGTCGTAAATGTGGTAATAATAGTCGCCGCAAGCCATTGGCGGGTGTCGAAAACCAGCACATAAATGTCTAACATATGCTTGGAAGGGGAGATGCACACGCGGCATTGTCTCTCCTCCTCCTTCTTAACAAATGTAAGAAAATACGGCAAAGGAGCGGACAGGTCTATTAAGCAAAAACTCATGCCTATGATGGATAAACTAATGTGCAGGTGGGAGGAGTTGGGCAATCAGGAAGCAATCTTTCGCTGGAAATATAGTTTAGATGAGAGAAGTTTGAGGGGATCCAGGAGCGAACATTTGCTTTTACGGTCTGAAGATTTTTAGATTATTGATTCTTTATTCGTTAATTTATATCTAACAACAATCATGGGAAACTGAATTTTATTTTCTTCAGGCACCGTCTGCCCAAAAATATTACATTGAATTAAATAATAACAAGTAAGAAAGTCGGTCAAGCCCGACTGTAATATACTCTGTACCTGTTTGTATATAACTTAAAACTTATAAGTGTGGGGTCACACAATCTGTGCAGCACTTGCACGTCACGATTACGGGCAGTGCTAAAATTGAACATCTTTCATCTGATCTGGAAACGGTTTATGGAGGATCGATAAGTAATGACGATTAAAATATATGCCTAAAAGGTTCAAACAATATGTCTTTAAAATGTGGAAGATATTCGATTTTGTTCAAATTGTGGGGGTGGCAACTCTGCTACAGTTCATCTGGATCGAAAAACAATGTATGGGGGTTCGATAAGTATTAATGAGTAGAATATATGTCTAGAGGGTTTGAAACAACCTAAACCCAAAATTGCGGGATATTTGAGGTGTTTTTCAAATAGCGGGGTGTGGCAACTCTACTATCGTTCATCTGATCGGAAAACGATGTATGGGGGTTCCATAGGTAATGAGATGAGAGAATATATGTCTAGAAGGTTCAAACAACCTAACTCCAAAATTGTGGATATTTGAGGTGTTTTTCAAATTGTGGGGTGGCAACTCTACTATCGTTCATCTGATCGGAAAACGATGTATAGTGGCTCGATAGGTAATGATGAGTAGAATATAAGTCTAGAAGGTTCAAACAATCTAACTCCAAAATTGTGGGAAGATATGACGTTTTTTCAATTTGCGGGGAGGCAGGGGCGTGGCAAAAAAAAAAAACTAAACTTGATCTGCCTGCAAGTATAAGAAATAAATGTTCCATACACCTCAAACCTCTATCTCTTACCATCTCTGAGATCTCAGCGTTCATAATGGACAGACAGACGGACAAACGGACATGTCTATATCGACTCGGCTGTTGATGACAAGAATATATATACTTTATAGGTCGATGCTTCCTTTCCCCACAGCCACATACATTTGCACAAGCCCAATATACTCTTGTACCTTCGGGTACAGAGTATAAATATAAATATACGTAGGTTGCTATATTTATGACTCCAAAATGGTTTTATTGTTTTTCAAAGTATTCTCCAGCAAGATTTTTTTTTACACTTTTGGCATGCGCTCAAACCAATTGTAGAAACACTTTTTCCACTCCGATTGAGACATCTCCAAAACATGGTTTTTGAACTCTTCAACAGCATCTTTTGCCGACGAAAATCGTTGACCACGCATTTTAACCTTGATGTGCGGGAAAAAAAAGAAGTCATTGGGTGCTAAGTCAGGGCTGTATGGCAGATCAATTCGACGTTTTGGGCGGTCAAAAAGGCTTTGTCTTCTTCCCGTCTTCTCTTGTTCGTTTTTCGAATTTCTCCGAAGACTTCAGGCAAACAAATTGTGGTGTACCACTCAGAATTGACCGTTCTACGTTGCTCAAGTGGGAACAGTCGCCACATGACCAGTTTTACCGCAGAAACAGGCGACCATTTGCTTGAAGTGCTTCGTTCACGAACGATTCTCGTTGGATTTGGCTCGTCTTCGAAGACCCACACGGTCGATTGTTTTTGTTTCGGGGCTCATAAGCATAGATCCACATGATTTGTCACCTGTGACGATCTTCTCTAAACGTTTTTTGAAAAGCCGCGATTATATTTTTCAAAATTTCTTTGCACCAATCCACACGAGCCTTTTTTGAGCAATTGTCAAATCTGGTGTGGATCCAACGAGAACAAAACCTTTATACGCCCAGGTGTTCAGGCAATATCGAATATATGCAGGTGGAAGAAATGCCCAAGGATGCCTCTATCTCACGGTATATCACATGACGATCTTGCATTATCAGTTCACGCACGGCATCAATGTTTTCTGGCACAACGACTGTTTTTGGAAGACCTTCGTCTTTGATTGAATTCATTAAACCCATTTTCACAGTGCTTTAGGATAGTGCTTCATCGCCCTACAAAGATTTAAGTTCATCGTTGCTTAGAAGTGCTTCTTCCACGAACGACTTTCGTTAGATTTGGCATGATTCGTCACCTGTGACGATCTATTGAAACGTCTTTTGAAACGCCGCGATTATATTTTTTCAAAATTTCTTTGCACCAATCCACACGAGCCTTTTTTTGAGCAATTGTCAAATTGGGTGCTGGATCCAACGAG